>CM027873.1:31327050-31482213 GCA_016097615.1 Eucalyptus dawsonii
GAGGTAGCTCAGGCTTGGGAAGCTCAGGAATCTTGGGCAAGCCTGCATCAAGAAGGTGACGGGAAGCAAGGACTCCATCACCAATTATTAAGGATAGAGTGAGAAGCAAGAGAGGTAACAGAATGAATTTCTTGTAACAAGTCATCTCTGTTGCTTTTGACTTGAGACCTCTTAAAGATTGGAGTTGTGTTTAAGTTCAATTTGGATGTCAAGCCAATACTTCAGGCCTTTTTTACTGATTAAACTGCACGATGCGGCATCTAGGAGATAAGAGACCAGAGCAGGGTTGGTGGGAAAGACTATCCTGTTAGTTGAACCGTTCCATCCATCATGAGCACACACCAGAGAGGTTTGATGCATGGGCATGCCACATGTAGCAATGATCTTCAACAAAAGTCGATACAAGTGCTGCTGCTTATCTAAACTTTGCTGACAGAGGCAGAGGTCATCCTCTCGTGCACGAAATGTCCTTTTTCTCTACTTGGTTTTTCTTTCTTTTTTTCATTTCATGTATCTCGGTGGACATGAGATTCAACATATACAACTTGCAACATAAGAAACACCTCAAAATTCAGTTAAACACAATTCGTCAAATCCATCCTTCTTCCAAAAGGCTGATATTGATTGATACCCATAAAAGTAAGCAAAAGTTCACTCTTCTAAGAAGATTGATCGTACTTTAAAATTAAAAAGAAAAAACACTGAGAGGATGATCAAAGAGATGGAATCACATACAGTGAAAGGGAAAGCAAAAAAACAAAAAGTAAAGTTCTGGCAGAAAGAAGCTCAATAACCTCACATTCGAGCCACATAGGAATTAGCTTGAGTAACGTATCTCACCCACCGATAAGGATTATAATTACCGGACTTCTTTGCAATTTGCAAGTATTTCACCTACAAGAAAGGTCCGTCCACAACACAGTGAGTCTCTTATGGCACTCCAAAAAGAGAAAGCAATGCAATAGCTCAAGATGGTGATGCCAATCGATAGGCAGATTTAGGCAAGACCAGTAACAGGAAATGGAACTTGCCTCAACTGTAGGCTAGCCAGGCCAAGCCTAACCACCATGCCTACTCTTTACATAAGTGATCCTCAGAATTCCATGGAGAAATTCCTAGAACCTAATTATAGCCAAGGACCTTTCAGGCCTGGCAAGGTAACACTTGGCTGAAGGCCTTCACCACAGCCAAGACCTTAACCAATCCAATAGCCATGAGGCCGCCAAGCCCCATGTGCAGGTGCAGTATTCCTACACTAATATTCAGGTAGCTATACTTGACTTGATGGGTTTCAATATACAATAAAATAAGCGCGTTTGGTAACGTTTTGTTCAAAAAAATTTTCCTGAAATAGAAATAGTAAAAACTATTTCTCAAGGAATAATTTTTGAACAAAAGAACACGTTTGGTAACTGCACAAAATTTTTATTCCTAGAATAGAAAAAGAACAGAAACACATTTGGTAAACTTATATAATTTTTTTATTTTTTTTTTTTTTTAATTTTTTAATATTTTTTTTCTTTTTTCTTTTTCCTTTTTCTTTCTCTTTTGGCCAGTCGCCGGCCACTGCCATGGCCAGCGACCGGCTAGGCGATGTCCGGCAAGCTTGCCGGAGCCTCGCCAAGCCAGGGCGAGGCCCAACCTTGCGCCAGCTGGGAGGCCAAGCCTCACCATGGCTAGGCCTCTTTGGGGGCAAGCGACGCTTCGGCGAGGTCGCCGGCCATGGCCAAGGCCGGTGACCAACAAAAGGAAGAAGAAGAAGAAGAAAGAAAGAGAAAAAGAAGAAGAACAATGAGAAGAAAAAAAGTGTTTCTTGAAGTGTTACTGAAATAAGAAAAGTTTCTATTTCTTTTTGTTTCTGTTCCAAATTTGTTCCGGAAATAAAAGTGTAAACAAACGCATTTCTATTCTTTTTGTTCAAAACAAAAAAACAAAAATTTATTTGGGAAATAGAAACAAAAATTTGCCAAACACCCCCTAAACTGCCAAGACCGAAGCACAATGAATGCCATGTACACAAACTATATATATAATGCTCCATATACTATTCCACAATGGAATTGTAATGAGTAGATTCTGAACTTAGAAGTTGAAAGTAAAATCACCTTAAACACTTGCCACACCCATGTTAAGATTTTATTACCTGAAGCCCTGAAGCATTATACATAGGAATGGTGAAAGTCATGCTAACTGGTCCAGATTCCTTCGTGATATTTCCTATGAAGCAACCAAACACATACAAATAATTAATCATGATTATCTCCAAAGAGGATATATCACAATCTAGAATCCTTATAGATGACAGACAAATCATACCATGGGATTCTTGAGAAAAACTTAGCTTGGCACGCAGCGTGTTTTCTGATCCACCAACAATCTGCCCCACACAACAGCCATAAGCTCATTAAAATGAATTCGGTGTGATGGAAATTCTGTTGTTAAGTTAAATGAATTAGATTCCTTGAAGACACTGGCAAGAAGGCACCTTTTTCAAACTCCATTCAAGTTTCTTGCTCACTTCTCTCAAATCTGCAGTTTGCCCAACTGCTCCAGGTTCCAGCTCAAAAGTAGCTCTGCAAACACAATCAATTTTAATCAACAAAAATTTGATGCTGAATGCACCTTCTATAGTCCGCCAAACCACCCCCCCCCAAAAAAAGAAAAAGAAAAGAATCTCCTCTTTCCCAAAAGTGAAAAAGTCAAAACATATGCCCCAGGCCCTATGTGACCTACCAGATAAGACTCAGTATCCATTCTAGAGTATTATCTGCATAACTCTTCAAGATCATAATGATGAAACTACCCTATTTTAACATACATCACGATCATAACACTAAGAAGTGGGATCACTTAATTGGAGAACAGGTCCTAAAGTGGAGAATACCTTGATGGTGATAAAGGATCTGACTAAGAGATAATAGCGCATCCAACAGATAATTAACAGGTTTATCCAATTCCTCTTACTTCCAGCTTCTCAGTTAACTTGCATGGTTGGACTCCTTGGAATGGTCTTACTCAATATTATTCTTGTAGAATGATAAACTTTATAACACACTATCACAATACAGCAGAATATCTCAAGCATGCTAGTAACAGAATGAGCTCCCATAGGCATTTCTTTCCATAAATCCAGCTATCTTCCAAAAGATCTCTATATAATAGCAAAATGCTGACAATATTGACTTATGAGGTACCAAACCAAGGAGCAACTTTTCCTGTAACATTTAAAAAAAAAAAATAACAGTGTTCAGATGGAATACCTGGTAGTATATTTTGGAAGAGGCATCTGTACAACAATTGTATTCGCGGTAATACTTGAAGAGAACTCAGCACGTACTTTAATAATTACTTCAGCCTATATGATTAGTACAGCAGCACAGTTAGTAAAACTGTTGCTTTACTCAAACAAACAGATGCAGAATGGGGTCCACAGCCACACAAATAGTTTAGTAGCACATTCATAGCTGATATTAAATGTACTCACCTTGAGATTACCTGCTTCTTCAATCAATGCGGTTACGCGAAATGGAGGCCTGAATTCCTGGGTCATACGATAGTTCATGACAGGAAATTCGCCATCTGGCGGTACCTTAAGCAGGGATGAGGACAAAACATTAAGTTGGCTAAGCTTTTTCTTATCAAAATTTTTAACTGTGATAAGATCAAAAGTGATTCTACTTGTTGATATTTGTAAGTAGTGAAAACTTCAGTGTTTTCAGCTAACAAAAAGTCAGAGAATATCTATCACAACATCTAGATTAAGCCAAAAACAAAAGGTAAAAGTCTATGTAGACACGCCCTAAACTTCTCTCCCCTCACGTTAAAGCAGATCAAGTAATCCCAATGCACCATACCAGAGTTAGAGTCCGATCCATGTCAAAGCTGTCGAGGCGCACAGATTCATGAAAATTACAATCGTCTAGTACCACCGCTCCAGAACCTGCTGAACTTCTGTAATCTGTCACAGTTACAAATAAATGACATAAGTAAGGTTGGGATTGCTTGCTTAGATCAAGTAGCTCTAACTAGATGGCCATCATTATTAGTGACAGTAGCATCCCGAATTGCGATAGCAGTTTCTCTAAGAAAATTGTCAATGTTTAGAGCCTGAAAAAGAAGTACAAGAAATGCAAACAGAAGCATTTCTATGACCAAGAAGGTTGCACTCATGTCAAATTAGTCATGTATATTACAACTAAAAAGAATCAGAGCGTAATTCGTTAAGGAAAACCCTGGGAACTACCATATAATGATCTCCCGCCTCTTCCAATATTCAACTCCTCATTCAAAGCCACTCGAATCTCCGGATTTCCAGATAGATAACTCTTCATTTGAATGGTTCCATCGATCTCAGAAGTCAGTATATATCCCTGCCAGAATTCAAGCATTGCACAGAAAGTCAAGTACATCTTATGGTTGCTAGCAGATCAGCACGTTTGAAATATTAGAAGCTTCATTCTTTCAATTGACGTGCCACTATCCCTGCATGTTGATAGTACAGAGACTTGGATCAAAGTGCATTGACAAATAGCACAGATGTGATGGGTGATTCTGTTCAGCTGATAAGACAAATAGCACAGAAAAGACGAGTTGCCAACACAATAAATGACCATAAGTTGAATGAAGATAAATCGTCTAGCCTAAGTAACTGACAAGTGGTGCAACTAGACAACACTATTGAGGTTCATAAAGCACAGACAAGAGTGCCATGAAGGTCCACTGAGAAGAGTCATCATTCATTTAAACTATTAACAGAAGTATCATAAGCGACTATCAATAAGACAAAAGGGCGTCTCACCTAGATGTGAGAAGGCAAAGTATGTAGGATTCTTTTCATTTCCTTTCCTTGACTAATAGAAGAACATTTTTTAATGAGTGTTGAATATTATGACTCAGAGAGGGTGCAACAGTTGAGATAAGTATCTCCTTGGAGAACAAGATCAAGTGGAGCATTCTGAGTGGAGAAAAGGCCAATCTGGAATATGAACTATCTTAAGTCCCATTTCAAGATGATTTTTCTCCTTTTTCAAATAGTACAATATTTGTCATGAACAGAATTTTGAGTCCCCCAAGCATTAAAAAAAGACCACTTAAATGAAGATGACTGACAAATTCCCAGTGGAAAAGATACGCACACTAGAGCTGAAAGTGACGCTGATCTTTTCAATAATATCCACGAAAATTTCCTCCCTCTTCCTTCCAGCAGGCTCATTTGCAATAACCGATTTTGTCACAGCCGTCCCTGGCATCCTTTTACTTCCTTGCTGCAAAATGGTTTTTAAATGCAAATTCACCAACTACATGACAGTGAAGTTTCATTTTTCTTCAGAACCATATAAAACTATTAGAAAAACGATACCATGAAAATGGCAGCCGGACCAAGAGGAGGCAGACGAGCAGCATCCACAGCAATTGGCTCGTTAAATATATAGGACTTCAGTACTTCAGTCGATGTTGTTTGTACATAACCAAAATCCTAGGATAAACAGCGGTCAGAAATCATATTCAAGCAAATAGTCCTATCTTGCCATCAATGGATAATAGATATGCTTCAGTTTACTTGAATATCAAAGAAAAGCCTTAAGCTAATATGTAGTAATCTGCTGTAAATTAGAGATCAATTGGCCCAATAACTACCGAGCCCTAAAAACTGCATGTAAGATATTGTTCTCAAAATACCTTCTAGCTTGTCATCAAAAGATCACTAAGCTTAAAAAAATTGACCTACAGGAATGACAGAAATGATAATATTTAAAGGTAACTGTTCCATCTAGTAGTGCACCTAAGTTATGTCCATCATGCCATCAACAGGATAGTGGCACAGGAAAAGGGTTTCTTAACATGAGATCAAGACAAAGAACCGAAAAAAAAAAAAGAGGCAAAGAATCAGGCAAACTTACAATGACCTCATCAAGCAACTCGTAAACAAGCACAAAGTTTTTCCGCAGCGAATCCTCGCTAAGAACACCAAGGTAATCCTTGATGACACGTGCGATCCTCTGGAGGAGCTCCAAGACAAGAGAAGGAGATACATTGATTCTTGTGGTTGCGACAAACAGTAAGCCGGCCACCTTCACGTGAAAGTAGTTTACACCATCCACATTCTACACCGGAAAAAATCTAGAGGTCAAACGAGAGTATCCCGGACCGAACTCAATTGGGTTTCCCCGCAATGCCCAATGCATAAAACACGCCACCAGCTCTCCCAAACCGAATGAATGAAACCCATGTAAACGAAACAACAGTATCAGCAAGAACTTCCCAATTCAGATAATCCACGGACCTCCAAAATAACAACAGGTGCCAACACTACTCTCCCGACACATAAACTCAGTAGCAAAACGATCGCTAGAGCGGCTCGAATTCACCGGCAAAGAGACGAGAATACCTACAAAGACAGGTGGCGCTTGCGCCTCTTCTTGGCCATCCTCTTTCCAGAACTTCACCTTCCGAAAGAACGTCTCGGTGCTCCCCTTCTGCACTTCCCCGCGATCTAAAAACCCATCAAAAAAAGCTCTTTCAGATCACAACAAATCCGCAAACGCAAAACGCAAAACTACAGCGCTAGAACACCGGAAATGCGCCCCCCCCATCTAGTTCGCTAAATTCACGCGATTCGAATCAGATTTTGCGCCGAAAGGAGAAACCCGATCGACACCAGAACAGCAATCGAGCATCGCGATTGGCACAATTCGCGAACTCTTCGGACACTGCGTAACTGAATTGAGAAAAGATTCGAGAAGAAAGGGCGAAAGGAGGAGTTCGACTCGGAGCCAGATCCGCGGGCCGAGGCGGGAGTGGTCTCTACTCACAGTCGCGGAAGACTATGTTGTCGCCCCGCTGCGAGAGCACGAAGAACTGAGAGATCATCGTCGATCCTTCTTCCTCGCGAGCGCCCCGAGCTCCGTTCGTTCCCTGCGAAATTTCTTCTTCAGCTCGTCTCTGATTTCCTGTTTGTTATCGTCGTTGCGCACCTTGGTCTTTGTCATTTTCAATTTGGCCCCTAATTTAAGCTGGAGTTGGCTTTTTCACCCCCGGGAATGTGAAGCTTTCTTGGAATTGCTTCTGCTTCAAGAAAAAGGTGACTGCCAATTTACCAGCAATGACGTTAGTCCGGAACTTTATTTTAATTTACCAAAACTCACATCTTTTTTTTGTTGGTGTTTTGCCCCCAAAAAAGGACCTGATTCACTGGTAATGGATCATATATCGACTGGAATGCAAGATCACCGTTGGGTATTTACCAAAATAGTGCAGTTTCGACAAACTTTTTCTCAGCAAAATTGAAAATTTTGGGCACACAGTACCATCTTTTTAGATATATTAAGAGATTGTAAATACGCATTACTCTCTGTTAAAACACTCTCTTCTAGTTATGTTGTAATCCTTTTCATTGTGATAAAATATATTGCGAGATATTCAAGGATTAATCTGAACATTAAGATAGAAATTGAGATTGCAAAGATGGTGAGCTCTGAGGTCCTTAAATAACTTTCACCTTACAATTTACAGGTAAACAGATCGATTCATTGGCTTCCATCGGTCACTAAATCGTCGACTTTCGTCGCCTCCTATTGTGACAGGACAATCTGCAGAACCATCTGTGCAGCCACATTCTGATTATACTGCATAGTTCATTTACACGCAATGCGCATTGCAATTTGCAGGACACATTGGAGGAAAGATATCTCAGCGCCAGAACTGGTGATCTTTCGTTGAGTATCTCTTTCCTCCGATGGCACCGCTTCCTTCAATGTCAAGACTCCATTTCTCGAACGTGCAGTCGATGAAATCATAGTACCTCTCCGCTGATGGAAAGCAGTCCATCCTCGACTCTTTCTTTTATCCATGGATATAAGCAAGTTGTTTAGGGACTGCGTGACGGATTCCTGCAATATCGGTGGATTCATATACGAAGCATAGGTCAGAAAAGCATCAGCCTGCTGATAAAACTTCACTGTAGCCGGGAACTCGTATCTTCATAAAAGAAACCTTGCCAACATCAACTTGTTTGACATCCAGAAGTAGAAATTTTTTAGTTCACCTTTTCACAATGTGTGCATTGCTGGTCAAAGCTAAGGTGTGGCGCAGCTGCTTCCGTTCGTAGCTTGGCAGCCTTTCCATTAACGACCCATCTCTCTACATAATTTCTGCAGAGGCATCATATAAGAGAATGGATTATGATGCATGAAAGCCAGGATTAAAAAGCGATTCTCATGAGCCTTTACTTTAACTTCTACAAAAAAGGAAGCTAGTAGTACCCTGTATTAGAATCCCGCATGCCCATGAGGGCTTCAATTCAACACATCGACTATGGCCTATGACTAATATATATCTCGACCTGAAACAAAACCGACAGAACTTTTGAGTGTAAATCCATTAAAATGACTGGGTGCGATAGGGTATATGAGAGTAGGTGAATGATCAAGATGCACACAGCAATCCCAATCATCTGTCGAATTGTTTGTCCTACTTATAGAGTGACACTCTGAAATCTCATACGTAACCAAAGTCCCAGGCATTGAATGAGCATCTATCTAATTGTAGGAAGTTTACACGTTGATGAATTCGCTCAAATGGAGACATCAGCTCAAAGACACGAGTTATGCCACCGAGAAAAGAACATGAGTACAGTATTTTAGAGGTAGGCTTACTTCAAGAGATTTCACTGCAAATTCAAGAGCAGCGCCAGTTTCCGATGGTCCAAACTGTGGAAACATGAAATCACTTTCCTAAGAGGCGAAGAAGAAGAAAAGCACTTTCTTAACAGCATAAAAATGCAAAAGAGATGAGAGCAAACCTCAATCGTCGGAACAAGATTTCCATGCATATTTACGCACCATGAAGGCCTCTCCTGGTTGGAGTCCGAGTACATACTCGGGCACGCCCGAGAGTCTACACAAGCAATCACCAGGAACTGTCCCAACCACAATTTTAGTCCCAGTGAGACCGCAAAGTCAGTTTACACCAAAAATCAAGCAATGTTTGCATTGGATTCAGAAAGAGGCATAAGAGAAAGTCCTGTTTTGTCGTGCATCAGAAATATGAACACTATTAGTTCCTTATTCACCTTTGGTGACTGAGCTCTAGCGAGATTCTGAAAATGCGCCGCCTCCTTCCTGTTCAAGATGATGAGTTACCTAACAAGCACAGAGTAAAAGACTCTCAAGAGAACAAACCACAAAAAGGACATCAGCTGCGAATTAACTGCCACATACAAGAATTTGTTGCTCTTGAACTCTAGAAACCTCTGTCTGATCTCATCAAACATGTCGAGCCACCATCAGCTTTTGCTTTTGCCAAATCCTTTCCAGTAAATCTTGTGCGTTGGTGAGTAATTCTAGATGAACCAATTTCCCTCCGGCAGCTGCACCTCGATTCTCCTATGCAGATACAGGCCACGATTTTCAGCATTCTATGTAAAGTTTGCAGTTTCCACATTTTTCATAGATCACACCGACAGTCAATCTCAGTTTAGGCAGAGGAGAGACATATTAACTAATCCACGTCGATATGACTTGATTGCGATGACCTAAGATATATGAGAATGTCAACCATATAGTATTGTAAAGGCTCCAACTACATACGCAACCTTCCATCTGGAAAATAAGGCTTTGAGGACAAACCCTTGGAAACAGTAAGAGAACATTATGCGGTCATCATACAAATGGGTCGTCGGTTGACAGAGTGATTAAATGGTGCATCGTGGGTCATGACCACTCGCATTTTGTCCTAGGCTACACAATAAGCGGCACTGAGTGCGAAAGCGAGAGTCGAGAGAAGAAAAGCCGATCTACCCTATCTCCTCTGAAGACCACAATTCAGAAATAACAGATCAAATTTAATCAGACTCCAAACAGTATTTTTTGGCTCTTACTTCAATAATTCGACTACAATTGCTCAAGAACTGCAGACACTTTCTTTTTATGGTAAGAACTACAGAACAGACACAACATAAGTTACTCAAAATCTGTGAAAAAGCAACCAGCAAAGAAGAAAAAGCTTGCACCATAGACCTGAACATTAGAACTTAAAACCGGCTCAAGCACGCGATCAGCAATAACCAACTCAAATAAGAAGACCAATTAAACATAAACAAACTCACTCTTTCGAAGGAGCCAAAGTGACCCGGGAGTCCTCAAAGCTCCAACGCGACCTGCATAATCAGTCGCGGATCAATCACAAGTCAACCCTCAATGAGTCAAAAGAGACCAGAAGCTCGAGATGGAAAATGCGAGGCCCCCACTTCACTGCCACCATTCCATCTCGGGGTCAAGCTGGCGGAGCAGCGGTTGAGATTGATCCAGCGGGCTCTGTAACCTGAACAAAAAGCCATCCTGGATTAATGGGTCCAAAACATTTTCAAGATTAAGCAGAAAGATCATCATGTTCGAATCAGAGAAGAAAGGAGGAGGACTCACGAGTGCACCACGCCATCGTTTCCGGGCACGAACTGAAGATGAATGGAAGTTGCTAGTTCTGTCGTTGCTCCGTCTTCGCGAGAGGAAAGAGGAGAGGAGAAGGAATGCGATTTGGTTACATGGCGAGCTTATCCGACGAGCGGACACGGATGACTATCCAAGTTTATGGGAGATGATCGTGGCCATTGCTTTTGTCCCTTCTGCGGTCTCGCCAGTGTCTTGTCCTCGTCACTATCTCAACCTTTTCTCTTCTCCTTCGATTTTTTTGGGCTTGCGTGATGGAGAGGAAATGCCTTTTTTATCTGTGAATAACATTATTTTTCAGGGAGAGAAAGAAGAGAAAATAAAATAATGTTTCACGAAAAATCTTCAATTTTCGCTTTCAAAGCGACAAATTTACCCTAACTTTTTCATGACAAAACCTTAAACTTTTTCAACAGCATACATTTACCCAAAAAATTTCACAGCACAAAAACTTAACTTTTGCGCATGCCACATTTACTCCAAATGAAAAATATTTTTGCCTTTTCATTTAAAATTTTTTAAAATTTTCTTTATTTTCTTCCCTCTCCGCTCTGAAGGGAAGCCGCATTCGCCATGGGCACCCCGCTGCCTCGGTTAGGCGTCGGGCAAGCCGCCCTCGCCCGACATAGGCAAGGCGCTGGGCGGACGCCCTCACCTACGCGAGCGAGGTGCCTCGCCAAATGGCGGCCTCGATCGCGTTGGGCGAGGCCATTCTCACCGTCACCGACGAGGTCACGGACGCCGCCTTCTTCCGCCATGGCCGGCAAAAGGAAGAAAAAAAAAAAAAGGAAAAAATAGAAAAAGACGAAAATATCAAGGGATAAATTACATATTTGGAAAGCGGGCCACGTCACAAAAAACAGTAAATATGTCACTTTCTGGCAAAATTGAGGGTTTTTCAGATTTTTTCCTTAAAAATAGACCGAGGGCCTGCAGTCCGGTTCCAGACCGCACGCCTAACTTATTATTTAATATATACCCGAAAAGAATTAGTTTAAGTGGACCCGGAATATGAGATTTACTGAAAAAAATTATGATCGAATTTCTAACATTTGGGTCAACCTGAATTTTCGGGTCTGACTATGACCGAGCTATTCCACGAGTTGGATTTCTTAATTCTCGTTCGGGATTGAGTGGGTCCGCATTCTTGGGTCGAAGATACTTAAAGCTGAATTGGCCATTATACCTAAAATTAGATAATAATAAAATATTTAAATTGCAAGGTTATTCATTTATAATTAATTAACCTCTGCAAAGTTATAATATAAAAAATTAAGTCAACAAAAGTTATAAGTTGAGATGTACGAGATTCATTTCTTTCAATGAAATTTACTAATTTTAAAAGCAAACTTATGATAGTTATTTGATAATTGTATGTGCGGTTTTAAATCCGACTACATAGGATATTTTTGAAAATAATTTAAAAGCGAAAATTACAAGCTAAAGAGCAAAGCAGCCTGAACCAAATCGGTAATCACGGTAGGGAGCTTTTTTTCCTTTTTTTCAAGAACAGGCCAACGAACTAGATCAAGAAAAGTCAATTGAAGTCTAGTCTGATCAGCCGAAAATCCCTCTAGACTTGGCCTATTTGCACTCGGCAGCCACCAACGATCCCACTGTCACGGCGGTTGTGGCTAGTGGTCATGCTGTGCTAGTGCCACCATTCACCGCACAAGCGAGGGTCGACGGGCCTTCAATGGTGTTCCCAAGGGTCGGTTGATCCTCACTTATTGATGATGAGTAGTGGCACCATATCAATATTTGAGAATCACCGTCGATATTTCAGTGTAAGTCCGAGATTTGGGTTAGCTTTGAGAATGAGGGGTGACTGATCGAGTCAATCAAAAATAGATAAAAAGGTGTGTTTGGTCAACCAGCAAAGGGTCCTTGCCCTTGTTGAATGAGTCAATGTTTCTGGTTTGTTTTTATGTGTTAATAGTCTATTATGTGGATTGGTTGTTGTACGTGTGAAGTTAGGGTGTGGTGGTTATTTGTTTTTGTAAAGCCTATATAAAGGCTATTATGTCAGTTTTTTTTAGTGTGTGTAGTTATGCAGACGTTCCTCTGTTTTTGTGCATATCAGAAAAATCTCCTCTGTTTTCCTCCGTTTTTAATGTTGTTTTTGTGCACATCTGCATAGCTGCATCTCCTCTAGTTTTTAACATTGGTATCAAAGCGGAGGTTAGGAAGAAAAGTGTGTGTTTGAGTGCTGTAAAAAGGTGAGAACCAAAGAGAGTTTTTATTGCAGCAAGTACTTTCGTTTGCGCAGTCAAGGGAAAGTATTACAGAGGTTATTTTCGTTTGTAACAGCACAGGTTGCTTTTGTGGTGGTTCTATTTTGCAACAGCAGTAATGGCCTCGAAACATTTGTACAACCTACTATTCCACACTTTAATGGTCATTATGATCATTGGAGCATGCTAATGGAGAATTTTTCAAGTCCAAGGAGTATTGGGATGTTGTTAGATCGGGAATTGCCAAACCTTATGAAGGAGTTGTGTTATCGCACGCAAAGAATGGCTTTGGATGCGTTAAATTGAAGGATCTCAAGGCCAAAAATTATCTTTTCCAAGCAATTGGCAGATCCATTTTGGAGACAATTCTTTGCAAGGATACCTCCAAGGAAATATGGGATTCCATGAAGAAAAAGTATCAAGGCTCAACAAGAGCAAAGAGGCAGAACTCAAACGTTTTGTGGGAGTTTGAAATGCTACGAATGAAGTCGGGAGAGACAATCACAGATTTCTTCTCTCGACAATGGCAATAGTTAATAAGATGCGGATTCATGGCGACAAGATGGAGGATGTCATCATCGTTGAAAAGATTCTTTGACGTTGACACCAAAGTTCAACTTTATTGTTTGTTCCATAGAAGAAGCCAAGGACATTGAAGAACTTTCCATTGATGAGTTGCAAGGATCCTTGTTAGTTCATGAACAAAACTCCTACAACAAGAGATGGAAGAGCAAGCTTTGAAGGTCTCAACTGAGATCATTCTTCATCAGAACAAGGGTGAACAAAGGAAGAGGAGGAAGGGAGAACAATGATCGCGGTGGCTTCAACTTTGATCAAAAGTCTGAAAGCTATTCCTATCGTGATTTCCAAGGAGAGGAAGATGTCATGGAGGACGACATTCAACTGGTTTTAGGCCAAGGTCGCCAGACAAATCCAAAGTGGAGTGTTTTAGATGCCACGTGTATGGGCATTACAAATCTGAATGTCGAACTAATTTGAATAAATAAAGAGTTAAAAGAACTAACTTTGCTGAAAAAGAAGAAGAAGTATCTCTTTTGATGGTGTGCCATGAGAAGGAAGAAACTCAACCAAACATGTGGTATCTCGACACCGGTTGTAGCAATCACATGTGTGGAGACAAGAAAATGTTTTTTGATCTAGACGAAACGTACAACAACACCGTAAAGTTTGGTGATAATTCCATTGTGTCGGTGATGGGGAAAGGAAAGTGGCAATTCATCCAAAATGGACTTCAGTACAACTATCTCAAGTATTGTATGTCCCGAATTGAAAACTAATCATATGCTGGTCACTGAGAGAAGGGATATGAAATCTTATTAAAGGTGGGATTTGTAGAATCCAAGATGAGAAGTTGGGTTTAATTTGAAGTCAAAATGACGGCAATCGGATGTTTCCATTGTATCTCCACAACACTACAAATTCATGTTTCTCTACAAGATTGAAGGAGGAAGCCTGGTTATGGCATTTTCGCTATGGGCATCTTAATTTCGGTGGGTTGCGAACACTATATAAAAAAGAGATGGTGGAGGGTCTTCCTCAAATCTCTCTCCTTTGGAAATTTGTGAAGATTGTGTTGTTAGCAAGCAACATCGTGCTCAATTTCCACAAAGAAAATCGTGAGAGCAAAACCGTTGGCATTGGTTCATTCAAATATTTGCGGGCCAATATCTCCAATTTCCAATGGAGGTAAATGGTATATCATTACCTTCATCGATGATTTTAGCCGGAAAATTTGGGTGTATTTTTTGCAAGAAAATCTGAAGCTTTTACGGCTTTCAAGAACTTCAAAGCACTTGTTGAAAAGGATGGAGGAAATCAAATAAAGGTCATTTGCACGATCGGTGGAGAGTACAACTCGCTTGAGTTTACAGATTTTTGTATGAAGCATGGGATCAAGAGACAACTTACAGAACCTATACACCACATTAAAATGGTGTATGTGAGAGGAAGAATCATACCATTCGAATATGGTGCTAAGTCTCTTGAGGGGAAGTGGAATTCCAAAAAGTTTCTAGCTCCGGCTACCAATTGGAGCATTCATATTTTAAATAGAAGTCTCACCTAGCTGTTCAAAATATGACACCGGAAGAAGCATGGAGTGGCCAAAGACCTACAATAGATCACTCAGATTTTTGGGTGTATTGCCTACGCCCATGTTCCCGACCAAAAGAGGAAGAAGCTAGATGACAAAGGAGTCAAATGTGTTTTTCTTGGCATTAGTGATCAATCAAAAGCCTATAAACTTTATAATCATATGACCAAGAAAATCATTATCACGTGATATGATATTTGATGAAGAACAAACTTGGGTGAACAGGGGTGTTGTCAAATTCCAACGAATTTTGAAGATGAAAATGTGCAGAATCCACAACAACCCACCACAGCGGTCCAAAGTACAAGTAGCCGCAACTGAAGATCGGCCTCATCGTGTTCACAAGAGTCTATGGATGAGTGATTATGAAGTAACAGGAGTTGATCAATATGAAGATCCACTTATCCATTTTACTTTGTTTTCGATTGTGATCCAACAACTTTTGATGAAGCATAAAAGAAAATTAGGATAGCAATGGATGAAGAAATTGCAGCTATTGAGAGGAATAACACTGGGAGTTAATGATCTTCCAAAATGATACAAAACAATCGGAGTCAAGTGGTGTACAAGACAAAATTGAACAAGAATGGTGAAGTTGATAAGTATAAGGCGCACTTGGTGGCTAAAGGCTACAAGCAGAATTTGAGGATTAAAGAAGTATGTGCACATGTAGCAAGACTTGACACACTCGATTGGTAATTGCATTAGCAAGTAATTCATGGCCTATCTTCCAATTGGATGTGAAGTCAGCATTCTTGCATGGTGATCTTCAAGAAAATGTATTTGTTGATCAACCTTCTGGTTATGTGAAGCTCGGTAGTGAACATAAAGTTTATAAATTAAAAAGGCACCGTATGGTTAAAACAAGCTCCCCGAGCTTGGTATAGTCGCATTGATGCCTATTTTTGAAGAAAGGTTTTAGAAAATGTCCATATGAGCATACACTCTTTATTAAAATTAGTGATGGTGGAAAGTTGCTTCTTGTATGCTTATATGTGGATGATTTTATTTTTACTGGGAGTGATAGTGCCATGTTTGATAAATTCAAGGAATCTATGTTGGATGAATTTGAGATGACCGATCTTGGATTGATGCATTATTTTCTCGGGCATAGAAGTTATTCAATCTACAAATGGAATCTTTATGTCTCAAAAGAAGTATGTTCAAGAGATTTTGACAGGTTTCAAATGAATAATTGTAACCAGTGATTACTCCAACAAGTTGGATTGAAGCTCTTGAAAGATCCTTATGGAAGCAAGGTGGATAGCACTCTCTACAAGCAGATTATTGGAAGCCGATGTATTTGACGGGGACAAGACCAGATATGCATCTGTGAGTCTTATAAGGGTATATGGAGCACCCAACTGAGTTACATTTACAAGCTGCAAAAATGATTTTTCGCTATTTGCAAGGAACTAAAAATTTTGGGTTATTCTAAAAAGGGAGAAAAGTCAGATTTGTTTGGGTTTAAGATAGCGATTATGTTGGAGATGTTGATGATAGAAGAAGTACTTCAAGGTATGTATTCATGCTTGGTTCAAGGGCGGTTTCATGGTCTTCAAAGAAGCAATCAATTGTTACTTTATCAACAACCGAAGCAGAATTTGTTACTGCAACTTCATACGCTTATCAAGCCATATGGTTACGAAGATCTTGAAGAGCTTCAGCTCAAACAGCAAAAAGCAACTATAATCTATTGTGACAATGCCATCTTGTCCAAAAATCCAGTTCTACATGGGAGGAGCAAGCATATAGATGTAAAGTACTTTAAGAGATCTTACAAAGGATGAAGTAGTTGAGCTAGTTTTCTGTAGAAGTGAAGATCAAGCGGCTGATATATTCACCAAGCCCCTAAAGTTGTCCATGTTTGTTTAGAAAGCTCCTTGGTGTTCGTTTGTTGGATATTCCAAATTGAGAGAAGGTCATTTAAACTGATTGTTTACAACATCGTTAAGGGAGAGAATGTTGAATGAGTCAATGTTTATGGTTTGTTTTTATGTGTTAATAGTCTATTATGTGGATTGGTTGTTGTACGTGTGAAGTTAGTGGGGTGTGGTGGTTATTTGTTTTTGTAAAGCCTATATAAAGGCTATTATGTCAGTTTTTTTTAGTGTGTGTGGTTATGCAGACGTTCCTCTGTTTTTTGTGCATATCAGAAAAATTCTGTTTTCCTCTGTTTTTAATGTTGTTTTTGTGCACATCTCAGACATTCATCTCCTCTGGTTTTTAACAACCCTTGCCTCATTTCTGCTTTCTGCAAGGGCTAATCACCATCGCTTGCGTTTGAGCAAGAGTTGTCGGTTCCTCACAAAGAAAGGCGAGATAGCTTCTTCACCGTTTTTAACCCACTCCTCCCCTTGTTTCTCTTCCTTGGTCCTCCTAAATTCCCTTTTTTTCCATTCGTCTTTTAGTATTTTTTTTTTTCTCAATGTAACACTCATGTGCGCCGCTATTTTTTTGTATATTGCCATTTGAAAATATGCTTATGTTGTATTCAATAGGTAACTTCTCTTCATTATTGGGAATTTCATAATTCCATATCAAATGGAAAATACCCTACTGAGTGATTCATAAATTATAGACTTAAATAAAATGGTGACCTCATATCAAATGGAAAATACCCTACTGAGTGATTCATAAATAATACGCTTAAATAAAATGGTGACCCTATTATGAGGCTACTGAAAGTACTGCATTTGGAATTTGTCCCACTAGAAACTAGTCAAAGTCATTACTTATTATATTAGAGGACGATACCCTGAGTAGATATGTGCTTTTGTGGATGGATCAGACGCATACCGATACACAAATAAATAAGATGTGCCTCTAGGCAGACTTCTAAGATAATGAAAAAGATAAAAATGGATTGGACCACATATCAAATATAAGGGGATCTGTAACGTTGTGCAAGTCAACAATAGTAAGAACGTCAATTTATTCAGGGAATTATAACATCCCAAAATCTCACACTGAATGAAAAAAATAAAAAGGTCCTATTAATTGGTTTATAAGCAAACATTATCACATAATGATCACCATCTTATGTGATTACTTCATATTCTTAAGGATTGTTTAAGGATTAGTTAAACCACTCACACCATCTAAGTCTACCGCGTCAAATTGAACTAGATTGTCTTCGCAATGTTCAGCTTCACAAATTTTTTAAAAATTGCAAGTGAAGAGAGTAACCCAAAGAAGCCATCATTACTGTTCGGTACATCAGGGAAAGCAGGCTGCCACTCAAGAAAGCAGCTACAGAAAGCAGCTACGGAAGACAGCAAAAATTTGCCTGCCTGCCAAGTGCTCAATTGCATGACGCCAAAAGTTTCGCTTCCGGAGATTGTCTGGACTCATCACTTAATAAATGGCGAACAGAGAAACGCGGGAGGCGTAGGTTACATGGGCTTTGTCAGCAATACATGCTCAAAGCAAGTAACAGGTGACGATCCCAACCTCTCATTTTCTCATTCAATGAGAAAGCTTCGAGATTTCGATACAGACTTGTGCCCGGAGGGTCAACCTGACTGGCTTATGTTCTTTCTTTTCCTTTTATCCATGCAAGGAACAATGGGCATATCTGAACCGGTACTTGCATTTTTGGCCATCGCCGCTAGTTCTCAACTAAGCTTTGACTTTCTTGCCTCCACCCTTCAGGCACCTCCAGCAAAACCACACTGTAAAAGCAGGCACCCGCGACTTGTTAATTCTGATGGAATTAACACCATAGCATCCGGCATTGGTTGCGGCTTGTGAGTGCGCCTCTATCCGAGAGGAGAGGGAGAGGGAGAAGGAGAGGGAGAGAGATTTGGAGAACACAGCAGAGGCATGAGAAATGAAGACAACTGAAACTGAGTTTCTCAAAATATGTGAAAAAAGCAACCAACAGAGAAGAAAAAGCTCGCATTGCAACCAACTAGACTGCCATAGACCTAAACATTAGAACTTAAAACCGGCTCGAGCATGCGATCAGCAATAACCAACTCAGATAAGCAAGTAAACATGAACAAACTCACTCTTTCGAAGGAGCCAAAGTGATCCGGGAGTCCTCAAAGCTCTCCAACATGACCTGCGTAATCAGTCATGGATCAATCGCAAGTCAACCCTCGATAAGTCAGAAAGAGACCAAAAGCTCGAGATGGTAAATGCAAGAAAAACGCAGAGGAGAAGCCCCCACTCCACTGCCCGTTCCATTTCGGGGTCAAGCTAGCGAATCCGCGGTTAAGGCTGGTTTGGAACATTTCTATTCTCAATAACAATTTTTTTCAAAAACACTTTTTTTTAAATTTATGTTCTGATAACAATTTAAGGCGTTTCGTAATTATATAAAATTTATGTTCCTAAAACAAAAAATGTTTAGGACGACCATAAATATTTTGTTGACTTAATTTTTTTAATTTATAATTTATTACATTTTCTTTTTCTTTTCTTTTTTTCTTCTCCTTCTTCTAACTAATACCAGATCATGGCTAATGAGGCTTTCACTACGGCCACTATTAGGTCAGCCTCACCCACCTGCGACGTCAACCTCAATGGTTGCAGTTAGATTGCTAGTCACGGACAGCTAGGCTCGACCATGCCTAGATTTGCAAGGTCAAGCCTTACCTCTCCGGAGGCTCGGAATGCCCATCTCAAAGGGCAAGCAAGTCTAACCTCATCAGATTCGGGCAAGGTACGAGGGCCTTGTCGATGGCCTGCAATCTTGTCGTAAAGGACAACGGGCTCCAACGGGGTCACCACCAAAAAGAAAGAAGAAGAAAAAAGAAAATAAAAACTTATTTCTCGAGTTGTTCTAGGAACAAAAAATAATTTTATTTTTATTTTTGTATATATTCTAAATCTATTACCTAAAACAAAAAAATTACCAAATACATTTCTATTTAACAAAAACATAAACACTTGTTTTTGAAGCATTACCAACGCTACCTAAGATTAAACCAATGGACACTTAACTTGAACAAAAACCATCCTTTGATTAATGGGTCCAAAACAATTTCAAGACTAAGCAGAAAAATCATGATGTTCGAATCAGAGAAGGAAGGAGGAGGGCTCACGAGTGTACCACGCCATCGTTTCCGGGTACGACGAACTGTATGGAAGTTGCTAGTTCCGTCGTTGCTCTGTCATCGTGAGGGGAAGAAGAGAGGAGAAGGGATGTGATTTTGCTTACATGGCGAGCTTATCCAACAGGCGGACATGGATGACTATCCAAGTCTATGGGAGATGATCGTGGCCGTTGCTTTTGTCCCTTCAGCGGTCCCACGAGTGTCTTGTATTCGTCACAATCTCAACTCTCCCTTGTCTTTTTGGGGCTTGCGTGATGAAGGGGAAATGCGTTTTTGTCTGTGAATAACATTATTTTGCAGGAAAGAAAGTCTGAAGTCCATGGTTCCAGAACGCATGCCTAACTTATTATTTAAGTTTTACCCAAAAATAATTAGATTAAGCTGACCTGAAATCCTGAGATTTACTTAAAAGATTACAATCGAGTTTCAAACATTTGGGTGAACCAGCATTTTCAAGTCCAACTAAGACTGAGCTATTCCACAAGTTGGATTTCTTAATTCTAATTCAGGATTGAGCCAGCCTACGTTCTTAAATCGAAAATACTCAAGACTAAATTGGCCAGTATAACTAAAATTATATCAACAAAATTTTTGAAATTGAAAGGTTATTCGTTTATAATCGATAAACCTCCACAAAGTTACAAATATGAAAAAATTAACGGTCAACAAAAGTTATTAGTTGAGATGTGCGAGTTTACATTTCTTTCAATGAAATTTATGAATTTTAAGCAAGTTAATGATAGTTATGTGATAATTGTATGTGCAGTTTTAAAATTTGACGACAAAGAATATTTTTGGAAAAAATTTAAAAGCGAAAAGTTACAATCTGAAGACCGAAGCAGCCCAGACCGAACCAAGCAATTATGGTCGGGGCCTCTTTCTTTTCGCGGACTTGGCCAACGAACTAGGCCAAGAAAAGTCAAGTCCGGTCTGCTCTGATCAGGCCGGCAAATCCCTCTAGGCTTGGCCCGTTTGCACCCTTACCCGATGACCCTCCGGCGGCCATCAGTGGTCGCAGCCAGTGGTCATGCTATGCTGGTACCGCCATTCACTGCCCGAGCGAGGGTCGATCGGGCCTTTGATGGTGTTCAAGAGGACTAGTCGACTCGCTTATTGATGATGGGTGGTGGCACCACAACTAGCCAAAAGCGTGCTCGCCTTTGCTTGCTCACCGTGATGGCTAGTCGCCACCGCCTGCATCCGAGCAAGGGTTGTCGGCCCTCGCTGGCCAAGGTGAGGTAGCGGCTTCACCGCTTTCACCCACCTTATCTTTCACTTCTCTTCCTTGATCTCCCGATTCTGTTTTTCTGGTTATTGTCTTTTTAGCATTTTTTTTTTGGTACCACTCATTTGGTGCCGCATGTCTTGAAAGTGCCAGCAATTGTGCATTGCCAGTTGAAAATATGCTTATGTGGTGTTCAACGGGCGAACTTCTCTTGATTATCGGAAATTTCATAATTCCATATTAGATGGAGTATACCCTACCGAGTCATTCATAAATAATGCACTTAATTGAAATGGTGACCGCATTGTGAGATTACCGGAGCATTATATTTGGGATTTGACCCAATAGAAACTGGTCAAGTCATTACTTATTATATTAATGAACATTCACCCGAGTAGATGTGTGCTTTATGGTGGACTAGACGCAAACTTGATCCACCAGGATGGGAGGGATCGCGGGGACGAGAGGGCACAAACAAGGAGCTCTTAATGGGCTTGTAGAATAATGAAAATGGTAGGAATGGATTGGACCACGTATCAACTGTGGGAGGATGTGTTGGGTTATGCGGGTCAAATTAATGAGAACGGCAATCCCTAAAATGGGAAAGTCCGTAGCACCACAAAATTTCACATCATAAGGAAAAAAGGTCATATCAATTGATTCATAAGTAGATATTACTCTATAATAATTACCATCTTATGCGATTTACTTAAAAGAGTACTTTTTGGAGATTAGCTTCAAGTGGGACATGCGGAATAAATAAAACCAATTTTCACCACTTTTAAGGTGCAACACGATGCACCTTTTTGCACCGCATAAGTCCACGGCGTCAAATTGAAGTATTATTTTGTTTGGCACCGTGTTCTACTTTACAAATTTTCCAATCCACTGAAATCGTAGGAGAACGGAGTGACCTCAAAGAAGCGATTAATGCGGTCACCTTTTCCGTTCGTAAATCAGAAAAAGCAGGCTGCCACTCAAGAAAGTAGCCATACGGAAGACAGTAAAAATTTAAGTGCCCGCAGTATCGATTGCATGACGCCGAAAAGCCTTCGCTTCCGGCGTTTGTCTGGAATCATCACTGAACAATGGCGAATGCAAAGACGTGCGGAGGGCGTAGGTTGGACGTAGGCTTCGTCAGCGGTATATGTTTAGGGCAAGTAACAAATGACAGTTCGAAAGCTTCCGACATTTTGATACAGCATACGTCGGTCCATCTAACCACACACTTGTGCCCGAGGGGTCACACTTTGGATTGGCATATATTCTTCTTTCCCCTTTTATCTATGCAAGGAACATGGAAGGGCATCTGAACCGGTACTCTCTGCATTCGTGGCCATCGCCAAAGTTCTTCTTTTACACCAAGCTTTGTCTCTTCCCTGCCTCCAATCTCTTCAGGCAACTCCAGCAAAGCCACGCTGCAAAAGCGCGCACTCGCGAATTGCCATTTTGATGAGAATAGCATCGTGGCATTAAGCATTCGTTTCGGCTTGTGCGTCTGCCTCTATTGGAGAGGGAGAGGAGAGAGAGATCTGGAGAACACGGCAGACGCATGACAAATGAAGACAGTTGAAACTAAGCTTCGAATGCAGTCAGAGCCTGACACGAGACTGTTTTGCACGAGTGTTCGACCAAAGGTTGGAGGAGTGAGCATGGATCTTAAGCTCTCAAAAGTAACCAGACCATCAGCCTAGCTAAAACAGAAAACAATTCAACACCAAAGTCCACCCCTATGACCCCAAGCGACACAGCAATCGCGGCAGACTTCAAAATCCAAGATGACTCTGACTGTATTGGAGAGGATTACCCACCATGAGCAAAGAGGTCCTTACTTACTTTCTCAAGAACATCGCTCGACAACTCGAGCTTCAATGTTTTACATCATCCGACTGCAGCGCAGGACAGTATACATAAACATGCCTAATAATCTACAGACAAAGACCGGAAGACATGACTAACAAACAACAACAATTCAACCTTCGCGCCGCCATCACCTCAATCTCTGCTCGGAGCACCTGATCAAACCCTCCTCGGCCTCCAACATTGCTATTATCTATTTCACCTCCCTCGAGCTCTTGCCCGTCCCCATTTCCTCACCAAGAAAAAAAAAGAAAAAGCCCGCTTTTTGAAGCTGATGATCTCTTGCTGTACTTCGAGATTCATCCGGCGATCGGACGCATTGCAAATTCCTCTGCTTTTTTACTTCAGCGGGATGACCCACATCCGCCGCGCTCCCCGTCACAACGGATTCTTCCGCGGCCTCCTCTTCCTCTTCGGCGGCGCCGTGCGGCTGGCTGCTGCGGCGGCGGCGGCGCCATCCCGGCATTCTTGTCTGCCGACTGCTGCGGGAACCAATTCGGCAGCCCGCCCTCGGTGGGTCCGACCTTATCTCCGCCCTCGAACTTCCCGATCGTGAACCCTAGAGGGAACACCGCCCAGCAGCAGTGGTACGCCTCCTTCCCAGGCACCACGGGCGGCGGCGCCTCGATCGCCACCGCCTGGAACGCCCTCTCGCAGCTCTGGCACCTCAGGCAGCACTCCTCGTACACCGCCGGGTACTCGTACACCATGTAGCAGTACGGGCACGCGGTCCAGAAGCTCGCCGACCTCGCCGCCGCCGCCGCTGCCCTCCCGCTTGCTTCTCGCTCCCCTTCCCGTGCCCGCTCCCGCTCCCGCTGCCGCCCGCCGGCTCCTGCTGCCCGAAGCCCCGGCTCAGTTGCCCGCCCCTCCGCACGGGCAGCTTCGCGCCGGCGGCCGCGGCCGCCGCCGGCGACAGATCGACCTTGGAGAAGAGGTTGAACTCTTTGTCGTAGAGGGACTTCTTGCCCGGGTCGGAGAGGACGGCCCAGGCGCCGGCGACGAAGCGGAAGGCCTGGTCGGCGTAGCGGTACTTGTTCTTGTCCGGGTGGAGGAGGAGGGCGAGGCGGCGGTACTGGCGTTTGATAAGGTCGTGGTCGTCGGATCGGCGGCCGATCTGGAGGACAGCGTACCAGTCGTGGTGGTTGTTGACGCGCTTCTCGGTGGCGAGGAGGACGTCGACGATGGCCAGGATCTGATCGGAGCCGTCGAGGAGGGGCTCGGTCTCCTGGGCCAGGACGGCGAAGTCCTTGGACCCGGTGAGGTCGCGGGCCACCAGGAGCTTCTCGGCGACGCCGAGGAGGCGCTCGGCCTCCGTCCGGCTGGGGCTCTGCATATTTTCTCGGGAAAAAAAACAAAAAGAAAATGAGGGAAAGTGGGGGAAAAGAGGAGAGATTGATGGAAAAGTGGTTGAGTTGAAAAGCGTCTGTCCGAGGAGACGACGACGGAATGTCCGGACGGTAAAATTGTGAGTGACGCCGAGTGGACGGAACTGGGTCTGGCGGTTTCGCCTAATCACGCGGGCTTTGGGCGTGCGCTATTCGTTGAGTGCTATGGGTAATCTCGTATTTTCAATTCTAACTCGGTTCAACGCCAAAACCAGAGGGCCGGGGCCCGGGGGATGGATTTTTAACTTGTTGCCTTGCTTTCCAAAATTAATAATTTTTAAAGAAATTATATTTAAAAAAATGAGCTAATATCACAAAAAACTATAAATTTTGTGACAAAAAACTCTAAAAGTACATATGGATAAATTTACCCAAAATAAGTATTTTTATGATAAATTTATCCTTATTAATTTTTATTAAATTTTACTTATCAAATTACTAAATTTAATTATACGTAACAGTTGATGAAAATGCAAATTTTGAATTTTACTTTTATTTATCACAGGTGATTTGATTTTTTTTTATATTTATTCAATTTAATGTAGACTAACGGAATTCAAAATTATTATAAATATAATAATTTGAGATTTTTTGTTCAAAAATTAATTTGAAGTAAATTTGAGTTTTTAATAGTCAAACGATTAGTTCTAGATAAAATTATCGTGAGTGTTATCAATTGGAGTTTTTCATGCTATTAATCATTAAAAAATATACAAGTACTATTGTTTAGATATTAAGGAAAAAACAATCAAAAACCCTTAAATATGTTTCTATAACACATTTATCCTCTTTTTTTTTTTGCAACATAAATAAGTACAAACTATACTCACTGGGATACATTTATCATAATTTTTTTCTCGTGACATTAAAACCTCAAACTTGTACTTACATTACACATTTGTCCTTCCTTAAAGTTTAGTTGGATGATTATCATAGTAAAACAGCATCTTTTTTGTTTCTCTTTAGCCATGTAGCTATCATTGCCAATGCTATTTTGGCTTCTGCCATCCATGAAGGCACTTTTTTATTGGTGTTTACTGACAGAATATTGATGTAGTAAATGTGTCATGTAGATATGAATTTTGAATTTTTGCACCACAAAAAATTTAGAATGAACATATTAGGATGGATATACTTTTGGGGTTTTTAGACTTTTATGATAAGTTTCAAAAGTTTCCCCTTAGAAAATGTCACAATTTAAGCTTTATGAAATTTGCAAAAATGTAAAACTTCAAAAGTTGTCAACTTTGGCAGAGTCTATTTATGCAGTTTTCTCTACTCACATTTCCAAGTGGTAAGTTAGAAACATGCAATATCTTTTCCAGCCCAGCATTTAATCGGTGGTTACAAATCACATGTCTTGACCACAAGCATACTTAACCAAAATTAAATGTGAATAATGTCTACACCTATAACAAAATTAGCGTGACATGACTTGTAACTTGTCAATTAAATATATGATTTAAGAAATTTTCTTTGTCCGAAAAAAGAGGCTTATATTGCCCCTTAAAGTAGGATAGTGTTGTTTCTACTCCTATATGACTAAGTCCATCAAATTTTTACAAAAAAATAAATAAATAAAGAAGAAGAACATATAATTACCCTCAATTGTTAAATTAAAATTCAATGTGATAACCCCAAATTTATTCGCTTTTCTTTTTTATAATGTTTTTAATTTATATATAGTACATAGTTACATAATTAAGAATTTCACATGTTTGATTTTTTTTATTGTAGGTATCCCATATATATTAAAGGCAATATGTTTTATCATTGTTAGTATTTACTTCCATACAAATTAGTTTTATTGAAAAAGGAAATGTTTTAGAAACCTAGTTCTTTTCTACGTTATCGAGAAAATTTATGGATATGAAGTCAAGTTGAATCTAAAAAATAAAAAAAGAGAGATTAACATAGATAAATCTTTTCAGAGTCACTTATTTATACATTTTGACTTTTGTCATGCATAACACCATCAAATCTCTTCTTATTGGTTTTCTTTTATATACATATACCTAATGGGATGATTTGTCGAAGAAGAAAAAGCCTTAAAGATTTTCCAAAATAAAATCACAGTTTATCCTCCAACGTGAAACTTTAAAGAATAATACCAAAACATTTCATCAAATGATAATTCTTTTTATTTTTTAAATGCTTCTCATTATTTTCAATTGACAAAATTATATATCATCCATTAAGTGTATATGGAAAAATATCGAAATGCCTTATTGTGCATGATGTTTAAGTGTAATCATCGATATTCGAGTAATGTCAAGATGTTATGCATAAAAGTATCTCGCTAATAATAGGAAAAAAGATAAAAATTTTAATGTAGTAAATAAAACAGATTTGATATATATTTCAAAGCAATGAAATTAAAAAATTCACCAAGAAAGTGAGCTTTTGAGAAAACAAGAACAAATAATAGATAAGTTGTTATAAAAGCAATCATGAAGTGAGACTTTTAAGCTTTTTACTATATCACATATTAATCTTTTTTCCCAGTGAAATTCTTTTATCTAGATCAAGTAAAACATTATAGGAAAATCCAAGAATAAAAAAAAAAAAAAAAAAAAACTCTATAGACTAAAAGATGCATTTGAAATGCTTATTAACTAACAGCAACTAGATTAGAAAATTTTAAAAAATGGATTAGGGTCTCACTTTCTGTTTTTAGAGAAGTATTGAGGCATTACTTTAAATTGCAATTAAATGATTGAAGGCAATTTTATCTTTTAGCGTAAAATTGAGGTACCCATTCCACGATAAATATTATAATTATAAATATACTTTTGGGGGTGCTATTTCCACTTGCACCTGTCATCACCCATTTATCATTGATCGATGTTAAACCGCTTATTATCTTGTACAATAAAGTTCGATAAAAATTCTTCAACAACCTATTCACCCCAGTGGAATTGATAATCCCCTTAGGCGCCCATTTGGGGTCACCATGGTAAGCAAATGACGTGCGCTCCGGCGCCCATGTCAGAATTTTGACGATCCATGTCTAACATAAATCTACCGGCAAGTACACAAGTATATTATAACGCGTCGTATGTCGTGGAAAAACATGTGGTTTGGTACCCACCGGTGCGCCTTGAGATTTTCCCTTCCAGTGCGAGAAAAGGTGGGGTTGATGGGGCCAGGCGGATCCACCAAATGAAGCAGGACTGCTTGCCATTGGGCCTTACAAGAAGCAGCACTTGTAGCCTCATAAGGCCGAACGAAGAGATCTTGGATTTGATTGCGCTGGTACACCGGCCAGACCCTGAGCCCTCAAATCAAGCACGGCTCACCAGAATTCCTAAAAGGAAATGTTCCACTCTGTGAAATTGAGCTCCAAAGTTGATTGTCAACTCGTCCTCAATTGCGGCAACTGTGAAATTGGTCTCTTAGCGAATGTCCTACAAACATAGGTCCCACTTCTCGTTCTTACCTTTTGAAAATTCGTATTTCGTTTCTAAAAAGAAACTTAAATTCGAACATAATTAGACACACTCTCCACTTTTGACTTTTTTTTTATTTGTTCCCCGTCACTTTTCTTTTCTTTTTTTGCAGCCCTCCCTCTCTCTAGTACTCCTTTTTTCTTTATAAATCACTCATGTCGGGACTGTTCTTTTATCCTCGTGTTTTTTTTTAATATCAATCGAGTGCCTGAAAGTTTTTAAACACTCAACCAATCTCCTTATGGTATTAGGCCCCCTGACACACAAACTTGTGCTCTCTTAGGAGTGACCTAATTAGAAATTGCAAATACAGTGATTCAAATCTAAATCATAAATGAGAAGGACAAACATGCTTATTACTTTAGTAACGCTTAGGGTTGTTCACTTGCGTGGTTTTATGTAAGAATAAGTTGGATGGTAATTTGTTTTCATGATTTAGATCAAGAATTAAACAACATTGTTACATGAGGCTAACTAGCTCTCTCGAACTGCCAAGGGGTTAGGCCTATGTATAATGCCCTTACTTCGACTTGCTTAGCTCTTCGTTCTTTTCTTTTGTCCTTTCAGACAATGAAGAAATTAATATTAGATTAATAGAGAATGAGATTAGGAAAATATCATATTAACCTTTTAAGATATGGCACGAGTCAAAACTTGAATGAATGATCAAGTATAGAATTATATATGTATCGACAACGTAAAGATTGAGGATATGTCACTAGACTCATTAATGAATATTCACTCCTCGATCACTTAACTTAATTCATGAATTAACTCTTTTCTCGAAATGGAGGACTAGGAGAACAAAGCTTGACCCTTTCATCTCAACAGTCAGGACAAACTTCATTCCATGAGTCTCAACTTTCACAAAACAAGGATGATCATGGCAACAGGATTGTGGTTTTACTGTTGCACAATTGGTAGAATCCAAAAAAGAAACAAACAAACAAAAATAACCAAAGAGAAAAAGGAGTGAAAGAAAGTATTTAAGGATCAATCAACACACCTCATGATTCACTCCATTAGATGCCATATCCATAATAGTGCTCCTATATCGCATGTTACGAAGAAGATCCTAATTAACACGAACTATTAAATCTTATGAATCTTGCATACGGACTTAGCTTAGTCAATTAATGACTAATATATTTTTGATCTACACATAAGAAGTGAGCATACTAATATTGCACGATCGAGAATTTCTTCAGTCTTGATTTGAAACTCACTTACCCAAATACCAAGTTCCTTAATAATTCACTAAAAGCACATTTTGTGGGGGCAATACTGAGGTCTTTCTAGCAAATAACGTAGCTAAAATATGCGCATTCTGTATAACCTATTTGAACCATCCGTACGGTATCTCATGTAAAACCTGGCTAAAGTGCAATGGTTTCCATATAATTGTCACTTTTCCACCCTTGTATTTCTCCATTCGAGAGAGAGAGAGAGAGAGAGAGTCTCAAAATGCTGCAAACCCCTCGTTAAAAAACATGGCACTTGTGCCTTGGAGAATGAGGACTTCTTCAATGTTCCATTTCACATTGCTAAGGACCCAATACGCTGTACTTGCGCCTCGGACAACGATCAAGTTGGCACAAAAGAGAGAACAAGAGCAGGAAGTGCTGTTCAAAAGTCCCATTCTCCTAAAGGGGGGAATAAATTAATTCCAAAATGGCCTATCCGGGAACATATTCTAAGGGCTATACTAGTGCGCTTTCGCATGGACGATGACTCAGCCCTCCCCTCTCTAAAACTAGTAAAAAAGATGACTGGGGATCTGAAGAACGTGGGTGGGGAGTCCATGGCTATATATAGCAAAATATGCTTCCCGGTTTCCCTTTCTCATTTTCTTACTTTATTCTTATGATGTTTCTCCTCTAATTTCTATGGAATTTTGCTTGTCTCCCCACGTCGGATTATAAGCTTCTTCCGAGGTTCTGACTTGGTGCTTCGTGATTGACTGCCGGAGCACCTGAGGCATGCCTTGATTTGCTCGGGGTTGGTAAACCCTCCTCTTATCAAGATCGGTTTATTGCTTCGAGATACTATTAAAATAGGCTATAGTTATACCTTGTATAGAAAAGAAAAAAATGGACCAACAGGACAATAGAGAAATGTCTTTAGCTTAAACCATTTAGTACGCAAAAAAGCAAATTAATTTGATGCTGGTGATCAGTTCACGGTTCGTCGACACGCTTAACAATGTGTGAAATAAATAAAAATTATTTAAAATGGCAGAAATGAACAAATAAAATTCCCCTCTCATAAAAAATAATAGGCGGCATATCTGTGGGGAATTTTAGTATGGCGTATTATTCTTCTTGCCGACAGCATGCTTTCAAACTGAAAATGAACGGGGAATATCGGATGCAACTATGCAGTTTTCTTGCCTTTTGGCCATTGGCTTGGCAGCCCTAGATGTTTAATTGCTACTTTTCCCATATTTCTTGATTCCAACTTTTGGAGAAATTTGAGATTCCTTCTTTCCCTGGAAAAAAAAAGGGAGGGTGCGTTGACCAGCACCGGGGCCGATTTTCTCGAGGAGCAACTTTCTTTTTCCTTGGTTTCTTTTCTTATTTTGTATTTTTTGTGATTGACGAATGTTGACATGAACTGAGAGGTCGCTTTCTGGACAACTACGCAATTAATATGCAATTCCCAACTTTATTCGATGAAGCTTAATTCGTTTACTTCGTAAAAAATAAATAATTTAAAACGATATTTTTCAAAAACTAATCATTTATGATGCCTATAAAAAGAATAAATAAAAAATATTTTTATTGTCTACGAAAATGTTTAAATATAAATTGTTACGAATAATAAAAGATTAAATATAAGTGATTATTTTTTCAAATTTTTTTTACTAATCATTCATATTTTGCGATTAAGATTAATTCTTCTCCACATTTATAAAAATATCTATAGATGATGACCGTTTTGGGATGACACGTGTCACCGTCTTGAACCATATTCAATCATCTAACTTTCTTCGTATGCAATTCCCACATGCGATTCCTAACTTTATTCACGTCCGAAAATATTCGGACGCTGCTCTTTACAATCCCCTTAATGGAAGGTTTTGAGAGACGACACGTGTCACCCCTTAAAGGCGTCCTTTCAGTGTTGTCATTATATTTTGTATTATACAACTCATGTAACGTTTTTCTTTATACTAATTTTTTTTGTTTAACTTTGCCAGTTAATCTTATCCTTTCCATCACTATCCTTTCACTTAATAGCCAAAGAAGAAGCGGAAAAGTGCTGTTTTGCCTACAACATTTAGTTTCCCTTTCATTTCAAAAATAGCTTTTATTCTGCAAGCGAAGCGCAATTACATGCTAGTCTAGTATTTAGATGAAAGTTAGTTCGCTGCATTCAAACAGCTAGGAGGAAAAAGGACTTTCTTAATGAACGGGTCGGAGGAATAGCAAACAGGTGAGATTTTCTTCATTATGAAAGTATCTTCTTCTTTTCTTTTCTTTTTTTAAATAAAAATTTCCAAAGGACATCAACAAAAAAATGATGTTGATGTGATTTGGTTTGGAGTATCAAGGCTATCGATGCCACTTCCTATATGTTGGATCCTTGAAGTAGCTATCAAATGACGTATGTTTTACGAGATCAACTTTCAGAAATGTTCATCTGATAAGATACTAAATGTGTACCAAAAGAGGGGAATTGCACATAAGATAAGGGAGAATCTTCATGGATCAATTTCTATCGTTCAAAGTTTTCCGCTTTTCATGACAGTTGTGTAAGACCACATAAAAGAATTGTGATTGGAGATGTCCTCATGCTCGTTTTGATGGTCTGATTGGCTTTCGATCTACAACATGTGTGGTACTATTTTTCTTGATCGGCACAAAAAATGGTGGATGCAATCCTGTTTAGGCTTGGAATTTGGTTTGAAACAAGAGTGCAAAGGTAGCTTGGTATAAATTAATTGGGATTAAGCCAACTCGAAGCAACCTTTCTAGTTGTAGGCTTATACATATTGAAAAGATGGTCGTTCTAGTCCTAGCTCTAGCTCTATTTATAATGGAAGAACATCGCTTGACAATTTGGTCCTATCTTCGGTTTGAAAATTTGCATTCAAATCCAAGCGTCAATCCATCATTTTCCCAATTTAGAATTAATTAGTATTTCATATCAGGTATGTTAGGCATTCGTTAACGAGACTTGTATGTAAATTGAAACTTTCAAGTTATCGATTTTCATAAGTCGGGGACTTAATGATGAAAACGTCTTGATTCCCGATAATACATTTGAAAAGTACAATATCGAAATCATAGTTTCTATCTAATATGACAAATACCAACCATAAGAAAATTTCAGGCGACTTCGAAGAGCGCCTTTTATTTTTTCCCTCAACTCAGAAAAGCAAAAGGGGGAATCAAGGAAAGGAAAAACGAGGAAGTACTTTGAGCGAATCGATATCCAGAGTTTGGAAGAAAAACGAGGCCTTCCTTTAGGCGACATCTACGACATATCTAGAAACGCATCCAATCCACCATATTTAAATGGGAAGCCTGTGCGTGGTAGCATCTAGACCACATCTTTTCTTTCGTCCTCGTGGTGCTTTGTTTCCTTCATTTGTGTCGAACCAAGAAAAATGTGCCCAATCAACGTTCATTGAACTCAAACCAAGAAGCGAGCCGCGACAGGACCACCTTCGCTCGTTTCGGTTTTCTCCTTTAAACGCTGACGACACCTTTTCCGGTGCTTCGGCGCATCAAATGCCTTTTAAGATAGATTTTCTACCGTTACATATTCTAAAGTTAAAAGGTGATCTGAACTTCAGCCTAAAAATACAGGAAAATAGAAGCCATCAAAAAATTGAATTTGGAATCTTTTGCTTTGATATCGCGTTAGATTTGTGAATTTGCTAATAAATGTTTTAAAAGTTTGAACTATTGAAAGATTTGCTATTTAATAGATGGACGATGTAATATTTAAATATTATAACAAGACAAAAATAATATGCTTTTTTTTCTTGACTTAAACTCTACTTTTGACCTCGCGCAGATTAGACACCATCTTAGATTGGGTGAGTAGCCCAATTATGAGATTATTTGAGTCATGTCCTTCATCGCTTGAATGTTCATTCTTAAAGTTTGAACCGTCAAATAAAAAGGTGTGTGAGGAACTCTAAACATTTTATTATGATGCCATCTCGAAGTTGAGTGCACAATCATTTGTCCTTAATTACTTAACGCTTGAACAAAATCAGAATGTGATTTGCATCTTAACCTAGTAATATGGATTCAAAAACTTGTATCGTGCTCCTAACTCGGAAATTCATTTCTTATATAATTACTATAAGCCATTTTTCAGGGTTTGATGTGGCCAAACTTTTAATTTATGAATAGGGCTATAAAGGTGGATTAATTTGAGACACGTCACACTTTACAAATAGTAGGCCCATCGTGAGACCCATCGGCCACGTTTATTGCATCCCTATATATAATATAGTTAGGCATGTATCTTAAATGGGGCATGCTCTATTCTTTTATAAAGCTCATGACTCTCCTCCTCTCTTTGATTCATGGACGCATGTGTATCGACTTTAGCTTTGGAAGGTCTTGGCAAATGCCTAGAAGACTTCCCTTTCTTTTGATGTGCAGTTTGCAAGCGGTGAAGTATTTTTCGGCAACGCAAGCATGCATATTTCACACATCATCAATGACAAAAAGTCAAAAAAAAAAAATTATTACACTTTTATCAATTTAGTTTAAAATTTTAAATTTTATCAATTAAATCTTAAATTTTTTTATGTATTACCATTCTACTATTTTGACCATAAATAGGTGTAACCATTTTACATGATATGATCATCATGGAGATAATATTTAATATTTTTCTTATTAATTTTCCATTTTTTTCTATTTTTCTTCTTTGTTGTTTTCTTGCTATGATCAGGGCTCGATGAGCACTCGCTCAGATCTAGACAAGGTTGCCTTGCTCAAACCATTGTGATCTCATTGGCTGTGGGCAAGGCAGCCTTATCTAGATGTAGGCGAGGCTGGTTGTTATGGCTATGATGGCCTCGCCCAAATCTGGGCGGAAGCAAGTGGCTATATGCTCGTTTGCTTTGCTAGTGGCGCTAGTAATCTGCGCACAATAAGAAAGCAATAAAGAAGGAAAAGAGAAAAAAATCAAAATATTATTAAAAATTATTCGAAATAACGATTATATCACATAAGATAATTTATATCCACATTAATGATTTCCGGTAAATTGATAATATTGACTAAATCGGTAAAATATAAAAATATTTAAAACTTAATCGATAAAATTAAAATATTTAAGTCTGAATTAACAAAAGTATAATATGCTTTGCACTTTTTGAATAATTTTTTCTCATCCATTAATAGTGAACTACGTCTTGCGATAAACAACACTCGTATATGGAAAATTTATTGCGGTATCTGAATTGTATTTTACTGCTCCATGCGCCGATTTGTTGTTATTCAAGCACATGTGCATTTTTCGATGCAATTTTTATTTGGATTTGCAAGTGCGGAGGGATATTCAATATAAAGGGTTTTTTCTAGTGGTCCACCAGGTTGCCCAAGTAATAATTGTAGTTTCCCTTCTCGCTTAAGATAAAAGGTTCAAATCACCATATTTGTACATTCTCTCGAGCTAAACTTATATTGCTAGTAATTACTCGTTGTGTGTGGTACGACTACAGGAGGCTCTAGATTAGCAGGTGCTTAAGGATTCTCGACTCTATATTGATATTTAAAAAAAAAATCTAAATATTTTCCATTCTCTTTTTTTCTTTGCCAATAGTTAGTGAACATGATTTACTGTGACATTTATGTATAGCTCGCCTCATATGCCCAGAGCAGCTCATACCCTTTATAGTTTCAATTTTTCTGACAAGTAGAAAATTTGAAACTTTCGCATTCTACTTCAAATCCTAGTAGAAAGAGCTTCTTCTACGTTATACCCAGAAAAAAAAGCTCGGAAATAATGCCTGGAATTCCGGATCATTTTGGTAATGATTAAAACCTTTGCGAAATGATTTTACACGCATGCATAAGACCCCCTTGAATTGAAAGGCAGCGTGGATGCTTCCTCTTTGTGCTGCATTTGCACGTGGAGAAGAGAGCTTTTCCACCAGTTCAAGTCCTGATAAAGCACTTTTCTTTCATCTTTTGGGTATTGTTAATACGCGCGCTAGGGGAATGTTAAGTGCACTTAATTTATGATAATTTAATTTTTTAAAGCACCGATTGTGCATAATACGAGATCCGTTAATCCATTGAGAAATGTAAATGCCCTTAATTGATTGCATAATCCATGCCCTTAGAAACTCATTAACGTTTTGTTAAAAAACGTAATTTTCTCTTTTAACTAGTTAGGTCGGTGCCTGTCCTCGCACGCTAATTGTTGGTTTTATTTCCGTTGACTGTCATGGAGTAATTACATTGAATTTCTGTAAATAAGGTTTATAAGTTTTCATACCTTCATGATGTGTGCGAAATACTATATGTTAATCAATAATAGAGTAACATCTACATTATGAATGCATCATGCGTAATTCGCCTTGACATATTAAGAAGATCATCATTCGTAATTTATAACCGGTATCCTATGCTAAGAACCGAGATCTACAATGTTAAACAAATTTAAGTTTTCTATAATTCACTGATAGGAAATTGTAATGCATTTGAGTGCAAAATATAAATCCATAAAAAAGGGCATTTGGTACGAGGAAGATCAACCCACATCTTATGTTAATGGCCCAATGACAATGTGCCTCACACTTAAATTTCTCAATTAAAGTAATATCTTGCATAATTTCTTCGTATTAAAATACTCAATAAAATATCGTACTCGCAAACGGTTAAATTTATAAAATATAATATTTTCCTTTTCATAACTCTCATATTTTCTCGATCCATTCAAATATTTTGGCATTATTAATTGATGCCCGGTTATTTTTCAATTAATAATCAATGATTTTCCAATTGAAGAATAATTCCTACTTTCACAAATAATTCGATTCAACACAAAATAAAGCTCAATTAAATAAATTGACATGGCTTACGACAATTAAAGAAAATTTCGGTTGTCATTATCCCTGCCTAATTTCCAAAAATAAATAAATAATTAAATTAATTTCGAAAATTAATAAATAAACATGATAAATCCAATTTAGGTCCGTAATGCCTATTGGAAGCCAAATCGATTGGAAAAAATCCAGTATGCATTCAATAAATAGATAGTGCAATTTCAGCTAAGTACACTAACCACTTAACTAATATGCAATGCAATTAAACTAATAATCACTAACCCATGCTAATCTAACCACCTAATTGTACTTAATTAAATCTAATCAACCCTTAAGCATCATTAGTCTACTAAGAAAGGATTAGTGATATTACTCACTTGATTAAAAGCAGGGATCGGAACATCCGCGACGACGATGCGACGGCGGTCAAAATTGGACTTTCGACAACACCGGCGGGCTTAGACTGGGCTTGAACTTGGCCAACAAATCTCAGCCCAACTAAGATTTGATCTTGCGCTGGACTAGGCTCGCTCTTGGGCTTTTCTATTTTGACGATGGGCTAATTCGCTGGGCTTGAAGACTTCAATTGGGCCGAAAACAGGCTGGGCCCAAAGTTGGGTTGGGCCTGCTGAAGATGGGCTTGAAATAAAGTTGAACCGGGCTTGTCTTTGCTTGAGCTGGGCTGAAGAATCAATTCTCTGAACTCAACTGGGCTGTTGGTGGGCCGAAGACGCTGGAATCCACGGCTTGCTTCGTGTGATTCACACGGCCAGATGGAGACAGCAAGCTGGGCAGGAGGATTGAAGATGGCAGAAGCAGCTGCTGGCATCCATTGGTGGGTGTCGCGGTCAAAGATGGGGAGAAGTAGCTAGTTCGTTGACCGATTTGTGGGTTGAACTTCCATGATGCTAGGCTAGAAGAGGGGAGATTGTGAGCGCTGGCAACTGGCGTCGAGCTGGGACAATGGACTTTGCTGGAATCGCTCGTCGAAGACACGAGCTGGAGGAAGCAGTAGCTTCAACGCCACGTGGAGAGGCGCACGAAGAAGAGTCAACGAAGTGGCGCCACTTGAAGACTTCGGCTGAAGATCTTGCTGGTTGACCGAATGGGATTCGGTGGATTGAAGCCGCGTGGGCTTCAGTCTTCATGGGCAGAGAAGCGAACAGGTGGAGGACATGTGGCTGCAGCTTCGTGGGATGAGGGTTGAGCGGAGAGAGAGATGTAGAGGCTTCGGTGGGATGTTGGGTTCTTTCGGTGGCCAAAAGGAAAGAATGAGCTGCAGGTTTTTGTCGAAGGAAAGAAATTGAGGGAGCTAGCGTGCGGAGAAGAAGAGGCAGTCCGTTGGTGGCTTGGCTTGCGAGAGAAGTCGAAGATGAGGGGAAGGGAAGTCAAAAACAAATATCTAAAACCATCATTAGAATGCCCAAATATCTTCAAGCTTATCCACTTGTCCCCTAATTCTTGCCCATTTAATCACAAATAATCCAACTTAATGACAAATGTTGCACCCCTCCATGCCTAGCTCTAAATTTCCCTTAATTTTGTATTTCAAATTCATTCTCATTTCAAATTCGTTCAATTTCGCCGAAGAAAAATCCTACACATCTCCACAAATTCCCATCATCCATAGTTCAGTTTAAGTCAAAATTCCCTTCAAATGGCTAAACCGAATTTCCGCATTTTCTTGCAATGTCCGAAGTGATTTTTCGTAAAAATCCTGAACTCAACGGAATTTCTCCAAAAGATAAGGCGATGTCCTATAAAAATGAATCGTGACATACTCGAATGTTGGATTTCGAAACCGAATTCCATTTCATGGTTAAAATCAACTGAATGCAATTTTAGTACAATCCAACCTATTGAGTAGCTTTTAGGGATTTTACCGTTATATCTCTTAATGGCTTCACCCAATAGCTTGGTTAACTTGTAAGTGATTATCTCGAGAAAAAGGACCATTGGGCGCGGCGAAATGCCCATTTCATATTTAGACGGGGTTGAAATTCGAGATGTCATAGGCCTATAGGGAAAGGGCCAGAGAGATAGGCTCGACTCGCCCACGCACCCTTGCCCTACGATTCTTCAATCACGGGGACGGCGGCGGTGAGCGACAGGGCGGCTCCTCCAACCGGGCCATGAAAGTGCCACCCCGTAGGGCGGGGCATAGCTTGGCTTCTAGAAGCGAGGGTGGCCCTACGGTGGCCAAAAATCTAAGCCGGGCTCTACACGAAGGAGTTGGGGAGGAAGAGTCACTCAGGCATTTCAACGAGTATGTGGTATGTGCCGCAGATCCGGGAGTTTCGGCCTTGCTGAGGTCCGGACAACTCTGTCACAAACCTCGTGGAAATATGCCAGAACATCAAAGACAATCGTGAGGACTAGTGGTGGCTAGAGCTTGCCCGAATCGGGTCGGGAGGAGCTTCCGGCTAGCTCAAATAAAAAAACACACACAAGGTGCTCAACGAAATGCCTATTTGGGTTCCAAGGAAGACGGCGGTGATTGCATCGGCCGGGCGGCGATTGACGTCTACCGGGCGGCTCACCGACGTGGCACGACATCTCGTGACTCTCGGCTCCTTGGCCGAACTTCCCGGCCTTCCCATCCCGTTTCCCCCAATTCTCTCTCTCGGATTCTCCTTGCCCCCGTCCCTTTGTTCTATTCCATCTCCCCCTCCTTCTCTTTGCCCCCTCCTTTTTTCTCTTTTTGCTTGCTTGGCTCGCTTTGCGTGACTTCTCGTCCCGACCAATCCGCCCCGCCGTCTACTCTAACCTCTCGGATTACTGCCCCGTTGCCTCGAGATCTTGCTGTGGTGGCTCCGCTTTTTGCTTTCATAGGTTCCCTCGTGGGCGAAAGACGGCTGAAGGAGAAGACATGGGTGCAAGCGGGGCCCGGCCAAAAGGAAGAGGTAGTTAGGCCATACGAGGGGAAAATAAAAAGGAAAAGAGAAAGGGCCGGGGCCCAGGCCCACGCGGGGGAGAAGAAAAGGAAGAGGGGCGGGCCAGCCAAGGCCGATCCGGCTTGACCCTTACGGCTCCCTTTTTTTTAAAGAAAATATATTTTAAAAAAAAAATTTAATCAAATTTTTTATATGTGCTTAAAAAATGCAAATTAGGTATCAACAACCGCTCCCTCTTCAACGTGCGCTCATAGAGGTTGCATTCAAAGACAGAAAACACCTAAATTATTTTGATGTGTAGAGAGACCTTGGGTTCATAGGCTTGCACCGTGTCAGGATATAAAAGCATGTCGTGTCATAGGAAAAAGGAAAATCCAGGGCTACGGAAACATGCTGTGTCATAAGAAGAAAGAAATACCTCGAGTTACATAAGCACGCCGTATCATAAGAAGAATGAAAGATCCCAGTTGCCGTAAACACGCCATGTCATAAGAAGAGAAAGAAATGAGGTGTCACCGTGTAACTACAAAGTGTTTCAACCGGTTGTAAATACATGATTTAAGGAAAACCCATAAACCTTTTGAAAAATTGCAGTTTAAAGATACACTCATGAACATTTTGAAAGTGTGGTTTAACGATAGACTCACGAATCCGTGTGGTTTTAGGATAGACTCACGAACCGTGTGGTTTAAGGATAGACTCACTAACCTTGTGGTTTAAGGATAGACCCACCAATCTTGTGGTTTAAGGATACCACGAACTTTGTGGTTTAAGGATAGACTCACAAACCGTTGAGATGGCATGGTTTAAGGCTGACCATAAACCTTTGGAGATGACATAATTTAAGGTCGACTATGAACCTTTGGTTTTTAGGGAAGCACCCGCTATCCCCTTGAAAATTGCATGGTTTCATTGAGGAATCCCACAAACTCAACCTGAGCAAATGTCATTAGGACGTCATCAAGAGACGTATTGGTAATATTGCAGCATTAATTGAACAAGCTAATCAAGCTAAGTCCGACGCTTAAAAAAACATTCAATGTCAATCAGCATAATGTGGCGAAAATTGTCATCTTGCTTGGGGATGTATAATTAATTATCAAATTTTCTGGGAACCAAATTCTTATCAAAACAATTTTTATTCGTGAAAAAAAGGCTCATTAAGTATGCCAAACTAGAGCTTATTGGTCATAAAGGGTTTCTCACATACTCTCAATAAAATGGCTGCTTGATCTCATCCATTCATGTGGGAAGTAACTAATTGTCGAGGGTATCTCCCATAATCTATGTCAAAGGTTTTAGAAACATTCGCAATGAGCACAATTTGATCGATCAAAAAAGTCTTTTGAAAGGGCTGCGATATAGGTTTGGTCATGGGCTTATATAAAGGGATTATTGCTTTGAGGCCAATAAAGGAACATTTGTCATATCTTTGTCGGGTTTACAAGTCAAGAACTTGGAAGACAAGATAGAATTGCCTCCACTCCTTCAAGTAGAAGCTTCTTTGTGGTGCATTCCCATTTTCACTGAATCCATCCAATCAGAAGAGACTTTGTAAAGAGGGTTGTAATGTTGGCTCGAGGCTCAATGCTTAAAATTTTCATGAGGGTTTTTAAGAGTCGCTGATCATCATGGCATCGTGGACCGTGTCATTTCAATCTTCAAACTCATTTGGCTGTTGAAGCATAGCACATCTCGAAATTTCTAATCATAAGAAGCTTTGCTCATTTCTTTAATTTCCCTTTGCACTTGCGATGATTTTTTTTTTTTTTTTACGTGAGGGACTTAGACTTTGATAAATTTTTTTTTTCACATAAAATACAGTCTTTTGGCTCTTTTTTTTTTAACAGGCATTGGCCTTGTTTTTACCAAGCACACTACTTTTTTATGCCCCTAGTTTGTCGAACTTTTTGCTCTTTGAACTTTTGGAGCTCTTATAACCTTTGAGATGTTTTTCCCATTTTCTTGTAAATGTCAATTGTATGTGGTCAATCCTTATGGTTACGCTAGTGAAGGGAGATGATCACCGTCGGGACTCAAAATGAACAATTATGCCCAAATTGGTTAAAGCAATGGGTGTCGTTGTTTGGGCAGAGAAGGGAAATGCTCTTCTTCACCTTGGGATGAGGCTCTTAGCGAGAATTCCTCTGAAGCTATCACTAAAAGATTGATGCAAGTGAAAGTAATAGAATCAGTCTCAATCCTTCACTCTACAACACAATCGTAACCTCCTATGCTGCCCCAATGTAGGGTCAATGTTCTCGACAAGGGTACTTTGAAGGATCATCTTTTATTTGGCCTGAAGGTAGCAAAAGATTAGTACAATGCTTGGGATTGATGAAGGAAACATCATTATCATTTCGATCTTTGCACTCAATGTGAATGAATCTTTCGCCCTAAGAGAATATAACTTTTCACTCAACTCTTAAAAGTGTTTGAAAGATGTGTTTGAAATGACTCATTTCTTTCATCTTGAGCACTTCTTGTTTGGCATGGTTAATGTTTCACCTTTTTGCCCAAATAAAATCATTTCGACAAGACACTTTTTCAAGGGTCTAACATGAAGCACACATGGCTTAACACTGAAATAAGTCATGCTAATGATGCCCTGCATCTTTGTTCTTGTTCTTCTCTCTTCTTTTCTCTCTTCTCTCTCTCTCTCTCTCTCTCTCTTTATTGGTCTCGCCCGATTTACCTCTCATTCAAGAAGAGGAGATACTCAGCCATATGTGCAAAGACTCAATGGGTCTTTGAATCGAATTTTTCTCCTCCATTTCCTTATCGAATGATTGCTGCTTGAAACACAAATAGATATGCATGTATGTAACATATGCATGATATCTACGATGTTGTGCATGATGCTATGCGACTCGAATTGTGCATGAAGTGGCTTCGCGGCCTTGGTTTTATTCATGGAAAATATTTCTTGACTGCATCAACATTAACTCATGTCGATTCCATTCACACTCGATCCCCTTCCGATCATTGTCGGTGTCGTCGGAATCTGAGAGACTTTCTTTATGCACATTTGGGTCACATGAATCCTTATCATGATTATGCATAATGAAATGCCTGGGATGTGATGAGATAAGTTAGAGTACGTTAATAATAAAGACAATGCATGTTGTTTTCAAAGAATTCTTTTGGAAGTAGTTTTGTAAAAACATTAAAGAACTCATCCTATATTCTCAAATTTCCTCGCCCTTGCAAAACAATCAAACTAGGGAGCATGTGGAGGCCTAGGCCTCAGCAACCATCATAGGACTAGTTTGATATGCCTCCACATGTCCTTAATAAAGCATGCGTCTACTTTATTGAATGAGGAAAGATAAAGGCATACTTTAACACACACCACCCTTGGACCAATGGCTCAAGATTGGGGTTGACCATAGTTCATGTTACAATCGACATAAATAGGAAAGAAAGAAAGAAAAAACTATGAGATCCCACATAGGGGGAGAAGACATAAAATGGAAGACTATGCTAAACAAGAACTGCCCTATTCTGGAGGGACAGCCATGACTTCGGAGGCTTAGCTTCCTTGCATACCGGGGATGGTGCATATGGCATTCTCCTCGAAAATTGAGTTCATTCCCTTGTATGGTTGGTAAGGGGTTTTGTTGCACGTTAGGTTGAGCTTCCCTAAAAGTCAAGATGCCCTTATCTAGCAACTATTGGACTTTGTATTTCAGCACATAGCAATTATCTACGTCATGCCCCTTTTTTCCCATGTAGTACTCGCATGCTTTAGTCATATCGAATTTGGCAAATTTCAGGGGGTTGTCCCTAGGTACTTCCTTTGTAACCATCCTCCGCTCAAGAAGCATGGGTAACAACTTTGACAATGGGTGCGGTAGTGAAAGAAATCCTTTCAGATAGGCCTCTTGTCATATGCCTGAGATGAGTTTCCTTGAGCCATTACAAGCTTATGTGCGGGTGTTGAAGGTGGCCTAGAGAGAAACGGCTCTTGCACCAGCGCTACTTCAACCACAGTTTCCTTATCTTTTCTCATCGGGAATTTCTTAGCGCTTCTAGTAGATATCCTTCTCTCGATGATTGCCCACTCGACTCCTTCACCCACATCTACCAGTTGTGAAAACGTCTAGCATCCCGAGTACACTAATCCTTGGAAGTATTCAATGGGCAATGTCTTGAGGAATAGTTGATTCATCTCTCCCTCATTCAAGGCTAGCTTCACCTGTGAGGCCATGGTTCTCTACCTTTGTGCGAAGGCCTTAAATGACTCATTCCTCTTCTTCTCAACGCGGGTCAACTCTTCCATCGTGGGGCGAGCTCGGTATTAAACCTGTATTGTTGCAAGAACTCATCGGGCTAAATCCTCCTAACTATTGAATTTTTCGATGTCCAATGTGATGAACCACATCAGTAATGCCTTCTAAGCTATCTTGGAATGTGTGAATGAGAAAGGGCACATTGTCAACGTAGCAAGCCATTTTCCTCAAGTAGTATCTAAGGTGGGTCTTGGGGCATTCTATTCCATCATATTTCCTTGTGAACTCGTGCCTTGGAAAGTTTTGGGGAAGTTCATCTTAGTGTACGGAGACAGCTTATCCAACGCCTTCCATCAGCTCGTAACCTTGCGGGACGCACAGTTGTTCCTCCATCTTTGCTAAGCATTTTTCACTTTCTTCATTTAGGTGTGGCATTTCTTCCTTCGAAAAAGGATCCAAATTGACAATGATTGGCGTGGACAGAAGGAGCTTCTCTAGCAGGTTCCTTTCGAGAGAGATTAAGCGACATGCCTCCTTTTGTCGGACGGAGCGTGTTCTGATGTTGTAGGAGTGGATGTCCCAATGACAGCTATAGCGGGGGGCTCTTTAAGTTTTTGGCTTATCTTAAGCATCATCGCGGTGAGTTGGGTCAATTAGTCTTCCATCATTACAATGCGTGTGTTGGTGTCCTTGTTCTCCATTTTGACTTTCGTACGGGGAGTGCAAATCGAGGATCTGCTTGCCCGTGTTGACAATCAACATAAGACAATCGATTGGCTAAAACCCGATGAAAGGGTAAATAAGCGTATATAAGCGCACAAGAACTAAACAAGGTGGTCAGCCCATGAGAGATCTAATCACCCCCAATTCATTTGTTTCATTGAAAGCAAGGTTGCTGCATAATGCGAAAAAGATATGAGGGAGAACCCTTAAATAACGAAGCTATTTTGAAGACGGAAAGACACTCTCTTAACTCCCAATATTGAGACTCGAGACAAACTCCTTAACATTGTAACGTATGCAGGCGTGGTCCCATACATATCACACTTGACTTAATCTAACTAATGAGGACAATTTTCGGCTGGGTGGGCACCACTAACTTGGGTCAACTTTGAGGCACGCTTCTCAGCTTTCTTGAGTTCCCTTTTAAGGCATTTGATCTCAACTCGGTGGGTGATCTTCAATGGCACTTTAGGAATCTTCAGGCGGAGGCTCCTTTAGGGCGGAAATGATGCGAAGCTCGGGTACCCCATTGTATGCTAACTAAAGTTACGATCAACCTAATTTGTCAAAAAATCGACAAAAAAAAAGGAATAAGTAAATTGTGAATAAAAGAATTTGAAAAACTCACCCCTCCTCATTGAGTAGCAATGCCAATGACATAGACATGTGCATGGGTGGTGGTTTCGATTTTACTCTAAACGGCTCAAAATGGAGCCATAGGATCACCAGATTGAACCGACATGATCGCGGCTAGGTTGTGTTACCCATGACTTCGGTTTCGTCAAGGAATCGACCCGCGTTGCATGGTTGTAGACCAAGGTGGGGACTTGACATCAGGAAAGAAAGAAATTTTGAGGTTGAGATGGACAACTCGTATTACATGGTTCTAATCGGAGTGATATCCACCTCAACACCATCCTAGGTGATCCTATGCAGCTCGGGTCGGTAGGTAATGTGTGCCATGGTGTAGTGCAATGCACGGAATGTAGGTTTGACAATTTATAAGCAAGTAGCACTTCATATGTAAATTAACCATTCATTTCTACACCTCATACAAAACAAAAAACAAGGGTTAGCAATGACTTTTCCTTAAGTGCCTCTGATTAACATAAACATATCGATATCCTCTACCCAATAAAAATGTTTTTGAATAAGATCGATTCGGCCTAAGTCCTCTAAGATCTAAAACCGGTCCCTAGGGGAGTCACTGTTATTTCGGCCCTTACCCCGCCGGGGAGGGAACATATTTAAAGTTATTACTGAAGGATGGGCCTTAATGACAGATTTGGCTTTGCTCTCCTAAGCCCATACATGCGTGATCTTTGCGGGGTATTTTAAAGAATTTTGCAAAAATGATTCTGGCATACTAACCTATCGTGGAGAAGCTCATTAGAAATCAAATGAGGCATGTTTGGCAAATCGGTGACTCTCGATTGTTGTAAAAATCTAAAGGTTTCAGTGGTACCGAGTACAAGATCACAGAAAATCGGGTTAGTCCGTTCGACGCGAATTTTTGTAATCATGCGGAATCACTAGCGATTCAATTTCGCCATTCCATCGAATTGGACCTATATTCGATCACTAATCGATTATAACGGTGTCATATTGACTCTTACCAATTATTACGGTCGAAAGCGTTCGATTTAGATCGAATTTTCAAGTCTAGTCTTGTTTATATCCTTAATGGCTTTACGATAGATTGGTTAAGCTCGAGAATGATCAGGCTAAAAAAAGGATTTATAGGCGCGTCGACGAAATCTGTTCATTTTATCGAGATGGGGTCGAAATTCAGGATGTCATGATCTTGATTGAGGTAGTTTGAGAAGTTATTGATTAACAACACTATAAAAAATTAAATTTTTGATGGACAACGAGTCTAATTTGTGACTTTTGATGGGTTTCCCCTTGAGTTTCCTCCCGTTATGTTTTAGTAATGATGTGTGAGTGATGAGAAAAATTGTTATTTCTCATTTTTATTCCGAAAATAACAAAGTATAAAATTTTCACTTCTCATCTATATTGAAATCTTTTTTGGATTAATAATTTATTTCAGAAATAGAAAAAATAAGATTACTTTATCAAGTTTTAAATCTGTCTCGAAAACAGAAAAATAAAAAATAAAAAGATAAAATGATTATTATATGCCTCCCCATTGGCCAATAAACATGACGGAAAGTCAAAACGGATCACAGTTTGACCGACCGCTTGCCCTGATCGAACACAGCGAGATTATCCGGGGCCTCCCTCATCGTCTGACCCAAATCCTTCCTACACAATTTCTTGTGTTTTTTTTATTTTTCTTTTTGTATTTATTTATCTGCAGCTTTTATTTCGGTCGGTCTCGGAGATGCCGAGCTACCCCGCTCGGGCTGCTTCATGGAAGGTTCCGAACTTCACCCGTGATTCACTCGTAACATTGGAGAATCCTCGTCAGATTGGTCTTTGTTCAGCTTCCAACTCCACTACTCAGTTTTAAATTCTGCAAATCCGGTCTCTGTTTCCCTTCTTATATTGTGTCTTCTCACATCTGCTTTGGTAGGAGCATGTCCATGTTTGCTTCCCGCGCTTCCCTTTCCCTTCGAAGTACTCCACTTTCCTCCCTGTACGTGATATTTTATTCTTGGACTTTAATCTTCCTATTCAACTTGAAGTTAGTTCACATTAGTTCCAACAAATCTGCACTCAATTTTCACTCTACCTAGACAAAGTGATAAGATCAACCTAAACCTGTAATAGGTTCATAAGTCCTGATAATCCTGCTATACATGCTCTGTGACTGTTCAGATAATACAAGGAAAATTCACCACCATTGACACCAAACCTAATCAAAAGCTGCTAGAGTTATCTCGTTACACCATAGCAAACTGGTAGAAGGCAAATCTCTGCACCTAATAGGAATCACAAGCTGATGAATACGATAGGACAACTAACATGCTTCGCTTTACATGCTGAAAAGCTCAAATTAATTTCATTTCCTTTGTGTGCAGACATCGAACATCAAAAAATCAAACCAACAATAGTGACTCAAAACCTCGAATCACCAAAATGTGCATGCGCCAATCATGCCAAGAATCAACCAATGAATAAACGATCAATCGGGCGACATAATAATGGATTAATGTTAAAAGGGGTCCAATCACCTAGACTCTCTGAAGATATGGCAACCGAAAGCAATGAAGACCCTCCATGAAGATCCTTCATTAGATTCCTCTCCTCCAACGTTCTCTCTCTTCCATGATCACCCCCATCATCGAACTCCTCCATTGCTCCATTTCAAGCAATCGGTGACCGGGTGAGGTTAGAACTCGAATTCCATTTCTCAGCTAGTGGAGCATGTGAGCATGAATCTCACTTTGGAATTAGTCATCCCATTGTCATCCATCGGAAGAAGACAAAAATGGTCCACCAAATGATGTTGGACCCCTCAATCTATTCCACATCTCTCTCTACTCAATTTCCATCCTCCTCTTCTTACCCCAATGCCCAGAATCGCACCATGTCCTCCACAACCTCGTTGGCTTCCTCATGAAGATCCGACCATAGCCCGCAAACCTCAGTTAGCTTCTTGATGTTTCTTCCCTCATAAATCATGGCCCGTCGTGTGGTAAAATTCGGTAATATCTTTAGTGACTCGCAGCCATCCGCATTAAAGAACTCCAGGGAATTTACTAGGGCAGCGAATTTCAACTAAGCTTTTGCACTCCCAAACAATTAACTTCTTTAGATGCTCCGACTTTGAAAGGTCCAGTATTTGAATGTGCTTGTGCCCGAGAGATATGCAAACCTTAGTGGATTTTAAAGCTTCCAGTCCATCCAATTTCTTCATCTCACTGCAATCCTCGAGCAATAATTCCGACAAAAATTCCAAATTGGAAAGATTTGGCAACCATTCCAATTTGGACATCCCCAAACGTCAAGTGTCCGTATGTGAGGGAAGCTCTGGGATGCTTTGAAGAGATTGCCAACACCTAAGGTTGAGTTCCTTTAGATGCTTTAGGTGAGAGAGCGGTGGCAGCTCATTACTCCGACAGGTGAGCCTAGGAATGATAAGCTAAAAGGAGGTTTCGGGTAATGAAGCTCACAACAATCATATAAATCGAGGCACTTGAGAGAAGAAAGCTTATCTAAGTTTTCCGGCAAGCCAGAAATTTTTGTATGACGTAAAGAAAGGGTCTTTAGAGAAGACAATCCACCTTTATCAACATGAATTTGTCCTTCCAGGTGAAGGCATCTGTTGGCATCAAGCTCTTCAAGGCTTGCAATTTTCCAATAGAGCTCGGTAACCATTTTATGTTGCTATGAGAAATCCTCAAAATTTTCAATTTGTTCAATTCCCCAATGGATTCGGGTAATTCCTCAATAATTGTACCTAATAAGTTTAGTTCTACCAACTCTCCCAACTGACTCAATTGAAGAAGGGATCTGTCCTAATGAAAAAATTATTAGGTGACGCACGAAGCCTCTTTAGCTTTTTCAAAGATCCTATACATGGAGGGATTTCTTTCATAGGAGTGTTGTCTACAAAAGTTCCTCCAAATCTTCTAGTTCACCTAGTTGTTCGGGTAACTCTCGAGAGACTTTGACAATTGTCCAAGTTCAAGGAAATGAGGTAATTTGACATCTCCAGATGGAAGGGAATTAGATTTTCTTTATATTAAGACAATCTTCCAGGATTAGCATCTCTAAATTTTTGAATGTGGAGAGACTAGGGGTGCTTATTAAATTTAAGCAACCCGAAAGATTGGAGAACTTTCAACCTCTCCATCTACAAGAAAGAAACATATTCCAAGATTAGCAATTAAATATAGTATGATTTATCATCAATTGAAACAAAAGAAAACGTCTTTTTCATCTTTACCTTAATTGAACTCATCCTCTCCAATTTTCACTAATATGGTTTCTACTATTGTAATCACCTGATAAATCAAGTATGACTAATTTCTCCAAATGAACGTTGGTTGCCTTGAAAGAGAGGACATCTCTCCCACTTTAGCCATCTTAATTCAACAAGTGATCCTTGAAATCTCATCAAATTCCACATCCTTCATGTAAAGGAACTTCAAGCTAGGCATTTTTTGAAGCTCTCTCGCTTCATGAACTCTCTAGAGCCCCCTTCGTCTAGACATAGTGCCTCAATGTTTTCATTTTCTCCTACAAAAAAAAAAAAATCGAGGAGTTGTAAATACCATCCAACCTCCTTCCTCCTTTTGTTAGTATACTCTACATGTTATTGTGGCCGATGCATTTTGTCTATAATTATAGGGAAAAAGAAATATATCTGATCTTCTACAATTAATGGTCATGTAATACGTCGATCTTCACTTGTATGCCCCAATTTTTGATGTTTTATGTGAAATTCCTATATGAAATTAGTCTAGTTTTTGTTTATTTATTTATAGATTTTGAAATTAAATTTTGTAACATACATAGTATTGACAACTGACTAAATATGGTATCCCTTTGACATATGTGAGAACTGTTACACATCTCAAAAACAAAAAGTAACTAATTAGACTTTTGCATTAATAAATGATGTCAACTCATTCCCTTCCCATTCATAAAATATTTTTGGTTTTGGGATACTATGCAAGAAGGATTCAAGAATTTGGTCTATTGAACTTGAGTTTTCATTTTTGGATATTCAAGCTCAAAGCTTAACAACTAATCCTTAGACTCAAAAGAAATTGTCTAATCAATCATAAACTTACTAATTTTATTGATTTAGTTTTAGACCTTTACATGAAATTCCAATATAATCTCTTTGGTCAATTTTGTAGGGAAATCATTAACATGGCAATGTGCCATATGGTGACAATTGAAAATAATTGGACCGCCATGTTGGTGATTTCTTCACTTAAAATTGATCTGGGAGACTATACTAAAATTTTGCACAAAATTTTAATACTAAATTGACAAAATTAGTAAGTTCATGATTGAATTGATATCCATACAATAAGTTCAAGACTGATCAGATAATTTTCTCTGAGAAGAACACGCTATTCAATTAGTCATAATTGAATTTGCCCTAATCAATCATGAAATTCTTGATTTTAAGAATTTGTTCGTGCATTTTTGCATTCACCCGATCAAAAAATATATAAATTAGTAAATAAAGGTTAGTGATGATTATCATTTTCCTCTTTTTTGATTCTAGCGTTTATTTTTTGTTCCTCCAGTTATCTTATTTGATTAGTTAATTATCTGATTTTCTTCCCTAATACCTAACAATAGATTTTTGTCTCTTCTCTTTGTTAGTGTGTGTGCGCATGAAGGCACAATTAATCCTTGCTTTACAGAATGGAGGTGGATATCCTATTACACTAAGGGCAGATACGAGGAGATTAGCAATGTCTTTCACCTTTCAATATTCCATCACATACTCTCTACAATAATTTGATTTCTTATTTCGATCTTTGCTTTTTCAATTTTTAGTTGAAAATTACTTTGTATCAATACCTACAAAATCATATGTCAATTGTTATTTAGTTTCTTCTATCGTAATTAATTGTTATCTAATTTTACAACATAGTGAATTATGTGCTGAAAATACCAATGCATAGCACCATTATGTATACTGGGACATATTATGAAAATTGGGTAGAATAGCCTTATGTTGTCACGTCACATATCGAAATCCCATGAGTTCTATGAACGTGATTGATCCATGATGCACGTGTAGAGCTTGATTAAAAAAAAATGTGAATTATGCCACTTCCTCTATAATTAATGTACCTTGAACAATCTTCCAACAATCTTTTTCATGTAATTTGTTAATTTGACTACAAGTTGGTACTTGGTATAGGCGACTATAATAGAAAAGCCAAAATCGCAATAGAGAATTTGAACTTATTTTCTCTAAAATTTATCAGTCCTTTAAGTGAAAAGAAAAATAAGAGTTTTCTATTTATTGTTGATTAAGAGGCATCCAAATTATAAAATGTTGTTTCAAGTTATCAACCAACCCAACCATGTTAATAACATAATTATGCATTTCTAGATTACTCAAAAATTTGATATATTTAGAGGCGCTTTCTTCAATTAGGGTTTTAACATTCACTAAGTAATGCAATTTAAACTAAATCTTTAATTTCTTTGTATTAAGCATACGTACTTCTGCATTTACATTATCATATTGGATTTATATCACAAACATGCATAATAAATCCTACAAAACAATTGTATAGATTTGTAAGTGGTATAAGGTAAACTTTCAAACTTGTGCAATGCTTGTTTTCAACAAGTAATATAGTAAGAAGCAGTAACAAATCTGCTAAAAACGTTAAAAACGACAAAAGAGCAAAACCTCTTCTGAGCCTCATAATCCCGAGTGCAAACTTTTCATGGACTAAAGGCCAAAATTGGATGTAGCTTTTACCAAGAAAATGCTAACATGTTGATAATGGTCAAGATATAGAGAAAAAGAATGACAATAATTTGAGGGACTGCCACTAGAGAACATGGGGAGACACAAAAAGTACATGATTGTTACCTTGTGTCCTAGTATTGTCATGGTTTCCACGTCCCATGGTCTGCTCCAATGCCAAGGCTTCACATATTCTGGACGGGCGATAGCTCTACCTAGATCTCTTAATTGATCATGCATTCTCAATCGATTCTCTTCATCAATTTTTATTAAAGAACGGTTAATCAAGACTCCGTAATCCGGTTATTGGGAAAAATTTGAGATCCTCCCACAAGTAAGTAGCAATTACCTTTTGTCAGGCCTAATGAAAAAACATGCAACGTCTAGAAATATACGTTTCTCCTTATATGTTAATGTATCGTAACTTATCTTCAATTTTCCTTGTACAATCTCATCAGTGCATTCCTCAATTTCTGGAGCGTCTCTCTCCACACCATTTGATCTTTTACTCCATTGAAGTGAACCTATAACCATTAGGGCTAAGGAAGCCCTCCTGTGGTGGCAACAATATCACTAGAAAGAGTTGCGAGATTTGTGGGAAGTTGTTCCTCTTCAAATGCATATCTACTAAATAGAAGGAAAGAATCTTTGCGGTTCATTTCTTTGAGTTCATACATTTATATTCAAACTTCAAGAGGTTCTTATCTCGACGGACATGTAATAATGATCCTATCCTGACTGAAATTGCAATCTAAATCAAATTATTATCAAGGTGGTCTCGACGATCTACATCATCAAGAATAAGTACCTTCTTTTATAACTTGATCGGATCATTGTAATTCCTGTCTTGGAATCACGCACTCCACTTTTATGAGTTTTTGTTATATCCGAGCTCATCATGGATTGGATATGCTCCATGCCCTTGCTATTAATTGTTTCTCTAATATCCCTAAGAAAGCTGCGCATTTAAATTTGTTAAAAAGCTTATTATAAATGATCATAGCCAGAGTTGTCTTACCGATGCCACCCATCCCCCAAATCCCAATAATTCGAGTGTCTGGGCAAGCAATATCCACCAACTTCATGACCTCAGCCACACGATTCTCAATTCCAACCAGATTCATGGGAAGATGTGGTTGAAAATCATGTTGCTGTTTGTGCACTATTATTTCTACGAGTTTATTTACTAATTCCCCTTCACACCTGTCAAACAACACAATACATGAGAACTTATTTATGGCTCCACAAAACAAGGATTAAGGATGATAAATAGAAAAATCCTTTCGACAAGGATTTGTTAAAAGAAAGTAAATGAAGTACCCATCAGCAAATTTCTCTGATTCGAATACTCTAAGATCAAAAGTGCTCTTTTTAAAGCTGTCGGCCCTTGCTGCTTGACCTCCTCGTCAAAACGATGCTCATGCATTGAAAGGCCTCTCCAAAGCTGCCCCTAGGTGCCGCACATCATGGGGTTTTTACCTTGTAAAGCACAGGCAAGACTATTTGTCCTCTACTTTCCTTGCACTCCATAATATGAATGAGCTCGCGGAGGCACCATTTGCTAGCCGCATAATTTTCAGAGATGATTGGGATCGAAACCTTAGAGCACTTGATTGCATTGAGGAGATTTGCAGCAATATCCTTGCCAAAGGGGAGGTTCTCATCATCTCTGAACACAAAGTTTGGATGGAAACACTAGGCCCACGTCTTTGAGTCTATGGTAGAGGTGATCGACGAAGCTTTTGCGAGTATCAGGGCCTCTAAAACTCAGGAATACGTGATAATTGTTTCCAATCACAGAGGTGGATGAAGCAGATGGCCAAGAATTCGCGCGCCGGACTCCAACGGCACATTGGTCTTCTCTAATGAGTCCGAAGGGGAAGAAAAATCTGCTTCGCTCTTGCCCTCTGACTGTAATTCAAACAATTCTTCAAGGAGGTCGGGTCTGGTTGCTTCGACATGGTCGGAATCGAAGTTTCGGTGAATTCAGCTCGCTTGCGTTGTCTGGTCGAGGGAAGAAGAAGAGTCTGTTCGCTCTCCACCCTCCTCCGACTGTAATTCAAACAATTCGTCAAGGAGGTCAGGTCTCGGTCGCTTTGACATGGTCGGAGCCGAAGCTTCACTGAATTCAGCTCGTTGGCGTTGTCGGGTCATGGGAAGAAGAAGAGTCTCTTCGCTTTGCCCCTCCTCCGACTGTAATTCAAACAATTCTTCAAGGAGGTCGGGTCTTGGTCGCTTCAAAATGGTCGGAGTCGAAGTGTTGGTGAATTCAGCTCCCTTGCGTTGTCGGGTCGAGGGAAGAAGAGTCTCTTCGCTCCCGCACTCCTCCGACTGTAATTCGAACAATTCTTCGAGGAGGTCGGGTCTTGGTCGCTTCGACATGGTCGGAGTCGAAGCTTCGGTGAATTCAGTTTGCTTGCGCTGTCGCATCAAGGGACGATCTTCCGTTTCAGCTTACGATCTCTCTCTCTCTCCCTCTCTCTCTGAGACTCGACTGTTATGGATAGTTTTGAGCTGGAAAATGATTACTCAACTATCTCTGCGCCACACTTACAGCGTGGCTGGCGAAGAGGAAGAAGGGAAAGCAGGATGCAAGGCATGATTACTCCTCGACTAGTATGCACAATTTAATCAGTCACAGTGCGTCGGTCGTTTCATATAATTTCATATGTTCACACTGGGAATCTGGAGATGCCTCCAAATTGACTAAAAAACAACTGCTCACTTGTTGCCTTCTTGTGGTCGAAACTCCTCATCCTCGACGCAAGCTTCTCGGCCATATCCGATGGATGACATTCCGTTCGCTGCCCCAAGCGCACCTTTCCTTACCACTTCTTGGAGACCTCCTCTTACGTGTGCTTTTAGTCATGGCATTCTAGGCATTATCTGGTGGCAGTTCTATCTCAACGCTGAAAATAATTAAGACGAGCTGATTTTCTTGTCATTTTTTACCACAGCATTAATACCGAATCATAAAGCAAATAAAAGAACTTAATGGCTATATTGGCGCTACAATCATCTTAACATTAAAGTGGCCTATAGAGCCACGCTATGCACGGGAAAAGTCTTGTGAAATAGATTAGGGGAAATAATCATTAGAGAAGTATGTTGATCATCATGAAAATAAGAGCTTTAGTAATTGTTCTAGAAAAAATTATTTCAATTAAAGTGGCAAATAAAAAGTAATTTTTTTAAAGAAAGTTAAGATAGATATCATTTACGGAGAGTGCCACATGTGACCCGCCCATTGATATTGCTTTGAGTACTACTTTTATATTCATCTAATAAGACATATTCATTGTACCTAATTTAGAAACGATACATGAAACATATTTGATTTTATAACCTTAAACTAAGCTATAAGAAGTTATGTTTTTTTTATGCTCAGGCACATCAACAATTTCCTTTTATTAACTCATGAACTTTAAGAAAGAATATAAACTATAAATTTAATTATGGAGCATTCATGTTGCGACTTCTTTTCTTTTTAACTTTTGCTATCATGTTCTTAGTGCTATTAGTTTTGCAATTTTTTTTTTTTAATTAGACAACTTATTATGAGGATAACAATTTAATTATTGGGTCTCATCTTCACTTGTTGATGGAAGGATCTCAGTAAAGACAATCCATCTATAGAAATTTAATGTGTATTGAAAGTGCTTTACATCATCACTTTTACATTTATCAATAAGATATATATTGTATCTATTTTAGATCTATTTATGAAATATTTTCATTATAATTTCTTCTCTACATTTATCTAATAAGATAGATAAGTAGATATATATATATATATATATATACATATACATACATATATATATATATTGTATCTATTTTAGATTTATTTATGAAACATTTTCATTATAATTTCTTCTGCTGCTTCTTCTCCTTCTTCTTCTCCTTTTCTCTCCTCCTCCTCCTCCTCCTCCTCCTCCTTCTCCTGCTGCTTTTCCTTCTTCTCCTTCTCCTGCCTTCTTCTTCTTCTCCTTCTGCTTCTTCTTCTTCTCCTGGTTCTACTTCTTCTCCTTCTCCTCCTCCTCCTCTTCCTTTTTCTTCTCCTCCTCCTCCTCCTCCTCCTCCTGTTTCTTCTCCTCCTACTGCTTCTTCTCCTTCTCCTCTTTCTTCTCCTTCTTCTGCTTCTCCTTCTGCCTTCTTCTTCTCCTTCTTTTCCTTCTGCTTCTTCTTCAGCTTCTCCTTCTCCTTCTCCTGCTTCTCCTTCTCCTGCTACTTCTCCTTCTTCTCCTTCTCTTGCCTTCTTCTCTTTCCCCTTCTCCTTCTCCTCCTCCTTCTTCTCCTCCTCCTTCTTCTTCTCCTTCTCCTACCGCTTCTCCTTCTTCTCCTCCTCTTGCTTCTCCTTCTCCTGCTACTTCTCCTTCTTCTCCTTCTCCTTGTCCTACCTTCTTCTCCTCCTCCTTCTTCTTCTTCTTCTCACTAACTATGAAATTTAGTGAATGACAAAAGATATAAAATTTCTCATTCATCCCAATCACGCTTTCTTTTCGAGTCATCAAGGCATCATGACTAGGGGTGAGCATGGTTCCTGAGTAGAACCGGGAACCGGAGAACTAGATCGATGGGTCCAGTTTGGTTGCCGATTCTAAGGAGGGTGGTTCCAATACTCGGTTCCACTTTTTTTGGAACCGATGGTTCTCAATTCCAACCGGACCGGTGGTTCCTGATTCCAACTAGAACCCGGAACCCAAAAACCCAAAAACCTAATTTCGTGATGTTATGTAACCTATCTTCTTCACTTCCCCTTCTTTCTATTTCCTTTGTAGTCTGCAACGCTCCACCCCCAAATCATTGGCGACCCCACATTGCTGACCACCCTCAACATCCTCACTACTTGGCCCCTCGATGCTGCTATCATGACCCACAACGTCGCCATCGACGCCGCCGATACTCCGTTTGAAGACGCTGCTGACTCTTTTTCTTCAAAGTTGGATGGTCAACTTCATTAACTACATGCAAATTTGTCAATTTCAAATTATCAAGATGAAACAAATGGTGACCTTATGACTTGTGTACTCTTCTGCAGAAAAGTTATAACTGACTTTGAAACAGAAGATGAGCTAGTTACTTATGCATTCGAAAAGCTATGTCTGACTTTCAAAAGAATATTATCAGGCTCATAAACTAGGCCTTTTACCCTAATCTTTAGAAAAATGTTGTATTAATCATTAATTTGGAACTTTGGGTTCCTAGATGGGGTTACCAGAATTCATCTTGAAATGATTAATCTGTTGCCTTCATTAATACCATTTCATATACTTACTCTTTAAGTTCAGCTGAAAATGATGTTCTTGCCAAAAATTTAGTCCATGGAGGATAAGAAGATCAGGCTCGTAGTCGTTTGCGACTCTCTCTTGTTCTAATTTCACTCTTCTCAAATTGCAGAAACTACTGGATTTCTCAAAAACTAGAACTTGGTTCATTCTGCTCTGTCCAAGTTTCTATGCACTCATGGCAGGGACACAAAGTGATTGAATTTTCTCTTACATATGGTATTTTACTCGTGTCCTTTGAGACCTTAATTAGATTTGCTAGTGTTTATTCTGAAATATTCTAATAATTTGAGTCACTGACCCCTTAGTTACTTGGTGTCTTGCTGTTTTTGTCCTTGTAAGTAGGCATGGGGCTGAGAGAAATTAGACTGATGATTCTTAGCCATTGGCTAGTCGCCTTAGTCAGGTGATCGACCCTCCACTTTAGCTAGTTGACAAAGAAGACAAAATAGGAGGGAGAAGGAAAAAAAGAGAGAAAAATAAAATAAAATAAAATAAAATATTATTTGTTATTGCCGGGCGTCTATGGCATTGATTGGCTAAATTTGGCCAAATGGATTGAATCGACATAATTGTAAAATTTTAGAACTAAATTGACCAAAAAAAAAAGGGTTTATGACTGAATTGGAAAAATAACAATAGATTTATGAATTTTTTTTGTAATTTTCCCCATTAGTTTGGATTATTCTATACTTACTTTGCAATTACAAATAACCTTATGAGGTGAGTTGATATACACAAACAGTGCATGGTTATGAGCTATGCACCATAACCTTCTCAATTTTAGTCGAATACACAAAACCTGCTTGACGAAATGTTTCTGCATTGCAATCTTGAGATATTTCTTCTTATTATTCTATCTGAAAATGTAATGGTGTGTTTACGTGATGTTAACTAAGCTGTAAGTTAATCAAACATGATTTTTGGTATATTTCATAGCTACTAAAGATGTGATGTTGAGAACGTACCAGTGTGTTTGCATGATGTTAGCCGAGCCGTGAGTCATTAAACATGATTCTTAGGAATATTTCATATTTTTTGCTCATATAATTTTACTATAAAAAATGAAACCAAAAAAAGGAAAAAAAAAAAAAAGGGGTTCTCAGGTAGATCTTGGAATTGGACTAGTAAAACATGGTAGGTTTTACATCCAGTTTTAGGGAAAACATGGTAGGTTTTAAATTCCAAAAACCAAGAGTTGGTTATAGAAGGTTAGGTTCTAAATTTCAGGTCTGAAATCTACCTATTTAGGAATCGGTCACCCTTAATTACTATAACCCATTTTGAAAAGTACCTAGTCATGCAATTGAAAAGTAATTACTATGATCGTAACTAATAATAGAGTGGCCAAGGAAACTAATCTCGACAAGATCAACGTTTATCTTCTCTAAATATTTTTTTTTCTTTTTACATAATTGAAAAGCGCAATAAAACAACGCTCTCTTGGACTTAAAGCACAAGAAAGTTTCATTTTGGATGATCTGAAACAAGCATGTCGGCTTACAAATGCGGACGAACTTCTCCTTCACATTGGTCAAATGCTGGGTGTTGGTGACGCGAAACAAGAAGTCAGGATAGTCGTCCTGATTGACACAGTTTGAAGGGTTGGCCGTGCCGATGGCCAGAATTGCTGCTGGAACTTTGCACTCACGGGACTCCTCCATCACTGAAATTCCAAGTAGAAAGATGCATGAGCACGAATAGGGATTACTGTTATATATGGATGCATGAACAAGGTGGGTAACAACTAATCAAATTCCTATTTAGATTAGATGGGTCCTTAATTCCCATAGGATGGGGTTGCTAGGGCGGGTATATATGTTGCATGGGGCTGATGCATTAAGAACGCGTTTGGCGGCATGGCGCTGGAGCATTAAAGTCTGTTCAATTCCATCGTTTGGTCCAACTTGATGGTTGAACCTTATGAATAACGGACTGAGAAATTAGACGAGTTTCTATAATGATGTTTTAAGAAAGAAATGCTCCAGAATTTAAGAGAGGTTTCGGAAAGTATGGACAGCTGTTGAAACAAGGATTGCGACGAAGCAACCCTTGTCCCTTTTCAAATCATTTTGGCTTAGGCTAAGGACCGCGACAATTGCTAGTGGCTTATACGGTCGTGTTCCACACATCAAGTAGGACATAGAAAGCCTAGAAGATTTTTATTAAGTCATATCTTGCAGGTAATAAGTCTAGACATTCCCTGATCAAATGCAGCCAAAGTCATGTTCAGTCCTGGACTTGAGAGCGGCAGTGACAAGCAATAGCCATCACAATGAGATGCAACGCCATACCTCTTGAGGTTAGTGTTTGGAACAATGTGGCGAATGTTTAAGCTTTATTTATTTCACGAAAAATGAATTTGTGTGAAAAATATTTTCTCTAAAATTGATCGTCGTATTGCTTACATAAATAAATGAACAAAAATTATTTTCATCATCCACGAATATGTTTAAATATAGATCGTAGTCAACAATGAAAATATTTTAAATTGCATAATTATTGTAAGCGTTATAAGGGATTGATTTTAGAAAATATTTTCCAAATTATTTATTTTACGTGAAACAAACGGAGAATTAGCCACCATTTGCATGATAACAAGGGATGGATCTTTTTATCAAAAAAAAAAAAAACAAGGGATGGATCTATGTGGTTAGTGTAAGATTCTACGAGACTACTATCCAACTGCTCTAAAAGTTTGAACTATTAAATCATGAAATCGTTGGGGGTGCTTGGATAGACTTTTAATTTTGTTTTTCACTCGATTTCATTTTTTTTTACAAAAGCATATTAGATTTTTTTTAATAAAAAACACCCTAAACTTTCACAATAAGAAAGTGTTGATACGTAAGTTGGACATTTTTATTTTGAAATTTGAGTACAATTTTTAATTTTGGAGGAAAAGCAAAAAAAAAAAACTTTTACTTTTACTTAATCCTAAACAAAGAAAATCTTAAATATTTGAGCACACTCTCATGCATGGACTATAATTTGATCCAAGCCCAATGGTCCCTTGTAATTTATTTTTTTGGTCGAAATGGTCCCTTGTAATTGACCGGGTGGAGATATGCTAATTCTACCATCATACCCATCTGCTCTTCCTTCCGCCAGATTTTTCCCTGAGCCTAGCCTAACTTCTGCCCTAAACCCATCGCCATTGACCACCGTCGCTGTCACACCTTTGACCACAGCAGCCGCTGGCCAGGACGAGCGTCGCACCAACGACGAACACCATTGGCACCACCGAACTGCTATGCTAACGTCCATTGTTCTCAGGCATGACTCGAGAACTCCCTCTTTCTTGTCTGTCCATCTTCTCTATGGCTGTTCTACTAGACAGTGTTGGCATCAGGTTCATCGCCTATTGGAGAGCCTGAAAATGCCCACTTTGAGCCACCGGGTTACTATTTATGAGCAATCACTCATCGATGATGATAAGCCTCTAAGATGTGGAGGCTCCTCAACATTATTGATTCCTTAATTTTGATGACCCACTTAGTCAATTATTGTATTCAAAATTAGGAGTTGATTCAAATCCCCAAACAAAAATATCACTCGTATTATTCACATTTTGTGTTTTAAGTCATCACATGAGTTCCCGATGATGCTATCATGGACTGATGCACTACATTAATTGGTTGCAATTTTTTTTTTTTTAATTTGGTAATAGCCAACGAGTCCATTACCCATTTTTAGATCTCTACTTGTTGGTCAATTAGTGAGATAACAATCATTTGATTACGTAATAACCCTCAACCCCTTACATTTGAGCCAATGAACTTTGTAAAACAAGTTTTTCAATCTTTATATCTAGCATTATTCTAGCATGCCATCGTTTGTGAGCCAAATCTCCAACCCCTTTGCATAAACCCCAAAAGAAAAAACAACCAACTTATATCTGGGCCTGGACAAAAATGGCCCGACTATTAAACTATTCACATCGTTAGCCACGTTAGCAGCTACATAGGATAGTATAAACGTTAATTTCTTTTTTATATTATTTTTGCCCCTTGAGTAAAATATGCTTTTGTTGGACATTAAAAATTGAGCCATTTTTGTCTCTAGGTGCGGTTACGAGACAATTTCAGTGGATTTGGCTGTGGTTCGGGAAAGATGGTCAATATATATGAGACTTAAGAAACTCTTAGGCTTGTAGCAAGAGTAAGAGTTAGTTTTATGCTAACTCATGCAAAGTACTTCTATGCTAATTTTAGGCACATAAATGTTTTATAAGTTTTTGAAATTGGATAACATGTTTAATTTTTGGTAAGAAATCAAGAAAGTATTTTTATGCTAAATCCTTGCAAAGCCCACAAAAATTTTGTTCTCATTGGATCCCGATGCATGCAAGGTTTGTTCTCGTCTGTTCGATCAGTTGCCAGTAAGTGCTAAATGGATACGAGGTAAAGTAACTCTTGCGGTTGCGAGGGAATAAAGATTTAATAAATTATTAATTGTAATAAAATTATTACATAGTTCTTCTCCAAGTAAATCCCATCACCTCTCCTCTCAGTCCCAATCATTCGAGAGGGAGAATACAGGACAAATGGTGATAATTTAGACTTCCAATCGAATTGTAAGAGAGGAATAAAAAATCGATCAATTCCAAGGCCTTCTAGCAACCCCTAAACTTAACTATCTCCTCCTAACATTGGGAAGCAAAGCTGGGAAACTGCACATCCAAAAGCTTCAATTCTTCGTTGACGAGATGATTTTCCTTACAAAGCCCACAGAACTTTTGTTCTCATCAGATCTCGATGCATGCAATGGTTGTTCTTGTCTGTTTGATTAGTTGCCAATATGTGCTAAATGAATCTGAGGTATAGTAGCTCTCGCGGTTGCGAGGGAATGAAGATTTAATAAATTGTTGATTATAATAAAATTATTATGCTATTCTTCATATAGTTCTTCTCCAAGTAAATCCCATCACCTCTTCTCTTAGTCCCAATCATTCAGGAGGGAGAAGACAAGACAAATTGTGAGAATTTAGACTTTGCATTGAATCGTAAGAAAGGAATAAAAAATCAATCAGTTCCAAGGCCTTCTAGCAACCCTCAAACTTAACTATCTCCCGCTAACGTTGGGAAGCAAAGCAGGGAAATTACATATTCCAAAAGCTTCAATTCTTCAGTGACAAGATGATTTTCATTGAGTTCCATTTGGCTCTAGTTCTACCATGAGTTTGGAGAGGGCGATCAATGGTATTTAGGTTGCGACAACTCTGCCTGTCTCGCATGAGTTCACATACAATGGAAAAAACTGAATCTAGAATTAGATTCTTTCGGTGGATATTGTAATAAACAGAATGAAATGCCAACAATCACATGGATATTGAAATTCAAAACAAATTAATAATTATTCCTTTTCATTCTGCTTAGCTTTTTGTGGTTAATGGGTTATGATTTGGGTGCAAAAGAATGTGGATTTTTGGTGAAAGTGAGCAATTTTAAAGTTTGAGAAAATATTTGGTATAATAGATTCATCAACTCAACAATATAATAAGAGTCGTGCCTTTTTCACTCATCTTTCTAATTAGACACTCCATTTTTATATGTTTTGACCATATTATCCCTTGTGATTCCCTTGAGCATCTCACTTTTCCTTTTCTTATTTTCATGCTTTTAATATCTGTTGACACTCGAATTTTTATCAACGTTGTAAGTATCCATTTATTTGAAAAGAAAAAGGGAAAAAGAGCAAAAAAAAAAAGCAAAAAGAATATAAAAAGTGACGAAAAAGCAAACAAATGAATAGATAGGGATGAATGAAAATTATAATAATTAAATAAAAGAAAGAATTCGGGCGGCCGGCATGTCCGGCCCATTTGTCTAAAACTTTCGGCTCACCCCTTAACCCATCTCCCCGTTTCCCTTCCTCTCTTTTGGCCCATTTTTCTTTGTTTCCTTGAGCACATGAGTGGAGGAGTGGGGCGTGCGAGCAAGCGTGAAGGACGTGGGCGAAAAAAGGGGAATCGTTCGGTTATGGTGAGGGCAGAAAACCGCATCATAGAGAGAATCGGTGGAGGCTTGAGTGGCTGCTTTTACGGAGAGAGAGATACCGAGAGGGAAGGGAGAAAGGCTCAGCGGTTTTGGCAAAGACCAGATCGCAGAGAGAGAATCTGAGAAAGGAGTTGCTCGCCGAGGAACATCTTCGGCCGGAAGGGATGCTCGCGTGAAGAGGATCCTGTTCGCGTGATAAAAGGAGGAGAGACGCCCGTCGGTTTTCGGAGAGGGCGGCCGTTGAAGAGGCCAAGTTGCGGAGAGCCGGAAAGTGAGAGAACCAAGGGGGGAGCTTCGGCTGGTTTTGGTTTGCAGGAGGGGACTGCCCGAGCACGAACCAGAAGGAAGGAAAAAGAAAGGAGGGACAGGGCGCTAATTCTAGAGGCAAGAGGTCGAGCGTTCGGCCATTGAAGAAAAGAAACCAGAGAGAGCGTGGTCTAACGGAGAGGTCCTCTGCTGAAAAGAGTGGGGGGCTGGACGCTTTTGGAGGCAGAGAAGGTAGAGGGTGTTAGAAGAATTAAACAGGTTTTGAAAGATCAGAAGTGCATAGAAGTCAGTGACAGTAGAAAAGCCAAACCTGAATAAGCAACTGAAACAGAGGAAGCTGAAACAGAGGAAGGTCGTGAGTTGGCGATCCAATTGAACTAATGAGCTAGCGATCCGTGACAACAGGAGCTGGCGATCCGTGAGAGCAAAACCTGAAACATAGAAGCAGGTCAAGCGAATTAAAGAAGCTACACAGTCAGAAGAAATACACGTGTATTGTTCATATTATTCTGTTGTAACAATTCTATAACAGAAAACAGTTGAGCTAGTGATTAAGTATAAAAGGAAAAGAGAGAACGAGAGAGAGAGTGAATTCATTGTTAGTTTTGAGTTGCTAAGCTTTTTCCTGATTCATCCGGAGCTTTCTTTTCTTCTTCTTCTGTATCTGGGAATGGTGAAAGATTGTGTAAAGAATGAACTTGAAGTTCTGAAGAAGAAGAAATATAACAGAAGACTGAGGTATTCTCATTGATTGTTCGAGATCTAAACTCCTTTCATATATAGATCTTGTTCTCTATTCAATTTCTTCTCATGGTATCAGAGCAGATTACCTAGGTATGATAGATCTGATGAGTTCTTACTGCATGATATGATAAAGATCCTGGTATCTCTTAGATAGCTTATCTTCAAAGTTTACTGGATTATCTTCGAATCTTCAAAGTCTCTGAACATAGAAGAATGGCTACTAGAGTGCAGAAATATCCTTTCCCTATTCATGTGAATATAGGTAACTTCGTTACCATCAAGTTGAATGAAGAAAACTTTCTGTTGTGGCAAGCTCAATTTAATAGATTTCTGAAAAGCCAAGATCTAATTGGTTTTATTAATGGTGAAACATTACCTCCAAATCGAATGATACAAACTGAGACAGGAGAAATAATGAACCCTGATCACCTGGATTGGATAAAAACCGATCAGCTTATATCATCCTGGATAAGTGGCGCTGTTTCAGAAAATATTCTAAGTCTAATCATTGGCTTAGAAACCTCACTTGAAGTATGGCAGGCTATCATAAATAGATTTACACAGAAATCTGTTGCAAAGGAGTTTGAGTTAAGAGGAAAACTTCAAGCCTGCAAGAAAAGAAACAGATCACTAAGCGAATATCTTCGAGAGTTCAAAACCATTTGTGATCAATTGAATGCAATTGGAAAGCCTGTTGATGATATAACAAGAATGTTTGGCATACTGGAAGGGCTAGGTCCTGAATATGAAACTTTCAGGACAACCATGTATTGTCTTAAGCCTTAGCCAGAGTATGATGAGGTTATCTCACAACTTGAAAGGTTTGAAACCCGATTACAAACATACTCTATGAATGAGTATAACTCTAACTTGGCCTATTATGGGCAAAGGAAAGCTAGAACAAGTCAACAAAGAATCAATCCCAGAAATCAAAGAGAAAATTTTCGAGGAGAAGTTAGCTATGGCAGAGGTCAGCCTTTTATTAGAAGAGAATATGGAAATAATTTTGCAGAAGCTAGAAGGAATCAACAAAATAGAATGAATAACCTGTATTCAACTCAGCAAGGTCAGGTTAATAAGGATAATTGGTCTAGCTATGGACAAGGATTTTGACCCTATTCAAATCCTGCACAAAGGTATCAAAGTGTTAGGTCTTATCCACCACAAAGCTCAAATGGTGATAGACAAACACAGAATACAAAGCCTACTAATAATGGCCCTCTGCAATGCCAGATCTGTAAGAAATCAGGTCACACAGCACTCAGATGTTGGTATAGGTTCGACAATTCGTACCGGGTAGATGAAATACCAACTGCATTAGCAGCAGTACACATTGAAGAACACTATGGCTCAGAATGGTATCCGGATACAGGGGCTACATCACACATTATCTCAGAACCTGGTATGATTCAAAACTTCAATACATATAGTGGTAATGACACTGTCATGATAGGAGATGGATCTCATTTGTCAATCTCATGCATTGGTAATGGAATACTAAATACAGGAAATAGCAAATTACCTCTGAATGATGTATTAATAGTCCCTGCAATCACCAAGAATCTTCTATCTATATCAAAACTGACAGATGACTATCCCTGCTCTTTTATTTTTGACAAACATGGGGTATATATGAAGGACAATCACAATCATACAACAGTGAAGCTAGGAAGGAAAGTCAAGGGGCTCTATCAAGTGGAACCTAAAGCTGCAGAAGCTTTCTTCATACAGACTCAACAGGAAGTAGCAGAAGATATCTGGCATCAAAGGCTTGCTCACACCAATCTTAAAACAGTGAAGATTCTGCAGAAACAAAATCTCATTCGACTTAGTTCCAAAACTCAGAATATATGTGGCATCTGTCAAGTTGCTAAAAGCTCAGCCTTATCTTTTCACTTCTCAGACCATATTTCTAATGTTCCATTAGAAAGAATACATTGTGATGTATGGGGACCTTCACCAATTCAATATGTTCAGAAATTCTCCTACTATGTCATTTTTGTGGATGATTTTTCTCGGTATAGCTGGATATATCCCATGAGACAGAAATCAGAAGTATATGAGATATTCGTTATGTTTCAAAGACTTGTAGAAAATCAGCTTAATCACAACATCAAAATCTTCCAGAGTGATGGAGGTGGTGAGTTCACTAGTGATAAACTCCAACTTCATCTACAGAAGTGTGGAATTAAGCAATTTATCTCCTGTCCTCACACACCAGAGCAAAATGGTGTCTCAGAGAGAAAACATCGACATGTGATTGGATTAGGTCTAGCAATGATGTATCATGCTAAAGTACCACTGAAGTATTGGGTCGATGCATTCAAAACAACAGTCTATGTTATCAATCTTCTTCCCACAACAAAACTACATATGCATTCACCTCATTACAAGCTTTACAATAAGACACCAGACTATTATTATCTTCGAGTTTTTGGATCAGCTTGTTATCCATGTCTCAGGCACTATACAAAGCATAAATTTGATCCAAGATCTCTCACGTGTATCTTTCTTGGCTACAGTGAGAAGCATAAAGAATACAGATGTCTCTTACCTACAAATGGAAGAATCTACATTAGCAGACATGTAATATTTGATGAGAATGTCTTTCCCTTTATTCATACACTTAGTAGTGAATATCAGCAGGGATCTGATCTATACAGACAGTGGATAAAAGGAGTCCTATCTTCTAGTTCCAACTCTACTAAGAAGCCTTAATCACAAGACAATCTATCAAAGGGATATTTGCAGCATACCAGATTTAATCAAGTAGCTCCAGAAATACAGAACGATGAGCTAACTTCAAGTAATTCTGAAGGTCGATCCCACATACAAATATTACCTGATACTGAGATACAGAGTGCTGTTAATAATATCTCCAGTAATATTGAATCACATCAGTCATCTCCAACCATAGAGGAACAAATATCTACAAACCAAGAACCTGTTTCAACATCAACTGATACCACAGGACAAACTCAAATCAGTATTGAAACTGGAAATATACAAGGTACATCTTCAACTCATCCTATGCAAACTAGACTACGATCTGGAATTATTAAAGCAAATCCTAAATATGCATGTCTGGTTGAGTATAAGATTCCTGTTGAACCAAAATCAATAAAGTCTGCTTTAGCAGACCGAGGATGGTATCAAGCAATGCAAGAAGAAATGGATGCCTTATATCAGAATCAAACCTGGGAATTAGTTCCTCGAGATAATCACATGAATGTAATCGGGTGCAAATGGGTGTTCAAGACAAAACTTGCACCTGATGGAAGCTTGGATAGACTCAAAGCTAGGCTGGTAGCCAAAGGCTTTCATCAAGAAGAAGGTCTTGATTTCACAGAAACCTTCAGTCCTGTAGTAAAACATGCAACAATTCGAATAATCCTATCAGTAGCTATGATGAAACAATGGAAAATCCATCAATTATATGTCAAAAATTCTTTCTTACATGGACACTTAAGTGAAACAATGTATATGGAGCAGCCTCCAGGGTTTAAAGATTCACAAAAGCCTCACCATGTTTGTCTCCTTCGAATATCTCTTTATGGACTTCGACAAGCTCCTCGAGCCTGGTTTGATAGGTTCAGCAGCTTCCTGCTCGAATATGGCTTTTTTTGTAGCTCTACTGATCCTTCTCTATTCATCCTGCATACTGAAACAGCCACTATTCTCCTATTACTGTATGTAGATGATATCATTCTTACTGGAAGCTCACCTCACATGATTTCTAGTCTTATTACTTCACTGAGTATTCACTTTCATATGAAGGATCTAGGTTCCCTACACTATTTTCTTGGCATTGAAGCTACACGAAACTCAGATTATCTATTCCTTTGCCAAACCAAATATGCTCTAGATCTTCTCACCCGAGCTCATATGCTAAACTCCAAACCTCTTTCAACTCCTCTTTCACTAAAACCATCCATTTTAATCAATGATTCTCTACCTTTGCATAATCCTACTGAGTACAGAAGCCTAGTTGGAGGTCTACAATACCTCACCTTAACCAGACCAGACATTGCTTATGCCACAAACATACTCTGTCAACAAATGAAGCAACCTACAATTGCAGACTTCAACAGATTGAAAAGAGTCTTACGGTTTATAAAGGGTACTATAAAGCTTGGCTTATTTCTTCACTCTCACAGTACAATGCATCTCTATGGTTACTCTGATTCAGATTGGGCTGGTTGTGTCGAAACTAGAAGATCAACAACTGGTTTCTGTATATATATTGGATCCAATCTTATATCCTGGGCAGCAAAGAAACAACCTATCGTGAGCAGATCGTCTACTGAAGCTGAATACCGTGCTCTTGCATCAGCCACTGCCGATCTTACATGGGTCAGTTTTGTATTACGTGATATAGGCTGTTTTCTTAAGCCTCCTATTCATTTGTACTGTGACAATAAGTCCGCAATATCTCTTACTCTGAATCCTATCTTACACGCTCGAACCAAACATATTGAAGTAGATTTTCACTTTGTTCGGGAAAAAGTCTCCTCAGGATCATTGCATGTTAGCTACATTCCAAGTTCTTATCAATTAGCTGATATTTTTACAAAACCATTGACAAGCAGAGCACATTCTTATATGCGAACCAAATTGGGAATTTGTACACTCTCCATTCCCAATTTGAGGGGGGATGTTAGAAGAATTAAACAGGTTTTGAAAGATCAGAAGTGCATAGAAGTCGTGATGAGAAAAGCCAAACTGAATAAGCAACTGAAGCAGAGGAAGCTGAAACAAGAGGAGGAAGGTCGTGAGTTGGCGATCCAATTGAACTAATGAGCTAGCGATCCGTGACAACAGGAGCTGGCGATCCGTGAGAGCAAAACCTGAAACACGTAAGCGGTCAAGCGAATTAAAGAAGCTACACAGAAGAAATACACGTGTATTGTTCATATTATTCTGTTGTAACAATTCTATAACAGAAAGCTTGAGTTGAGCTAGTGATTAAGTATAAAAGGAAAAGAGAGAACGAGAGAGAAAGAGTGAATTCATTGTTAGTTTTGAGTTGCTAAGCTTTTTCCGATTCATCCGGAGCTTTTCTTCTTCTTCTTCTTCGTATCCGGGGAATGGTGAAAGATTGTGTAAAGAATGAACTTGAAGTTCTGAAGAGAAGAAATATAACAGAAGACTGAGGTATTCTCATTGATTGTTCGAGATCTAAACTCCTTTCATATATAGATCTTGTTCTGTATTCAATTTCTTCTCAGAGGGGGTGTCACTTTTTTTTTCCCGGGGGGATCGGCAGAAGAAAATCCAGCGACGAGAGGGTGCCTCGTAAAAAGCGTTGCCTTTTCATCAGCGTCGGTCAGTGGAGGTGGCCGCCACCCCGGATCTCGCCACCGTTCGTTGCCTTCTCATCGTTCCACTCTGCCCAGCGTCAAAAGCGTTGCGGAAACCGGACACGGTGCGCCAGAAGACGAGCCCAACCCACTCACGGGGATAGCTGGTCACATTTCGTCTTCGAATCCAGGTAATCTCATATGTGCTTTTCTTTGCCGATCTTAGGATATATGGCTTGATGATCAATGCGTGAGAAGGTCGTTTGAAGCTAGTATCGGTTTTGTGGCATGTAATATTGATCTAAAGCTTGATATGTTACGTCGGATCGATAGAGTATTGAGCTTGCTTCTGAATTTCATGTATAAATACACCTGCCGATCACTTGTGAAATGTATGAGTCTATTTCCGCATTTTTCTTTTCTCTTCATGTCCTCCGGTTTTTGTTTATTAAGTTGCGGTTTAAAAAAAAAGGGCAGCGTCCCAGGCGGTAGTTGGAGTCGTGTTGTTTTTGTGACGGCGAAAGATGGTGGTCGACGGCCAGAGAGATGGCGGCGGGGGGTGGTGTTGGTTTCTGGTTCGGGAAGAAGAAGAAGAAGAAGGGAGTTGCAGGCGTTCATCTTCGATGAGCTGCGTAGGGGGTGAGGTTGAAGATGAAGGGAATAAGACAAAAGAGAAAAAAAAAGAATAAAAAAATTAAATAAAAAAGGTTGGGCCGGGTACTGTTCATGGGCTAGGAGTGTGTGAGTTAGTGGAATTTCAATGTGAAGTGGGCTTAGAATAAAAAAGCGTTGGGTCGACAAGAAATGAAAATGTGCTGGAGGTTGGGTGATTGTTGTTCTAAAAAAACTTAGTGGGCCTATTCATTTATTCTGAGTGGGCCTTAGGACCAGCCCGATTTTAGTCCAACTCGGACCGATAGGGTTCGGGTCGGTTTGGTTGGGTCGGGTCTCTTGGCCCGGTCGAATTTCTTTTACATTAATATTAAAACATAATAATAAATAAAATAAAATATGTTGAAAATTTTAAACAGAAAATCTATTAAAATTAACAAAATTCGGAAATCACTAACAAATTTTAGAGAATTTAGGAAATCATTAAAAAAATCTAGAGAAAATTAGAAAAATTGTTTTAAAAAATTTTCAAATAATTCTAAAAAAAACTTCAAACAAAATTTCAATTAGAAAACCTTTAGAGATTAAAACCTAAAATTGGACAAGTTTTTAAGGCTTTACGAGAGGATTCTTTGTTTTGATTGTCTTTTTATTCTTAGGGACAATATTTGGATACTTGTGTGCTTTCTTTCATGATTATAAATAATTGCGTATTTCAATATTCGGATAGTTACTATCTTGTTTTAGAATGGTTAAGATGAACATTAGATTTCTTTTTGATAGGTTGGCATGGTGTTAGTTAGCATGTGATTACGTAAGGTACAAAAACGGCATTAGCATCAAAAACCTGAGTTTAGAATCTTTGATTGTATAGATAGTAAAATATTCGCCTATTACTAGGATTCTAGTTGATTGCAAAAGAGCTAGTGGTGACTCCTTAGTCAAAATTTGTATAGGCTTAAATTGATTGAAATCTTGAACGCTTGATGTCACGTGACATACAAGCTTGGAAGAACCTAAGTAAATGAAAAGCTGTTGGTCCGGAGTTGAGAATACCCTTAAATCTAACTCTCTCCTTGAGGGGTTAGGTTGTGATAATAGTGGCATCTTAAGTTGAGATTTTGCAAGATTTGGTAAACAATTTTATTGGTACATATACATGAGTAGTAAAATGTTTTATTAAATCGAAAGGAAAATACTACACAAATAAACCCAAGTGATATTTTTCCAAGAGCTTGATCACCTATTGTGGCATGTGAGATTTTGCAAGATTTGCTAAACAACTTTACTCAAGTATCCCTACCATTCTATCGGTATCGCTAATAGTAGGGGCATGCAAAATATTTACGTAAATAGGTCATAAAATTTTTTCATTGATATCATAATCATGAAATAAAAAAGATTTGTCTACTGAATCTTAGCACAAACCCAAAAAAAAGACAAAAGAATTTAGAGTTAGTTGGCAACACATAAATTGCTATTACAAATGCCCACAAACTTCTTTTTGACATGAGTCAAGTGGTCGGAATTATTGACCTAAAAGAGAAAATTAGGATAATCATTCTAGCGGATGTAGTTTGGCGGATTAGAATCGTTAGGATCGTTGCCGGTGCTTCTACCATGGACTTATCCTTGCCATTGGTAGCCAAAGATGCCATCACAGTCTCTGTTTGTACGTGACTAGAGTGAAGAATTATTAGAGGGAAACAAGTGCTTTGTTTGTAGACTGTGAGAGCGGCTTAAAACATCTAAATAGGCCTATGTACTATTTATCAATATATCTAATTATGCACAAATTCCTCATTTTCTCTCTTCCACATTTTTACATTTAACTTGACATTAGAGCCTTCTAGCTTTGGGCAACCCTAGTGCACTAGGCAGACTTGGCATTTGGACACCTAAATAAATCCATTCCCATTGACAGTGTCTAGCCAAAGGCCTTATTAATGTCTGACCGAGTGCTACGACCAAATGTCTCATTTGCGTTTGACCAAGCACTGTGGTTGTCACGCCCCGATCCTCAGGCACGCACACATCCTTCTACTTGGTCGATTTTAGAATGCGATATCCCAGGACAATGTATCGCCGACCCTTTCATTTATTTAAGCACATGCGGAAGCAATTATAAATCCCCAGACAATAAAACAATGGGATAAAAAAGCAGGCTATATTTTTCATATTGAAATCTACAACCAAACTCTTATACATGGCATTAGGCAAAGCACTTCACAAACTATTCACAAAACTTCGAGGTCTCACTCTATCTAGACATATACAAAGGCTTCACAAAGAGATGGGATCTCTATCCTCATCTGGGTCATACTCAGGATCATCCTGATCCTCATCTGACTCCTCTTCACTCACATCATTCTCTTCCAAATCATCATCCTCTTCCTCAGCTTCGTCCTCAGCTTCAGACGCCGGCTCATCTTCAGGCATCTCCTCAGCTGCTCCCCAGTCTTCGTCCTCTTCCAGTCCTCCCACCTCTTGCTGTGGCATCTCACCGTTCCCTTCATGCCCATTGTCCTCTTCAGTCGAATATACAGGAGCACTAGTCTCGGCCTCCTGCTGTGGGTCCCTCGCGTCCACTACCGATCCGTCCACTCGATCGGCTGTTCCCTCTCCAAATGCCTTTTCCATCACGTCAAAAGGCACATCCTCTTCCCGAATAGGACCTTCTCTGCGTCCATCATGGTAATCACGGTACCAAGACCGATACTTGTGGGGCCTCTGATCTTCCACTCCCACATTAACCCAAATAGTCGACTGAACTAATACGTACACTAATCCTTCCGGATGAGGGTGGACATGGAAATGGGTCTCAAACTCGGAAATAGCCTCAGGGACACCATAGTGCATACGAGGACGAGGAGGTGGAGGTCCTGCCATTCTAAGGGCCTGAAATGATATCCCACAACCGGGATGAGACTACGTCTCAGCGAGTTCTACCCCACTAAGACTCAATTAGGGAACCAATACACCACATGGTTGCCTAAACACAAAGCACGAGTCGAGGACTTACCTTGGCCTCAGATCCCACCTGCATGTTAGCACAGATCAAATATACGCCCAAGCAATCACATCACAGATCGAAGCATCGATCAAATCGACCTAGTCGATTACATGTCAACAAGACCACTCACGGTCATTTCCATTCAGTCAATCAGTTCACAACATCGAATCGAAGCAAAGACTAATCGACTTAGTCGATTACATGACAGCTTGACCATTTCCCGGTCATTCAAGCTATTGCTATTCAGTCATAACTGATAGAATCAATCACCGAGCCACGTGCATTCTCCGAGGCGATATTCCTTATCACCGAGCCACGTGCATTCTCCGAGGTAATGCATTAATTTACCGAGCCCACGTGCCCTTTAAAATGCCAAATGTACTCATTGGGACCACGTGCATTCTCCGAGGTAATGCATCAAATTACCGAGCCCACATGTCCTTTTAGATGCCAAATATACTCATTGGGACCACGTGCATTCTCCGAGGTAATGCATCAATTTACCGAGCCCACATGTCCTTTTAGATGCCACACTTAATCATCGAGCCACATGCATTCTCCAAGGCGACATATTTCGTCACCGAGCCATGTGCATTCTCCGAGGTGATGTACTATTCACAAAGCCACGTGCCTTTCATGATGATTCAACCCATTTCTAAAGTAATTAACCACAACCATAATCCGAACTCAATTTGCCCAAATAATCAATTTAGGAACATATCATAAATATCCACAATTAAATCAATTTGGCACAATTCAAAGCTCAAATAAATAAACGAACTGCACCACGACAATCAGCACGAGATTTCGGTCGTCGGCCATCAAAATCTCAATTTCTGAAAATTATTTAATTAATTAATTAATTTCGAAAATTAATTATTAAATATTAATAATTCCGTTTAGCTCAAAATAAGGCCCAATTGAATAAACGAACTTCACCACGGTCATCAGCATAAATTTCCGGTCACGAGTCAACCCAGTTGAATTTTCGGAAAATAAATAATTATTTAATTAATTTCGAAAATTAATTAATATTAAAAATTCAAGTTAGCTTAAAATAAAGTCCGATTTAATAAACGGACTTCGTCACGATCATCAGCTTAATTTTCCGGTCGCTAGCCATCCCAATTGAATTTTTGTAAAATAAATAATTTATTTATTTAATTCCGAAAAATAATATTTAAATGTCAAAAATTCCACTTAGGCCCGAATCATCAAATTGAAACCCGATTAGGGTTTGAAAATTCCCGAGATGCCTCCAATAAATAGTAGACCCCATCTACTTGCTAATTGCACAATCAATTTATCAAATTCACATCACAATTGACTAATAAATACTAATCTATACTAATCTAACAACCTAAACCTAATTAATCAAAACTAACCAACCCTTAAGCGTAATTAGTACACTAAGCAAGGATTAGTGAGATTACTCACCAAATCGCGCGCAAGCCGGATCAATCCGACGGGGGCGACGCGAGGAACAACAAACTCCAAAGCGGGCCTCGGGTTCGGGGCCCGGAAACGGCCCGAAATCAGCCACGAACCGGCTGGAAACCCACACGACGGGTTGCTGGTTCACTGCAAAACAGAGGGAAATAGAGGGGGATGGGGGCGGCAAGAGGTCGGGAAAGATGGGCGGAGCTCCGGGAAGGCTACACGGCGGCCGATCGGAGCTGGGCGGTGGTTCGGCGGTGGCTGAACAGAGGCCGAACAGAAGTTGCAGGGGTCGGGTTGTAGAGGAAAGCGGCGCACACGGCCAGGCAGAGCCCGCGGCGTCGCGCGGGCGGCGGAGCACGCGGCGTCGCGCGGGCGGCGGCGCGGCAACTCCGGTGCGACGGCGAGCGGCTTTGACCTTCAAACGACGGTGGTTGTTGCTTCTACTTTGCTGTCTTCGCTGGTTCGCACAAACAGGGGAGAAGGAGAGAAGAAGGACGGCAACGCTGGCTGAGGGGGTGGGCGAGAGAGACGGAGGTGAGGGGCAGAGCGGCGGATGGTGTAGCACGAGCGGCACGCGGTGGCGGAGCGTGGGCGGCGACGACGAGCTTCTTTGGTTCCAGGCGTGCGCCTCATTTGCCAATCTCTTCGCTTGAACCGTGAGGAGGAAGAAGAGTCGAGAGAGAGAGAAGGAGAGATGAGAGAGAAGAAAGAAAGGATAAGTATGAGGGAGTTTGACTGGTCAATGAAGAAAAGTAAAGTGGAAGCCAGCAGAAGCAATCGGTTGGGGTTCACGCATGAGGAAAGAAAAAAGAAAAAGAGAGAGAGAGAGAGAAAGATAAAAAGAAAGAAAGAAAGAGAGGGAGAAAGGGAAAAAACTGTGTTTGGCTACAAAGGGAAAAGAAATGGGAATATCACAAAAACAAAAGGATTTCCTCAAATAGAAAATCCTAATCCCAATTTCTTTTAAATTGGCTCATAGAAAATTCAAGAGAATATCAATTTAGATTTCTTGGTCCCACTTGTCATTGCATACAAAATCCCTCTTGAATTTCTCTCAAATAATTCTCCCAAAATCAATTGATATTTCCATTACCAAATTGATCATTTCTTTATCCAAGAATCCCCCACACTCCTCGATTTCACCATCAAAATTAATCCGCGACTTCAACTGAACGAAACGGCCATAACCCGACTTTTTCCCAAAAAGTCTCGTTGTCGAAAATCTTCCCGCGAGTCGTGGATCCTAGAATTTATTGTGACATGACATAACCTTCAATTTCTGAAATCGGACTCGAATCGACGTTTAATTTCCACTTGGCGCGTTTTTAGCGTAACCTAGACTACCGGGCGGTTTTCTGAACTTTTTAAGGCATTTAACCCGTGGTCGATTTTCTTCGAACCACTATGAACCCATTCGACTCAATAACGACTCTCGATTATCGTGAAAATCTCGAGGATTCAATCACGGACACAGGGTACCAAAACGATAGTAAAATCAAATTAGTGTCAGTCGATGAGAATTTTCCAATTTAGTGGAGTCACCCACGATCAGTCATACATCTCGATCGAACAGACCTATCTACGATCTTAACTCGATTTTTTTAACTGTGCCGCATTGGCCTCTATAGATGAGCACGGTCGAGAAGCCGACTCTTGATCAAACTCTCAAGTTTATTGCCTTAAATTTTCTCAATTACTTACCCAGACAGCCTAGTTATCTCAAGAGTGATCGGCTCCGAGAATAGCCCTATAAACGCATCAACGAAATGCCCGATTAATTCAGTAGAAAACAGGTTGAGAAATTCAGGATGTCACAACTCTTCCCTTCTTATAAAAATTTCGTCCTCGAAATTTAAACCTTAAAAATCTTAGGCAAAAAGGTGGGGGTACAATTCTCTTATTGACTCCTCAGTCTCTCATGTTGCTCATTCTGTACTGTGGTGTTGCCGGACCACTTTGACCAACAGGATGGTCTTTGAACGCAGGACTTGCTCTTTGCGATCGACAATCTGAAATGGGCTTTCAACGTATGACACTGGGTCATCCACGTCCAATTCTTCGGAATTGAGCACGTGAGTCGGGTCAGGGTTGTACTTCCCCAACATCGACACGTGAAGGACGTCATGCACTTGCGCCAACCTTGACGGCAATGCAAAACGACACGCTAAGGTCTCGATTCTATCAAGAATCTCAAATGGACCTACGTACCTCGGACTCAGATTGCCTTTCTTTCCAAAGCGCGAAGTTCCCCTCATTAGTGACACATTCAGAAAGACGTGACCACTAACTTGGAATTCCAAAGACTTTCGATGTTGATCTGCGTAACTTTTCTGCCTGTTCTGCGCTGTCTTAATCTGTCTCTGATCACTGCCACGGCATCCACTGACTGGTGACTGACTCTGAGCCTGTTATCTTTCTTTCTCCAATTTCATCCCAACACACTGGTGTTCTGCATGCTCTGTTGTACGACGCTTCAAGTAGAGCCATTTGGGTGCTCTACTGATAACGGTTTTGATATGCTTCAAATTAAACATCTTCTCTAAGCTCTACATCGATAAGTGCAACTAAACGTCCACGGAACCTTAGTGTCTCATCGTTAGCAGTCTGAAAGCCAGCCTTTCTTTAAGCTCTTGGAAATTACACTCACATTGATCTGTCCATACGAACTTTTCTTCTTCTTCCAGGAATCGAGTTGTTAACGTTGAGAACCCTTTCATGAACTTTTTGTCATACTCTACTAAACCCAGAAAACTTCTGATCTCCGTCACAGCTATTGGTCTTGGCCAATCGTTTACTACTTCTATCTTATTTGGGTTCATGAAGGTTCCTTTTCTTAAATTCACGCGACCTAAGAACGCAATACGAGTCAACTAGACTCACATTTGCTAATCTTAGCATACAATCGATGGGTTCTTAAGGTCTTGCACGTTAATCTTAGATGGCTCTCATGCTCTTCATCACTTCTTGTAGACACCAAAATATCGTCAAAGAACACGTTCACAAACTAATTTGGATGCTCACTGAACATCAAGGCATTCCTTAAGTTAAACCCTTTCATAGAGAACATCAAAGTTATACATAACCAAAATATTCAAGTATCACTTTAGTCAGTGATTCCCCTCATTACAACTCCATTATCACGAACTGAAATTTTATAAACTTAACCAAAATTCCAGTGTTCTACTTTGATAAGGTCACTCCAAAAACGTTCTTCCTCTGATCTGTGCATAGTCGGTTTGTGCCTGTCTCCTTCGCCATTCTAGTGGTGCTCTATCTGCGGTGCTTTCCCTCTATCCTGTCCATTAGTGATGGCATATGTTTGTCCTTGAGCTGGAGGTCTGAATAATCCACCTTGCTGCACATTCTAAGAAGCATTCCCTCCTATCTGTCTGTTTGGTGGCGGCAGCAGCAACTGGGGTTGTCCTCCTTGCTTCCTTGGACAGTTTCTGGCCATATGGCCTTGTTGGCCACATTCATAACATGCTCCCGGTCTAGAGTGGCATGGGGTTGCCCCGTGTCGCCTTCCACAAAAGCGACATGGATCGTTCCTACTGGGCATGGGCCTATTGAATCCACTTTTCTTGTTAGGCAAGCCTTGGAATCTATTTCCAAGCATAGGCCTCTTTTCCTGACGAATATTTTCTCGCTGGAAGTTAAACCTCGATCCAGATGAGGCAACTCTTTCATTCTGATCTCTCTCGATCATCTGAGCCCTCTCATAAAGGTCATTATACGTCCTCAGATTTAGGGAAATCAATATACTTCTTAAGTCTGGCTTGAATCCTTCTCTGAACCTCCTCGCTCGATTTACTGGATTCGCAATTAATTCAGGAGCATACTGCGAAAGTTCAGTGAACTTCGCCTCATATTGATCAACGGTTAGGGAACCTTGACGAAGACGTTGAAATTCTGACATCTTCACCTCTCTGGCAGTTTCTGAGAAATATTTGACATTAAAAGCCCCTAGAAAGGCATTCCACTCTGGAACAACGCCTTCTGGGAATATGGTTCCTCGAGTCGTCTTCCACCAAGTATCTGCAACTCCATCCAATTGGTAAGTTGCAAGTAGTACCTTTTCAGTCTCATTGCACATTAGCAGTGCAAAAGCTTTCTCCAATTTCTGGATCCCTGAAGTAGCAGCTTCAGGGTCTCCGGTCCCGGTAAACTGAGGCGGATTCAGCTTGAGGAATTGTTCTACCAACTGATGAATTGGTCTGTTCCCGACCACTATTCCGGGTGGACCTTTAGCTTGAGCTGCGGCAGGTGCAGCGACAGGTGCGGCAGCAGGTATGGCAGCAGTTGCGGCAGTAACGGCAGCATTGGTAGCGGCAGTGGCGGCGGCTCCAACAGCGGCAGTAAAGGCGGCAGTTTGATCTCGGGCCTGTTGCCCCATCATTTCTCGCATAGCATCTAACGCTTGCGTGATCCCAACTGCTCCCTGATCACCTGGGACTGCTACCTCTGCACCAACAGGAGGTGGTGCTACTCTAGCATTTACTACTGGTGGAACTATTCCACTCGCGCCAGCCTCTGCTGGCGCTCGACCACGGCCTCCTCGGGTACCGACTCTAGTCGGCGCTCTTCCCCGAGTCACGGCCCTACTGGTCCTCTTAGCAGGAGTCCTCGGCTCCTGATCACTCATAGTGTCGTTCTAAACAACAGACACCTTTTTCCAATTCAACACCGAATTAGAAACAAAGCGATTCAAACAACAAACAATTTTAGCACTCAGCTAACACAAACATGCATCAGCATGAAATTATAGGTCTTTCCTACTAACTATCCCATGGTCAACGCTCCTTATTACTCCAATCTTGAACTTCGCTCTGATACCACAAAAAGGGGATGTCACGCCCCGATCCTCAGGCACGCACACATCCTTCTACTTGGTCGATTTTAGAATGCGATATCCCGGGACAATGTATCGCCGACCCTTTCATTTATTTAAGCACATGCGGAAGCAATTATAAATCCCGGACAATAAAACAATGGGATAAAAAAGCGGGCTATATTTTTCATATTGAAATCTACAACCAAACTCTTATACATGGCATTAGGCAAAGCACTTCACAAACTATTCACAAAACTTCGAGGTCTCACTCTATCTAGACATATACAAAGGCTTCACAAAGAGATGGGATCTCTATCCTCATCGGGTCATACTCGGGATCATCCCGATCCTCATCGACTCCTCTTCACTCACATCATTCTCTTCCAAATCATCATCCTCTTCCTCGCCTTCGTCCTCGCCGACGCCGGCTCATCTTCGAGCATCTCCTCGCCGCTCCCGGTCTTCGTCCTCTTCCAGTCCTCCCACCTCTTGCTGTGGCATCTCACCGTTCCCTTCATGCCCATTGTCCTCTTCAGTCGAATATACAGGAGCACTAGTCTCGGCCTCCTGCTGTGGGTCCCTCGCGTCCACTACCGATCCGTCCACTCGATCGGCTGTTCCCTCTCCAAATGCCTTTTCCATCACGTCAAAAGGCACATCCTCTTCCCGAATAGGACCTTCTCTGCGTCCATCATGGTAATCACGGTACCAAGACCGATACTTGTGGGGCCTCTGATCTTCCACTCCCACATTAACCCAAATAGTCGACTGAACTAATACGTACACTAATCCTTCCGGATGAGGGTGGACATGGAAATGGGTCTCAAACTCGGAAATAGCCTCAGGGACACCATAGTGCATACGAGGACGAGGAGGTGGAGGTCCCGCCATTCTAAGGGCCTGAAATGATATCCCACAACCGGGATGAGACTACGTCTCAAATGAGTTCTACCCCACTAAGACTCAATTAGGGAACCAATACACCACATGGTTGCCTAAACACAGCACGAGTCAGAGGACTTACCTTGGCCTCAGATCCCACCTGCATGTTAGCACAGATCAAATATACGCCCAAGCAATCACATCACAGATCGAAGCATCGATCAAATCGACCTAGTCGATTACATGTCAACAAGACCACTCACGGTCATTTCCATTCAGTCAATCAGTTCACAACATCGAATCGAAGCAAAGACTAATCGACTTAGTCGATTACATGACAGCAACGACCATTTCTCGGTCATTCAAGCTATTGCTATTCAGTCATAACTGATAGAATCAATCACCGAGCCACGTGCATTCTCCGAGGCGATATTCCTTATCACCGAGCCACGTGCATTCTCCGAGGTGATGGAACCGATCATCGAGCCACGTGCATTCTCCGAGGTAATGCATTAATTTACCGAGCCCACGTGCCCTTTAAAATGCCAAATGTACTCATTGGGACCACGTGCATTCTCCGAGGTAATGCATCAAATTACCGAGCCCACATGTCCTTTTAGATGCCAAATATACTCATTGGGACCACGTGCATTCTCCGAGGTAATGCATCAATTTACCGAGCCCACATGTCCTTTTAGATGCCACACTTAATCACCGAGCCACATGCATTCTCCAAGGGGACATACTTCGTCACCGAGCCATGTGCATTCTCCGAGGTGATGTACTATTCACAAAGCCACGTGCCTTTCATGATGATTCAACCCATTTCTAAAGTAATTAACCACAACCATAATCCGAACTCAATTTGCCCAAATAATCAATTTAGGAACATATCCTAAATATCCACAATTAAATCAATTTGGCACAATTCAAAGCTCAAATAAATAAACGAACTGCACCACGACAATCAGCACGAGATTTCGGTCGTCGGCCATCAAAATCTCAATTTCTGAAAATTAATTAATTAATTAATTAATTTCGAAAATTAATTATTAAATATTAATAATTCCGTTTAGCTCAAAATAAGGCCCAATTGAATAAACGAACTTCACCACGGTCATCAGCATAAATTTCCGGTCACGAGTCAAGAGTTGAATTTTCGGAAAATAAATAATTATTTAATTAATTTCGAAAATTAATTAATATTAAAAATTCAATTTAGCTTAAAATAAAGTCCGATTTAATAAACGGACTTCGCCACGATCATCAGCATAATTTTCCGATCGCTAGCCATCCCAATTGAATTTTTGTAAAATAAATAATTTATTTATTTAATTCGAAAAGTAATATTTAAATGTCAAAAATTCCACTTAGGCCCGAATCATCAAATTGAAACCCAATTAGGGGTTTGAAAATTCCCGAGATGCCTCCAATAAATAGTAGACCCCATCTACTTGCTAATTGCACAATCAATTTATCAAATTCACATCACAATTGACTAATAAATACTAATCTATACTAATCTAACAACCTAAACCTAATTAATCAAAACGAACCAACCCTTAAGCGTAATTAGTCCACTAAGCAAGGATTAGTGAGATTACTCACCAAATCGCGCGCAAGCCGGATCAATCCGACGGGGGCGACGCGAGGAACAACAAACTCCAAAGCGGGCCTCGGGTTCGGGGCTCGGAAACGGCCCGAAATCAGCCACGAACTGGCTGGAAACCCACACAACGGGTTGCTGGTTCGCTGCTAAACAGAGGGAAATAGAGAGGGATGGGGGCAGCAAGAGGTCGGGAAAGATGGGCGGAGCTCTGGGAAGGCTACACGGCGGCCGATCGGAGCTGGGCGGCGGTTCGGCGGTGGCTGAACAGAGGCCGAACAGAAGTTGCAGGGGTCGGGTTGTAGAGGAAAGCGGCGCACACGGCCAGGCGGAGCACGCGACGTCGCGCGGGCGGCGGCGCGGCAGCTCCGGTGCGACGACGAGCGGCTTTGACCTTCAAACGACGGTGGTTGCTGCTTCTGCTTTGCTGTCTTCGCTGGTTCGCACAAACAGGGGAGAAGGAGAGAATAAGGATGGCAACGCTGGCTGAGGGGTAGGCGAGAGAGACGGAGGTGAGGGGAGGAGCGGCGGACGGCGTAGCACGAGCGGCACGCGGTGGCGGAGCGTGGGCGGCGACGACGAGCTTTTTCGGTTCCAGGCGTGCTGCCTCTGTTTCTGTCTTCTGATTGAACCGTGAGGAGGAAGAAGAGTCGAGAGAGAGAGAAGGAGAGATGAGAGAGAAGAAAGAAAGGATAAGTATGAGGGAGTTTGACTGGTCAATGAAGAAAAGTAAAGTGGAAGCCAGCAGAAGCAATCGGTTGGGGTTCACACATGAGGAAAGAAAAAAGAAAAAGAGAGAGAGAGAGAAAGAAAGATAAAAAGAAAGAAAGAAAGAAAGAGAGGGAGAAAGGGAAAAAGTGTGTTTGGCTACAAAGGGAAAAGAAATGGGAATATCACAAAAACAAAAGGATTTCCTCAAATAGAAAATCCTAATCCCAATTTCTTTTAAATTGGCTCATAGAAAATTCAAGAGAATATCAATTTAGATTTCTTGGTCCCACTTGTCATTACATACAAAATCCCTCTTGAATTTCTCTCAAATAATTCTCCCAAAATCAATTGATATTTCCATTACCAAATTGATCATTTCTTTATCCAAGAATCCCCCACACTCCTCGATTTCACCATCAAAATTAATCCGCGACTTCGAACGAAACGGCCATAACCGACTTTTTCCCAAAAAGTCTCGTTGTCAGAAAATCTTCTGAGACTGAGTCGTGGATCCTAGAATTTATTGTGACATGGCAGAACCTTCAATTTCTGAAATCGGACTCGAATCGATGGTTAATTTCCACTTGGCGCGTTTTTAGCGTAACCTAGACTACCGGGTGGTTTTCAGAACTTTTTAAGGCATTTAACGCGTGGTCGATTTTCTTCGAACCACTATGAACCCATTCGACACAATAACGACTCTCGATTTTCGTGAAAATCTCAAGGATTCAATCACGGACACAAGGTACCAAAATGATAGTAAAATCAAATTAGTGTCAGCCGATGAGAATTTTCCAATTTAGTGGAGTCACCCACGATCAGTCATACATCTCAGTCGAACAGACCTATCTTTGATCTTAACTCGATTTTTAAGCGTACCGCAATGGCCTCTAGAGATGAGCACGGTCGAGAAGCCATTGTTGATCAAACTCTCAAGTTTATTGCCTTAAATTTTCTTAATTACTTACCCGCAGACAGCCTAGTTATCTCAAGAGTGATCGGCTCCGAGAATAGCCCTATAAACGCATCAACGAAATGCCCGATTAATTCAGTAGAAAACAGGTTGAGAAATTCAGGATGTCACAGTGGTCGTGTTACGACGTAAGTGATGTGTTGCGAAATCGGGTTTTTCCTTTTCATGTAGGTAGCTTTTGCTCAACAATGCCTGGCTTATTTAGCTTGCTGTAGCCATATTATAGCCCTACTAGTCATATTGACTATATTTGTTCAGTTACTTGATAGCAAAACTGATTGCAAATGATGCATGTTGTCAGCCTCTAATTCTCGAGTTATCATTTCTCATTTAGAGAATTGAACCCCATCATTAGACTCGTTGCCATCAAACACGTTGAAATTTCATCATCAATGGAAGCCTAAAGCCATTACATGTGCTACGCACCGCTTTGCTTCAAATCTGCTGAGCTCATTTTTAATCACAGATTTTGTGACATTGTTCAGATTATTTTTCATACTCATTGCGTTTGAGAGGATTTTAAGATATTTACTTGATTTTGCGTATCTATTAGAATTATGCATATTTCTTTGATAGTGTATATCTTGATTGATTATTTTTGTTTTTATGTTTATCTTATTACCTTAACAGTCATCTAGTAAAGCTTATGCATAAACTCATGTACTATTTATCTACAAATCGAAATATACTCAAATTCCCCATTTTCTTTCCACCGTATTCATATATTTAACTAATTTGGTCATCTATATAGTTATTTGGCAAATGATCTTACTAATGAGATGAGATTGAAAAACAGTAGGAGCATATTGAAGTAGCTAGCAAGTCACTTGGAGGGAGGAAGGAGGGGGTGAACAGGTGATTTTATATAATTTTGATAAATTAAAAGCGAAATAGAAAAAGTCAATATCCGAGTTTGAATTTAGAGTGGAAAGTTTAGATTCTAGACGAAAATTCAAAAAGCAAGTTTGCTATAGAACAAACTTCAGAAGCAATATGGCTAGTGTGCAATAGACTATAAAAATAAATAGCAAAAGGGAGAATCTGCATATAAGACTTATAATGGTTCGACTTAAATTAAACTTACATCTACTCTTCCACACTAATAGCCTATCGGCTAGATTCCACTAAATGATTAACAAAAGATTACAATAATGAATGATTACACTCAGTGTATGATAGGTCATACTATCTCACTCGATTGCTTTTTTTGTACTTCTCTCAGGTTCAAAAAATTATAGTCTACGAAAGACAAGTGTATGGTTGAAGTACATTCAGACTTTGGAATTCTAGACCTTGGACCTTGTCTTTTACTTAACTCCTCGGCATCTTGTACATCACTAGGAAAAGTAAACGATTAGATGATCACCTACAATTTTTATACATGTGCAAAAATTTAAAATTGAGCTAATATATATATATATATATATATCATATTTTTCATTGAAAATCTAGACCCATATAAGTTAAATTGAAAACTCATTTACATCTTACCCACTCCATCAAAGACTGTTGGTCCTCAGGCTGATCAGCATCCGATACTTTTCTTCGAATGAGTAGCACCGCTAAGACCACATTGAATGAGTAGACATCAGCTTTTCCCAGTAGCTTGTCACTCGAGTAATACTAAGGATTCATGTACCTGCATTTAACAAACCATCAGTGGTACTAGACAAAAACCATCAGTGGTACAACAAATCAAAAATGAACTTACCACAAAGTCTCCATTATGTGCGTGGATACATGCGTATCTATACCCAAAGTGAACTTGGTGAGTCCAAAGTCTGTGACCTGAAATCAAAATGTTAGCTTTCATAATAATAACTTGAATTCAATAAACAACCAATTGATATTATCACGTTATCGTTCCTTGCAGCAAAATCGGAGTCCAAAAGAATATTGGAGAACTTGATGTTGTGATGGATAACTCTAGGATTGTCTAAAAGGTCAGATCAACAAAATTGAAACCCGAAACTTATTATAATAATGATAAGTTTTTTTTTTTTTTGAAAAAAAAAATACTCACACTCTTCATGTAAGTAAGCCAAGCCTCATGTGGAACCTAAAGCCACCTTCATCTTCTTAGGCCAAGGCATGATTAGGCAATTAGTACCTACAATGACATTTGGGGTAGTTATAATCAATCGGATTTTGAGCTCTGAAATAACTAAGCATACATGATAGATTTGGCTGTGCAAATAAGTGTCCAATGTGTTGTTTTAGACAAACTCATATACTAGAATTCTAAGGGTGTCAGAAACGCAGTATCCAACCAAAGAGATGAGGTGATGATGGTGGATACGGCTGATGATATTGACCTCCACTCGAAACTCCCTCTCCCCTTGCCGACTTTCAGCTTTTAGTTGCTTGATGGCAACTAATTCTCTACTCGAGAGTACTCCATTATAAACGAGGCTGAAACCACCTTCTCCTAGTAGATTGGAATTAGAGAAATTATCCGTTGCCATTTTCAACTCTTTGTATGTAAATGTCTTATGTGGAACACCAAAGGCTATGCCTGGAGATAGAAAGGGTAAGGCATTGGGACCCTATTCTACTAGCTTAATAATAATGACGAAGCATAGTTGGAAGAATTGATATTACATATGTTGGTATTATTAACATGTTACTATTGTATGTACAACAAATTCTGATTGAGGAATCAACATTAATTGTCCTTAAGCTTGCCCTTTTCATTGTATGTGATTTTAATCCTCAATCAGAATTTGATCTACAGTTGGATCACAATAGTTACATGTTCATAATACCAAGATCTCTAACATTAATTCTTCTAACTATGCTTTCATTATCATTAAGTTGGTAGAATGGGGTCCCAAAATCTAACCTCTTGCATTGCCTTAGGTGTTTTGCATAAGTCCTTTACATACGAGGAGCTGAAAATGACAATGAATGATTTTTCTGAATCTGGTCTACTCAATGAAGGTGATTTTGGGCTCATTCATAAGAGAGTACCCCCGAGCGAGGAATTAGTTGCCATCAAGCAACTAAAAGCTAGAAGTCGGCAAGGGAAGAGGGTGTTTTGAGCAGAAGTCAATATCATCAACCATATCTACCACCCTCGCCTCATTTAATTGGTTGGATATTGTGATTCTAACACTCTCGGAATCATAGTTTATGAATTCATCCCAAACAACACGCTAGACTCTCATTTGCACTGTTAGTATCCATCATGTATGCTTAGTTATTTCAAAACTCAAAATCTGATTGATTATAATTACCCCAAATGTTATTGCAAGTATTGATCCCCCTATCATGCCTTAGCCTAAGAGGATAATGGTGGCTTAAAGTTCCGCACAAGGTTTGGCTTACTTACATGAAGAGTGAGTTTTTTTTTTCAAAAAAAAAAAAAAAAAAAAAAACCCTTATCATTACTATAATAATTTTCAAGTTTCATTTTATTGATTTGACCTTTTAGGTAATCTTAAAGTTATTCATCACGACAGCAAGTCCTCCAATATTCTTTTGGACTCTGATTTTGACGCTAAGGTGCGATGACATGATAATATCAATAAGTTGTTTATTGAATTCAAGTTATTGTTATGAAAGCTACCATTTTGATTTCAGGTTGCAGACTTTGGACTCACCAAGTTCACTTTGGTATATATACGCATGTATCCACGCGCATAATGGAGACTTTGTGGTAAGTTCATTTTTGATTTGTCGTACCACTGATGGTTTGTCAAATGTAGGTACATGGATCCTTGGTATTACTCGAGTGGCAAGCTAATGGGAAAAAAGTTTATGTCTATTCATTCAATCTTGGCGGAGCTACTCGTGCAAAGACGGATGCTGATTAGCTTGAGGACTAACAGTCTTTGGTGGAGTGGGTAAGATGTAAATGAGTTTTCAATTTAACTTATTTGAGTTTAGATTTTCAATGACAAATATGAGAAAAAGAATTCGCAGTCTCTAAGGCTCTTCCATGCTTTCACGTTACGTTAGGGCAAGTGCTATGAAACCCCTGAAGTTTGTAATATTCGGGTTAACTCCTTTATTAATCAAGAAGAATAAGGTCTGCATAGGGGTAACACCAAAATGTTCTAACTTGGGTCAAGTTTGAACTAGATAAACCCATGTTGTATACTTTCTTGAGATTAACTTTGCTATCAATGTTTTTGTATATTATAGTGTTCATGAATATTATTTGATGCTCTCAAAAGTGAAGCTCATTCCTTATTAAATCTCTTTTGCCACATTTGTAATAATTTTTAAATGAATATCTTTTAGCTTCGAATATTTTATAACACATACATTTCATAGAACTACCTTTGGTTGATTAGCTCATTGAATGTGACTAGTACAGAGGTTTGGTTGTATGAAAGGACCTTAGTTTGTTTATCTACAGTAGCCAAATTTAAAATCCTGTTGCCATATTCATTTCTTAAGTCGATGAACTAATTATCGCACATGATATCTATCAAATGCTTCAAAGCTTCCAATCTATTGTGTTTCACACATATATGAAATATGGGATGCATTAGGTCTTGCTCAAACCAAGAGTTTCAACACATCAACATGCCCTTTCATGGCCATGACATGAAGAGGGTTTCTTGGTAGAAACATATTTCGAGGCCTACTCTTAATAAGCTTATCATTATGTTAAGGTACCATTTTGTTATTGCAAGAGAAAGAATAGTCAAACTCTAAGAATTTTGCATTCTTGCTAGGTTAGCCTTTTGAGTTAGGATCTCTTTCATGAATTTCAAGTGTCTAAGCATGGTTGCGATGTGCAAAGGAGTCTCAATGTAATTCCCAGTCATAATTCTGTCAAGAAGTGACTTATCTTTTGAGAGCAACTCAAGCAAAGAAAGCACACGTCTTGCCATGGTAACTTCGTAGAGCCTGAACTCTGTTTAGCTCTCTAAACATGAGGTTTGGAAAACCTACTCCTTCATGAAGTTTGGAATATTCACTCCATGTTTGGGAGTATTCCAAAGCTCCAATTTTGGAGAGTTAGAGTCTAAGTTCAATAATTCAACTGAGAAATGAAATGTGTCTTCTTTGCTTGAGTTGCTAAGAAAAGATAAGCTACTTCTCAACAGAATCATGATTGGGATTCACACAATAAACTCCTTTGCATATTGCAGCCATGCTTGGACACTTGGAATTTGTAGAAATTAATATAGAAGAAAAGAGAGCGATGTAGAAATTGATAAAGAAGAAACAAGGAGAACGTGTAAAACAGAAAGGAGGAGAATGTGAAAACTGATTAGGGTTTTCCACATCTCACACTTTTATTATTAAATAATACTTAATGACCATAATAACCCTATCAGTGTTAATGACCATAATAACCCTCACACTGTAACACTCCCCCTCACGCTAAAGCATAGATATCAAGCATGCCCAGCTTGTTACAAATATACTCAACTCTACTACTCCCTAATAACTTGGTGTAAATATCAACTAGTTGCTCACTGGTCCTAACATAACTAGTAGAAATAACTCTAGCCTGAAGCTTCTCATGGATAAAGTGGCAATCAACTTCAATATGCTTGGTACACTAATGGAATACTAAATTTGAAGCAATATGGATTGCTGCCTGATTATCACACCACAACTTCATTGGTGCAGGATCTTCAAATCCAAGTTCAACTTATAGCTGACATATCCAAATTAATTCACAAGTAGCTTGAGCCATAGCTCTGTATTATGATTCTACATTGGATCTAGCCACAACACTTTGCTTCTTACTCTTCCAAGATACTAGGTTTACCCCCACAAAAGTGCAGTAACCCGATGTAGATCTTCTATTTGTAGGAGATCCAGCCCAATCAACATCCGAAAATACTTCCACTCCTCTGTGACCATGATCACCAAAGAAAAGACCACGACTTGGAGTCTTCTTCAAGTATCTCAAAATTCTGACTACAGCATCCCAATGAGAGGTATGGGGAGAAGACATAAATTGACTCACAGCACTCATAGAAAAGGAAATATCGGGTCGAGTGACAGTTAGATAATTCAATTTTCCAACAAGCCTTCGATACCGTTCTAGATCATTCAATAGTTCACCTTCCTCTGCCATTAATTTTGAGCCAACTTCCATGGGTTTATCTAGAGGATTTGCTCCTAGCATACCTATCTCTCTAAGCAAATCCAAAATATACTTGTGTTGTGAGATATGGATTTGATACCCAAAAAATATCTAAGTTGTCCCAAATCCTTTGTTTGAAACTGTTGTTGCAAATGCAATTTCAATTCATCAATCCTTGTAGAATCATCTCCAATTATAATAATATCATTGACATAAACTACAAGAAATATCCGACTAGCTCCTGAAACACGATAAAACATAGAATGATCTCCACTACATCTAAACAATCCAAACTGGAGCACCACTTTTGTAAACTTCCCAAACCAGGCTCTAGGAGATTGCTTCAAATGACAAACATGACCAGACTCCCCCTGAACAACAAACCCAGGTGGTTGCTCCATATACACTTCTTCATTCAAATCACCATGAAGAAAGGCATTTTTCACATCAAGTTGAAAAAGAGGCCAACAAGCAGAAGCAGCCAATGAAAGTAAAAGACGAACATAGGTCATCTTAGCCACTGGAGAGAAAGCATCACCATAATCAACCCCATAAACTTGTGCATAACCTTTAGCAACCAATCTGGCCTTGAGGCGAGCAAGAGAACCATCGCGATTAACCTTAACAGTGAACACCCATTTACATCCAATGGTAGTTTTTCCTTCAGGTAGAGGAACAAGATCCCAAGTCTTGTGTTGGTCAAGTGACATTAGTTCCTCCTCCATAGCTGTCCTTCAGCCTTAACTAGATAATGCTTTAGCAATAATTTTAGGAGTAGGATATTTATCAATAGTGTCTAGACTAGCTCAAAAAAAAAAAAAAAAAAAAAAGCAAACAAACCATAATAGGTGACAAATTGTGCAATAGAGTGTTGGGTATAACTATGAACCCCTTTGCGATGAGCAATAGGGATATGAAGATCATTATGTGATAGACTTATCTCAGACTTAGAAGACGGAAAAGATGAAATAGGCGGAGGTACATTTGCAGGGGGCCCCACATGTTGATGATGACCTCTACTGTATACATGCTGAACTGGTGGAGGGATTGGAGCAGAATCCGAAGTGGGTTTCATAATGACATATGTAAAGGAATCATCATCCATTATAGGAGGCTCCATTGGTTCATCAGAATAAGTAGTCGACTCAAAAAAGGAAACATCTGCAGTGGTGAAATACTTATGCAACGAAGAACAATAACAACGATATCCCTTTTGTGTACGAGAATACCCCACAAAAATACATTTAAGAGACCGAGGGTCTAGTTTGGAAAGTCCTGGACGATGGTCACAAATATAACAGACACAACCAAATATACGAGGTGGTAAATGAAACAAAGGTTTCGAAGGAAAAAGAAGAGAGTGTGGTGTCGCAACCTTAAGAATAGAGGACGGCGTGCGATTGATAAGATAGCATGTGGTCATGATAGCATCAGCCCAAAAAGATTTGTCTACCTTTATTTCAAACATCAATGATCAAGCAACTTCTAGTAAGTGGCGGTTCTTCCGTTCGGTGACACTATTTTGCTGTGGTGTATCCGAACAAGAAGATTGATGAAGGATGCCCCATTGGGCCATGAATTTACAAAAATGATTAGAAAAATATTCTTTAGCATTATCACTTCGGAGAATATGAACAGAAGTTGAAAATTGAGTATGTACTTCGTTAACAAATGCACAAAATATAGAAAATAACTTAGAACGACTTTTCATTAGATATAGCCAAGTGGCTCTTGAATAGTCATCGACAAAAGTAACGAAATACTTGAAACCCAACTTAGAAAAAGTAGGACAAGGACCCCATATATCAAAATGAACTAACACAAACGGTTGAGAGGCCTGTTTATTGACTCTTGGACGATAACTAATACGGTGCAATTTCCCAAAATGACATGACTCACACTCAAGACTAGATAAAGACTGAAACTGGGGATCTAACTTCTTTAAACTTTCTAAGGATGGGTGGCCCAAACAACAATGGATCTGATGTGGGGAAGCTATGGAACAAACAACACTTGTAGTATCATCAAGCAAGTATAGCCCTCCTAACACATGTCCTTTACCAATCATCTTCCTCATCTTCAAGTCCTGAAAAACACAAAAATCAGTATAGAAAGTTACGGAACATTTATATGCTTTAGTAAGCTGACTGACAGACATAAGGTTGAACGGAAAACTAGGGAGATACATGACTGAAGATAAAAATATAGAAGATGATAGGGGAACTATGCCTATCCCCTTCACTATGGATAGAGAACCATCAGCTAATGTAACATTAGACATAGACTCATGAAAGTCAGAAAAGATACCTGAGACTCCAGTCATATGATCAGTAGTCTGAGTCAATGACCCAGGGGCGAGAGGCAGAAGAAAGACATGCTTTTGCATTACCTGTCTGAACAAAAGTAGCTGTGGAGGAGGACTGTGAAACCGGCTAGGAAATCTGGAGTTGATTATATCTAGAAAATTCATCTTCCGACATTCTGATAAACTTTTCTCTCGTAGCGGATTGTGAAGAGGTACTAGATTCTACTGCATTAGCTACATTAGCTGTAGCTTGTTGAGAGGGCCTTCCATGAAGCTTATAACAAAATCTTTGAATATGTCCTAGTAAACAACAGTAATGACAAGTTCGAACCAAACCGGTATTACCCCTTATGTCACTATAAGTGTTGCTAACAGAGGGTGGTTGGCCTCTACCAAAACTACGGCTGACGCCACCACTTCGACCACCACCACGACCTTGATTACCACCATGATTTCTTTGGACTGCTAAGGCTGAGTTCTCACCTATAGAAAATGCATCCTTAGGTGGTTCGCGTGAGACCCTTAAAACACGAGCAAATGTCTCAGTGAGTGAACTCACCCTATCTCCTCCAAGTATTTGAGAAAGAACAGCATCATACTCTTGCCCTAATCCTCCCAAAAAACCCATAACAGCCAATTGCTCCCATTGCTCCTGCATTTCCTTGACATTAGAAGTAATGGGCAGTAGAGAATTAAACTCATCATACATCCATTTGAAATCAACAAAATATTGAGTAAGTAGCCGACCCTTTCTATCAGCCTTATAAAATCCCTAGGACACTTCATATATCATTGAAAGATTATCTTGTCAAGAATAAAGGACACTCAAGTAGTCCCACAAATCCTTCATAGTATTAATATGTGTAACCAAAACCGCAATATGAGATTCCATGGAATTCAACATTTGACCAAGAATTCTAGCATCCATAGTATCCCAATTTGTATCGGAGGCAGATCTATCACCGGTTAGATGATTTTGTTGCTCTCTTCCAGTCAACACTAACGATACATTTTTCTTCCATTGTTGGAAATTGGTGATACCTTCTAGCTTCTTCTCTGTCAAACAACTAGAGGATGTATACACAACCTCACACCTCTATTCTCCAACATAATTCAATGTGTACCAATATAACGCAAGAACTTTTAGCACAATAATCAAATTTAAATCCCTCAAACTAATTCAATTCAACAAACTACTGTGATTTGTTTCAAACAGTCCAAATCTCCATAATACTTCAATCAACTCATCCTATTTCATCAAGACAAATTCCCAAAAACATAAATTATCCCCAACCAGAAATCACCTCATCCAACATCATTTTCATGGTGAACAGGATCAGCATCTCCATCAAGCAAGTTGCAGCAATTTTTTTTTTTTTTTTTTTTTGTAAAATTGAGAACAACGAACACACGAGCGAACCTTAGAGGACCACACCAATCAGATAAGCTTGCATGGAGGAACGGGAGCTCAACTAGCGTTAGATCTTGAATGGATGGACAAGATAGTGTGATGCCTGACGACATCGGATCTAAGCCAACAAGGCCAGATCTGAGCTGACTATGCTTGTCGGCATCAAATCTAGACTCAAGAGGGTTGGCCAACACAGGCTTGGGTTGAGTGATGCTTGTTGATGTGGCTCTGATGCCATGTAGAAATTAATATAGGAGAAGAAAAGAGAACGATGTAGAAATTGATAAAGAAGGAACAAGGAGAACGTGTAAAACAGAAAGTTGGAGAACGTGAAAATTGATTAGGATTTTCCACGTCTCACACTTTTATTATTAAATAATATTTAATAACCATAATAACCCTATCAGCGTTAATGACCATAATAACCCTCGCACTGTAATAGAATTCGTGAAAAATGTCCTAACTCGGAAGACCGAACTAATAAGAGAGTAAGATTCCTAGATATTGATACATCATCATCTCATGACAAAAAAAAAATGGTACTTTAACATATAGCATCCTTGTTAAAAGTTGGCCAAATGCAAAATTGTGTTGCCATCTTCGTTTCTCAAGTTGATGAACTGATTGTTGCGTGAGATATCTATCAAATGCTTCATAGCTTCCAATCTATAGTGCTTCACACATAAATGAAATACAAGATGCATCAAGTTTTGCTCAAACCATGAGTTCAAATACATCCATATGCCTTTTCATGACCACGACATGAAGTGGGTTTCTTTCATATTTATCATGGTAAAAAAATATTTCCGGGCCTCCTCTTAATCAACTTGCCGCAATGTTAAGGTACCATTTTGCTACCACAACATGAAGAGTAATCGAATTGTGAGAATTTTACTTTCTTGCCTAGTTAGCCTTTCGAGCTAGGACTCCCTTCATGACTTCCAAGTGCTTGAGCATGATTGTGACGTGTAGAGGAGTCCCAATGTGATTCCCAATCATGATTCTGTCGAGGAGCGACTTGTCTTTTGCAAGCAATTTAAGAAAAGAAGGCACATTTCCTTCCTTGGCAACTTTGTAGAGCTTAGAATCCATGTTATGGCTCTTTGAAATGGGAGGTTTGGAATACTCACTCCATGTTTAGGAGTATTCTAAAACTCCCTTTTATAGAGTCAAACGTGTATTTTGAGCTCTATAATGCGGCGGAGATAGGAAATATGCCGTCTTTGCTTGAGTTGGTCAGAAAAGAGGTCCTTAATAGAATCATGAATAGGAATCACAAACTAAGACTACTCTGCACATTGCAGCCATACTCAAACACTTCGAATTCATGAAAGAGGTCTTAACTCGAAAGGCTAATTAGGCAAGAAATAAATTTCTCACAGTTCGATTACTCTTGGTGTTGTGGTAGCAAAATGGTACCTTAACATTGTGGCAAGTTGATTAAGAGTAGGCCTTGAAATATGTTTCTTTATGATAAATATGAAAGAAATCCTCTTCATGCCGTGGCCATCAAATGGCATGTGGATGTGTTTGAACTCATTATTTGAGCAAAACCTAATGCATCCCCTATTTCATTTATGTGTGAAACACAATAGATTGGAAAATTTGAAGCATTTGGTAGATATCTTGTGCAACAATCAATTCATCAAATTAAGAAACAAAGATGGCAACATAATTTTACATTTGGCCGACTTTTAACAAGCAAGCCATTGTGTTAAAGTACCATTTTATTGCCACAAGATGATGAGACATCGATATCTAAGAATCTTGCTCTCTTACCAGCTCAGTCTTTCGAGGTAAGACCTTTTTCACGAATTCTAAGTGTTCAAGCATGGCTGCGATGTGCAAAAGAGTCTTGGTGTGTGATTTGCAATCATGATTCTATTGAGAAATAACTTTTCTTTTCTGAGCAACTCAAGCAAAGAAGACGCATTTCCTTTCTTGGTTGCATTATAGAGCTTAGACTCTATGATTGACTCTCTAAAATGGGAGTTTGGAATACTCCCGAATATGGAGTGAGTATTCCAAACCTCACAGAGGAGTGGGTATTCCAAACCTCACATTTTATAGAGCTAAACATAGAATTTAAGCTTTATAAAGCAATCGTGGCAGGAAACATGTTTTCTTTGCTTGAGTTGCTCACAAAAAATAAGCCGCTTCTCGACAAAATCATGATCGGGAATTACATTGAGACTCCTTTGTACATTGCAAACATGCTCGGACACTTAGAATTCATGAAAGAGGTCTTAACTCGAAAGGCTAACCTGGCAAGGAAGCAAAGTTCTTAGAGTTTGACTACCTTTGGTCTCACGATAGCAAAATGGTACCTAAACATTGTGATAAGCTTGTTAAAAGTAGGCCTCGAAATGAGTTTCTACCAATAAACACTCTTCATGTCATGGCCATGTAAGGGTATGTCGATGTGTTGGAACTCCTGGTTTGAGTAAGACCTGATGCATCCTATATTTCATGCGTGAAACACAATGGATTGGAAGCTTTGAAGTGTTTAATAGATATATTGTGTGATAATTAGTTCATTAACTTAAGAAATGAATATGGCAACATGATTTTGCATTTGGCTATTGTAGATAGACAAACTAAGGTCTTTTCATACAACCAAGCCTCTGTACTAGTCACATTCAATGAGCTAATCAACCAAAAAGGTAGTTTTAGGAAATGTATATGTTATAAAATATTCAAAAGCTAAAAGATATTCATTTAAAAGTTATTACAAATGTGGCAAAAGAGATTTAATAGGGAATGAGCTTCACTTTTGAGAGCATCAAATAATATTCACGAATACTATTATAATATTGAAAAACATCGATAGCAAAGTTAATCTCGAGAAAGTATACAACATGGGTTTATCTAGTTCAAACTTGACTCGAGTTGAGACATTTTGGTGTTACTCCTCTGCAGACCTTATTCTTCTTGATTAATAAAGGAGTTAACGCGAACATTACAAACTCTAGGGGTTTCATAGCACTTGCCCTAATGTAACGTGAAAGCATGGAAGAGCCTTAGAGACTACGAATTCTTTTTCTCAAATTTCAGGGAATCGTGACTTATCTAGATGAACAGTATATGCAAATAACATGATCACTACCTTCCATACACCCATAGGAGAGGAAAACAAAAGAGAAAGAAAGAGAAAGTTGCAAAAGAGTATGAATAAGATGTTAATGGTGGTGGCAATATTATTTGCTATCGTAGAATTCCAAGCAATTATGACCTCGCTTGGTGGAATTTGGCAAGGTGATATTGATGACAATAAAAATCATCGAGCACATTTTGTGGGTGAGTCCGTAATGGCAAATAGGAACCACATGAGTATCAATATTTCAAAGCATCTAATACAAAAAGCTTCATCACATTGATTAGTATCATTATGCTTCTCATAAGTGGTCTTCCTCTAAAGCGGCCTCGGATCTTTATAGGGTTTGCAATGCTAACTATGCGAGTTGGAATAACTTTCATGGTGTTGACTTGTGCCATTTCTATATTGATATTCACACCAAACAGCAAAGGAATACTACTATCAAATATTTGAGTTTGCAATGCTCGTATGGGTCGCATTGATGGCTCTACTTTTCTTGTGCCACCTTTTATGCTTACTACTAAATTTAGAACTCAAAGTCCTTAAGTTCGACTACAATTCTTTGAAGAAATGATGGATGTTATGGTTCAGTGATGTATATTGCTACAAGTGTGTTTGTCCAAGACGAAGTGCACTAAGTAATAAGGTCATGCAAGATATATAATATGTGCTATTCAGTGTACTGACCAAACAAATCATCTACAATACATTTGATAATGCATGTATGTGTGTATGTGCTTGTGAAAATAATATATGTTTTAAGCGTGTTGAATTTATATAAAAGCTATGGTTTACATATATAATGGATGGGCGTCTTACTCTGTATAATTTGTGGCGATTACCACTTAGGAAAATTCCATGGTAGCAACCACCGACCGTGGTGGCTCCGTTGGGTAAGCTTCAGTCATTTGAGGAAAGGTCAGGAATTCGAAGCCCTTGCAACTTGCATTGCAAGGAGGCTGGCGAGCTATTAGGTGATTGACGTGTGACACCGGGGTGGTGGTTTTCCCGCTAGTGTCACCTAGGGGTTTACGTGGTGGCTGTCGACCAAAGCGGTTCCTCCAGCACAAAAATTAAAAAAAAAAAAAATCCATGGTAGTAAAATGTGCTGAATTGGTCCATATAGAACATAACAGTAGATGTAAAGTCAAAAAATTCGAGAATTCAAATCAATTTGTGTAATTGAGCCTATTAAAGAGATAATTATTGATGTTAAGGAAGTTTATTCCAAATAGATTGTAAGTTTTGACATTAATTGAGGGAAATTATGACAATCAATGATTATTACTAACTGACAGGCTCCATTGATTACAAACTTGAAATAAATGTTTTGATTGTTTAAGTCATACTCTATTCCTACTCTACACTCACTCTCAGACTTTTGCCCTGCCTCTTGCAAGGCGTGGAAGTTGAAAACCCACTCCTGAAACTTACGCGTCCCCACCCCATCCCCCCCCTGAGAATGTGGGGATTTGAACCCCTCACCTCCCCCTTCCATGTTGGAAGGGTGGCCACTGGGGTGAATCCTAGTGGTTGATTGTTTAAGTGAAGTTACTAAAAATAGGGAAAGAGAAAGATACGATAATTTTAGGTTGCTTAGTATTTCAATTTCTTGGAATAATTAATTATTTCAGGGATTTTCATTAAAATCTTCGAGCTTACGATAACTTGAGGTAAATTACCATCTCTAAAGGTAGAATACTATTACTCAAGCTAAGTGATGAGAATTTTTTGTTATGAGCTACATAGCTATGTTTTTATGCAAAAAAGGGGAGTACTCACTATAGGTTGAATTGACATCACAATGATTTAAGGCAAATTACAATTGTTGGGGGTGTAATTACTAAGACTGGGAACTATGGTAGGACAAATTGAAGATCCGTTGAGGAAAATTACACTATGGTAGGATAATTATTTAGTTAGCATTGACAACTGAAATAAAAGAATGATAATGAATTGTCAATTATGACTAATTGAAGAAAATTATGTTATAAATATTCTCAAAGTTGGTAGAACAGAGAAAAACAATGCATATAAACGAGAGATTTACCTAATTCGAGGCTGCACAGTCGTGATTGTCGTAATCACACCGATGAAGCTCGAGAAGACCCCCGATGCTCTTTCTTTCCAACGACGAATGGTCCCGATCAACCGGATTCTTTGTTCGGCCATGAGTGGATGTGATGGTGGGTGATCAACAAAGCTTGATTTACGACCGCCTAAGAGCAACCAAATTGGAAAAATAGATCATCAGACCTTGAGAGAATTTTCCAGACCTTCTCTCTCAATCCTCTCATTCTTCATTGATTTCTAGCTCCTCGAACTCGTCGTTGTCGTCTTCAAATAGATTCATCTTTGCCTTTCACGTTACGGGTTTCGTCTCGGTTACCATTTCGGCTCAAATCAGAATTCAAAAATAGAACATTCCTTGAATTGAATCTCCCGATACTAATGCTCAAGCAAAACTCCAACCAGCATGCATCACTTAGAGAGAGATAGATTACACGGCAGAGTGCCCCCCCTCCCCTTTCTTGTGCCAGTCGACGTCACCCTTCTCCCCTCCTTGGAATGAACGTCCTTCTTCCTCACCTCGACCTAAGGATCTTCCAGAAGGCCTCGGATCCGGTTCTCTCACAGATGTTCCATGCACTCCTTCATGAACGCGGGGGTCTCCTGCTTTCGTCCACCTCCCGATTCCTAGACACATGAGTGTGCAAACAGGGAGGACAGAGTGCAACCTCGCCAGCGGGTAAGTGGCAGTGTTCGGCTATGATGGATCTCCATAAACTTTTAGTCGAGAAAGCTTTTCTTCCCCTTCTTCTTCCCCCAGAACCGATACTTCCTCCACGAACGAGATTCTCGTTCCGTCACAGAGGATTTTTTGCAACCGCTTCCAGCGAGGTGTGTCATGTAGGAACCCTCCTTAGGGGTTTTGCTTCAGTCACCCGCTTGTGAGACGAGGGACGGTGGCCCAGGAAGAGGCTTAGGTTTTCATCAGTCCGTGTTTTGAATGGGCTTGGGCTGTAATTGATATTTCTTGAGGCCGTGGATTGAATGGAGCCTGGGCTGTCGTCCAAATGAACTGGGCCAGAGCGAAATGGGCTAGCTTGGGCCGTATGGGCTAGACCAAAAATGGCTAACCGGGCCCCTTTTCTATATTTTTTTTCTTTTCCCATTTTCATCATGAAATATATGTAGTTGATGCACTTATTAAAATTCGGGTGTCCACGTAAGGTGGTGATTCTTGGAGTTTTTATTGTGGCTATGTGGGAATTCCACCTGTATAGGTCAAGTTCACACACGTAATATGTACTGATTGAACCACTACATTTATTGATCATTTTAAGCAATGCCACTCATACTTTTTGTTGTGGAATCACTTTATTATTACAAATGGGAATAATACTTTGAAAGGACATGTATTTCAACAACATATGAGGACTAATAAATCTTTGCACTAATGCTCGCTCAATCGGAATGAGAAATTATTTTGCCGTATGGTTGTGTTATGAAGATAGTTACATATAAGTAATAATAGTATCATTAGCACATTGAGAGTCTATCTTCCTCACATGATAATCCCTAGTGATTTCGAGCTTGCAAATGGTCACAAACATTTGGAATCTACTTGCAACTCTTTCTTGGGGGAAACAAGAAGAAACCCACAATCTCTTCTTCAAATTTGTATTTTGTCAAATAGAATTTTAATTTTGTCAAGAGTGCTTGCTATAGATTGCGTTGAAGGAAGCTACCATTCTCTTCTTGATCGTCGCTTCTCTCGCCATGCTTTATTGCGATGATGTTCTTCCCTTAAACCCCATAGAAATTCGAGAATTATTTGTTTCTAAGACTTCCCTTAAAACGATCATCTACGCTTGTTGTTTGTTGTTTACGATTCAAGGGAAACATCCTTCATAAATTGATTAATTTTTTACCATCCAAATACCGAAAATTAGAAAAAATTATTTATTGGAAATAATTTTTTTTTTCAAATAAATGAACCCTAAGGTTTTTTTTTAAGTTGACTGGATCTTTTCCGAATCGCTTAGAATATGTCCCAAGCATTTGCACGTGGCAAACTATATTTCCAATGAGTTGCTCCTTCAAGCCTACTGGACAAGGGAAAGTATGTTGTGCAAATTCTTTAATAAAAACGCTACATTCTAAGTTATCATCTTCTACCAACCTAGAAAAAAAAAGTTGTCATCCTATTAAAATGTAGCAGTTTGCTACATTCTAAGTTATCGATTATTTTCAACCAAAAAGCAAAGTTATCATCCTGTTCACTGACCAAAAAAGAAATATCTTCCTATTCACCGACAAAAACAAGAAAAAAAAAGAAAAAAAGAGAGAAGAAGTTATCATCCTATTCCTAGAAGTTAACTGTTCTACAGAGCAAATCTGCTAAATAAACAAAAGCATAACTGTATAACACCTACAAATAGCTTGATACTCATGTCGAGGAAGACAACATAGTAATTCTGCTCATTGTATTATTGAAAATAATATATTTAATTTGCACGGCTAAAAAAAGTCTGGTAACACTTGTTCACGTGATTCTTATCCAAGATTTTAAATCGTTGACAACATAACCATCGAGTATATTCGGACTTCCTATTATCCATCAAACCAAATTATTGGCCAAAAAAAAAGGAGAAAATGAAGTATCAGTCAATATTTAGTGTGGTTACATATGAATTTAGTGTGATATTTAGATCTCTCATTAGTCCTAAGGACCTAATTGTATTAAATTTTGAAAGGAATCAATCAAAACAAGCCAGAATCGGCCGAGCTAGTTAGAACCGGTTTGGACTAGCCCAACCAGCTTGGGGACCAATAGGATCAAGTCTTAATCAAGAAAGATTTATTTTGAGCCCTTGGATCAATTCAAGGACCCAAATTTGATCTTGGGGCTAAGTTTAAGTTGAATTTTCGCTTCAAAACCATAAAGAGACATACCCTCTCTCCCCCCCTCCCTCCCTCCCTCCTCTCTCTCTCTCTTTTGCTGACTCACTTTAGCTGTCCTTTGTCGGCATTTGTTTGGCGATCCGTCACCGCTATCAATCCTATCATAGGATCCTCTTGCTAGTTGTGAGTTCCACCGTCGGAGATTCTTATCGGAGTCCTCTTTTCCGGTGGCATCTTCTCCTCTAGAGCAATGCCAATCTCGTTGCAGGTGAAGATCCCGACCAATTTTCAGCTTCGATTGATAGTTGTGATAGCTCTTTTGCGATTTGCAAGGAAGATCAATGGCCCATACTTGAGCTTAGGGTTTTTGATCAAGACGAAGCTTTTTTCTTTAGCTTAGGGTTTTTGTTGATGTTTGATTTTTAGTTGATGTGTTATTAAGGGCAAAAACTCGAGATTAGGGTTTCTAATCGTGACGAAACTCGTTTCTTGAATCAAAAGTATCATTTTTGGTTTCGTTTTCTTTGGCCTATCATTTGTAGGTAATTTGATACTAATTTTTAATAAAAACCCATAAAGCAAAAACAAAAAAGCTGAAGTGGCCATTCCTTCCCCCACTCAACTTGTGCTTCTCTCCTCGCTTCAAATATGAATGAAATATCAGTTCAGTGAGAAGCTAGGTTTCCTTGCAACTACTTGTGTGTTGCGTGACAAATATCTGTAGTTCGACTACCCACATGTTGTAAGCTCGGCACACAAGTTTCAGAGCGTTGAAACCGATCGCATGTGCCATGACCTCGAGCTCTTTCTCCATCCAGTCCTTACCCCATGGACTGACATTCAGCATGCTTAAGTGTGACATCCTAAAAATTCAGTTCTGATTTTGATTGGATAAGTTGGGCATTTCATTAACGCGCCTATAGTGCTCTTCTCTAATATGGCCACTCACAAGATAACTGGCCTATCAAGTGAAGCTGTTAAGGAATATAAACGCAATAGACTTGAGAATTCGACCAGGAATCGACTGCTCGACCGTGCTAGTCTGCAATGGTCATTATGGCATAGTTGAAAATCGATCAAAGATCAGAGATAGATCAGTTCAATTGAGATGTGTGGCTAAACATGGGTGATCCAACTAATTTGCAAAATTTTCGTTGATCGGCACTAGACTGAATTTTTTTTATTGTTTTGGCACCCTGTGTCCGTATTTGAAACATTAAGATTTTCACGACAATTGAGAGCCACCAATGTGTCGAAGAGGTACGCGAGGCTCGAAGAAAATCGATCACGGGTCAATTATACCAAAAATTCATAAAAACTACCCGATAGATTAAGTCACACTAAAATCACGTCCAGTTGAAATTAACCGCGAATTTGAACTCGATTTCAAAAATTGAAAGTTCTATCATGTCATGATTTATTTTAGGAATGTCGACTCACCTTTCGAGGAATTTTCAGCTAGTTCGGGATTTTTACGGAAAATTAATTCAAACGATTTGGAAAACAAACGGAAATTCGGATTGACCAATTTTAAGGGATTTTTGGCCTCCTGTGTAAGCTACTTGGCGAAACGAAATTGTGTGGGCTTTTTCTTCAACAAAAATGGACATCAGTTGGAGAGGTTTGTTAAGAAATCAGATTCCGGGAAAAATGAAATAGAATTCGGAATTGAGGGAAATGACAATTTTTGCTACCCAATACTTGTTATTTAGGAGAATTATGGTGCAAGAAAGCAAGTGATGATCAAGTATTTTAGCATGGGAATCTTTGGGGACCAAATTGGATTGAATGAGAGCTTGTGGGACCAAGACTTGATGAGTAGAAGATCTTTTATTTAAAATTTTCCTCCCCCTCCTTTGGCCCTCCAATTCGCACGGCCGCCCCTTCTCCCCCATTCGCATGTTTCCCCTTTTTCCTTTCCTCCCTCAGCCGACCAAGCCCTGCACTTATCTTCATTTCCCTTTTCTTTGAGTTTTTGGGAGTCCTCCCTTATCCCTTCCCCTCTGTCGACGCCTCTCTCTCCTCCCTCTCGCCAGTTGCCCCTCCCTTTTTCCCTCCTTGGCGCACGTCCAGCTGTGTTCCATCTTCACGGCTTCTGCTTCAAGTTTCATTTCCCCTCCAAATTCGCTACTCCCCTCCTCCTCATGCCTCTCCACCGAAGCTGCCCAATCGCTCAACCGTTGCCACACGTCGCCAGCTTCAACACCCTTGGTCAACAATTCCTTCTCTCCCTTCTGCCAACAACATTGCCCAATTTCCCGCAGCTCCACCGACGTCTGTGTGCCCTATCTCCACTTGCAGAGCAGCCCATGATTTTTTTCTCCGTGGATCTCAACCCAGCAATAGCTCCATTTCCAGTGTCCCGCTCCACCGAATCCAATCCATCGAGTTCATGCCAGCCCACGCCAGCATCTCCACCTGTGGCCGCCGAAACCAACCCAAGCCGCAGCCTTGTGTCCGGCCATCGACTCCCGAACCAGCAACAGATAGAACCGAACAGCCCCTCTGTGGGCTTTGTGGCCTTTTTGGGCTGCTTCTAGACCTCGTCGAGAGTCGCTGCTTTGGAGTTTATTGCCCGCCATCACGTTGCCGTCACCGTGAACTAGTTTTTGCGTTAATCTAGTGAGTTTAACTCACTAATCCCTGTTTAGTAAGTTAATGACGTTTAAGGGTTGATTAGTTTAGGCTAAACTAGGATTAGGTGGTTAGTTAGAATGGATTAGTGATTTAGTTAATCCTTGATGTATGTTAGGTGGTTAGATTAGTGTAATTATCAAGTAGATAGGCTGTAATATTTGATTAGACAAGTTTGGAAATTTTATGAGCCCATTTTGGTATTTAATTAGTCTTTTCCGGCCTACGTGTGCATTTTTGCTATTTATTGGTAATTAATAATTAATTTTAGTAATTATTTAATTAATTATTATTTTCCGAACTGTCTTTGTAGCTTCAGAATGTTTCAGTTTATGCTCCTACCTATTATCTGGATATACCAAGAAGCATGTATGGTCTGAAATTAGACCGGGATAGTCGGTGATTGGAATTTTAAATTGATTGCAATGGTGTGATTTGTTTAAATAATTGAGTGCTGTTTTGTGCAAATTGAGTGTGATTTGTAATTTTGGGAAATTATCCCAAAATTTATTAATTCAATATTTAATTAGAAAATTACCAGGTGTCGGTTTATAACGGCAAAAATGTTTTCCGACACTGTATAAATAGTTGGATTTTCTAAAGTAAATACATTATATTTTTGACTAAGCCCAACTGTGTACCCACACACAATTATTTTTATCGGGTATGATAAAAGTGGTAAAAGAATTAGTTAGGTAGAATGGTATACTATATCAGCCAGAGGCCTTGATATTTCAGCTTAGAGCAAGCAGTATACCCTAAGTATCGCACAGCTTCGGTAAGCAATTAAGTATTGCATAGCTTCGGTGAGCAATTAAGTACCGCACAGTTTTAGTGAGCATTAGCCGTATAGTATATCGGCCTAAGAGCTTGATATATTAGTTTAGAGTGAGCAGTATACGTGATTGTCAGTTTCTAGTGAGCATTTCTATCTATATTCAGCTTAAGGTGAACAGTCCTTGATGTGATCGGACTTTAGATAGTACAGAACAAGTTGACTGAGAGAGGATCTTGATGACATGGAATCGACTGAGTCGATTGGTCAATGATTCGATCTGATGTGATGATTTGATGTTTTGGTGTGCTGAAGTGATTTATTGAATTTATAAATTATACTGACATGTAGGAAGGAACCGAGGCAAATGTAAGTCCTCTAACTTGTGTTTGTGCTTAGGCAGCCTTGGGGCGTATTTCCTTCCTAGTCGGGTCTTAGGGAGTGAACTTGCTGAGACGTCGTCTCACCCCGTTGTGAGATAACATTTTCAAGTCCCTAAGGCGAAGAACTCGGAGCTGGAGGTGGAAGGGTCAGGAGCATGGGTAGCTCAGAAGTTCTTCTTGAAGATAGACCTCATGTATTTAGACCCTAGAGTTGAACCCTATTTGTAAACGAGATTGTGGTTTGTTATAATGGATTGGTTTGAAATTTGTTGTCCTGCTTTTCTATCCCATGTATGTTTCTGTCAGGGGATTAAATTATTCGCTTCAGCATGCGCTTTAAAATGAATGGATCGGTGACGCGTCTTGGGACATCGCAATTTAATTAACCGCCGAGGGATGGGCACGCGCTTGGTGGATCGGGGCGTGATATTATGTCCACTACGAACGCATTTCAGGTCACCTTGTTGGTGTCGAAATATTCTGGAAGGACCACGTCCACGATCACTACCTTGCCCTTCGCCGGCATTGCCTCCTTGCAATTCTTCAATACCTTAGCGCAAAACTCGTCATCTCCACCATGAATTATCCACTGTAGAGAACAACCAAAATTTAGTCTACACTGTGCGTACAAGGTAACCACAATGTCTACCGTACGATTCTCAATGGTCACCCAAAAAGGCAACTGAAGTTGTGTTAACCTTCAACATGTCCCCTTTGACATGTTCAATATATGTCATCATAGAGAAACCGAGCCATCCCATTGTTACTTTAATACTCAAACTAAGAACCCCAAATGGGTACCACAAAAAATTAGTCACAAATGCACCCCAAGCATGTTCAATACCTGTCATCACAAATATAACGGAATTAATGAAGGGTAAATTTATCGCAAATATACTAATTTGAGGTTTTTCGTAGTATAAACCCTTTTTTCAATCTGCCTTTGATTAGTATGCTACGAGCTATGTTACCAAATTACAAATGTGGACAATGTTCCTATTTGTAAACCATTACAAAATTATTTACAGGATGTTTGGAGGACCTGCCTCTTCTATCTATATCATCCATCTCCTTCTAGATGATTTTTATAAGAATCTTTGGTTTTGTTTATTTTGAAGAAAATGGATAATTTAGAAAATATTTTCTTCAAAATAATCGATAGTATTGCTTGAAACAATTAATTAATAGAAAAGATTTCATTATCAACAACAATTTATGTCTAAACTTTTTCGTAGACAATGAAAATATTTTTTGTTTATTTATTTTTATAATCAATATAAATGATTGTCTCTAAGAAAATATTTTTCAAATCTATTATATTTAAGAAACAAATGGAATCTTAATGTGCGAATCATGTCGGGAGCTTTGATGGCAATCTATTTAATAATATAAGAGAGAGAGAGAGAGAGAGAGAGAGAGAGAGAGATAGAGGGAGAGAACCAGGAATAGAAGGTGCCTCTCTGACGACATGAGGAAGATCAAAGTTGATACCATGAATGTGTGGGTATTTCGACACTATAATCCTCAGGCTTGCCCCGACACCGCCGCCTACGTCAACTACCGTCTTAGCGTCGTCGAAGCCATGGTAAAGCTCAACGATTTTGTTCATGTAAACGTCCGTTGGGCCTTGCATGGCGTTGTTGAATATCTCGTTGAACTTGTCGTCTTTGCTCGTGTACTAAAAAATGTTCATGCCGTTTGCAAGTTTGAAGGGCCTTCCTCCTTCCATAATCGCGTCTCTTAAGCAGTACCTGCAACACCATGCATAATAAACAAGGAGATTGTCATGGGAAAAACAAATAATTATGAAAAGATATTAAAGTCAAGTCTTCCGAATAGTTTTGCCACTCGACCAACCAATTAAAGCCGAAAAGCAAATACTCAATTATGGTTTGACCAAAAAATAAAAAAGAAAATACTCAATTATAGAAAGAAACATGAAAAGAATATCTCTATATTTAGCTAAGAGATCACAAACCAGCCGCCCGCCATGACTTTGTCGGTCAAGAGAAGCAGCAATGGCGCAGCGAATGTCGATGCCCCGCGGGCTGTCACGAAGTACTTGCTTCTCGGTCCCAAGCCGTAGAGCCTCCGGGTGTCCCCGTCCGGGCCCTGGTAGGGAGTGCACGAGAGGATGAAGTAGCTCCCAAGAAGCGGCATCATCCGGTCCAGAGCGATGGGGGCTTCACGGTTCTTTGTAGACAGGCGTGACGCGATCTTGGCGGGGGAAAGCGGTGGAGCTGAGCCGGATGGCCCGTCCTCAGCCAGCATCTCCAGGATCCCGAGCTCAACAGCGGCCTTCAGCACCATGGGGATGGCAATCAGCGCATTCATTTCCATTGCGAACAAGAACTCATCTTCGTCCTCACTGGACGTAGTCATTACTGGGCTTTTGCACGCACTCATGTTTGCTTTTTGCTCCCTTCTTATTGACCTTCTGGAGGTAAAGAATTGTTGATGCGTCGATAACATGGGGGAGATTTTTATAAGCAATCTTGACACTGTCGTCATCGTTATCGTTATCGAAAGGTCAATGACTTTTAGTACTTAACTTTCGCCGTTGATTCGAGGCTAGCGTAGAGCTTCTGTCATTGACTTTAAGAGTGCACCTAATAATTTTAGCCGAGGTTTAAATTGTGAGATCAAGAAATTCTTAATATTTAGGTTATGTCCAGAGAGACTTTGAATTTTACTTTCCATTTAATCTAAATTTTGTGACAGATGCATTTTGAATTTTCCTAACTTGATGTACCTCAAACTTTCACAATATCTAAATGTTCACTCTTAAGTTAAACATAAAATTTTAATTTTTTTAATATGAGAAACATCTTAAATTTTGGTGGGAAAGCAAAGAAAAATTCCAAATTGATATATCTTTGACAAACTTACCAAACTGAATTTTTGGCAGCCAAAAATTTTAAACCAATAAACTTATAATAAGTATACCCCAAACCCTAAACAGGTAAATTTGGACAAATTTTCCTTCTGTTAGTTTTCGCTAAATTTTACTACCAAATCGCTAAGTTAGCTGACACGTGATAGTTGACGGGTGTACCTTACATTTAAAACTTCTAATGAACATATCTCTTAGAGGCAATTAATGGCAACCCAATCTCAATGCAAAAAGGAAACATTGGATTATTATGCATGTCAAACCCGAGAGAAAAAATATCGCAGAAAAGTCATGTTTTCCTTTGGGGATCCTGAAAATATTTGTTTGGATTTAGATTCACTGGACTTCAATTATCTCAAAGTTTGATTATGTTAATATTTTATATGGGGCCCATGTGAGACCCAAGAACTGGACCAAGCTTTGCATGCTTTCACCAATGAATATCTATAGCTTTATAGATAGAAAATACTACACCATGTATGCACTTGTCCAAACCTTACATTTACGACTTCTAGTGGACATATTTCTTAGAGGCATTTATAATCGAATCTCAATACAAAAAGGAAACGATGGATTACTATGCACATCAAACTTGAGAGAGAAAATATCGCAGAATAGTCGTGTTTTCCTCCGAGGATCAAGAGAAAATTTATCTAGATCTAGATTCATTAGACTTCAATTATCTCAAAGTTTGATTATGTTAATCATTTATTTAGGGCCCACGTAAGATCCAATAGCCAGGTCGAGCTTTGCATGCTTTCACCAATGAATATCTATAGCCTTGTGGATAGAAAATAGCTACACCATATGTGACACCCCGAACCCTTCGCCGATGTTACACTTTATTCTGCTATTTGCCTATCTTGTACTTAAAACAAGAGTCGTTAATCACAGGCATATATATATTTTTTAAAACGATCAGTCCCAACGCGACTCATAGCGGAAGCAAATTAAACATCTCCATCTCTCCCCTTACTAACCATGATACCAATACACACCAGCTAAACATCAGGATTTTATAAACGAACGTCGACACTTTATTTACATATTCTTTTAGGATGGGACTCCTCCTTTCTTGGGTCGATACAAAACAAGAAAAGCGAGGACTCTGCCATGTCCTGCCTAAAATCTCAAAAAGAAACTATCAACCCTCTACATCAAGCGCACAACCCCCATCAAAAGTGTCGATTATCTACATCAAAAGATTCAGCCCCTACTCATCGCGCGTGAGTCTCACACCCAACCCGGTGCATCAAGCGGTGGCGGCGGCAACATCCCTCGCATAGCACCATCTCGACGAACGTGCAAAGAAATGAACTCCTGAATGATATGGCCCCCAGCCAGGCCTATATCATACATCACTAGACATCGCACTCGGATGAAAGTCAGTCCGGGAATAGAGGGATAGTCTATCTCCGCACACTCGACCTCTACATCAGACGGTAGACCATAAAACGTACCACGCGTGACGGCAGGTAGCGGCATACTTGCTAATTTGAAATGTTATCCCCAAAAGGGGTGAGTACAACCACTCAGCAGATAGGGAAATCCAATAACATCCCAATGCATCATGCATATCATCACACGTTGCAAGCATCACTTACCTTGTAATCATGCATATCATGCATCATCACATCATATATATCATCATCATCATGGCATATCATATATCATTATCATCATCATGCATTTCATCATGCATATCATACCATGGATGATCATCATGTCACATCACACATCATCATCATACGTCATCATGCATATATTATCATAGGTGATCATCATATCACATCTCATGTCATCATCATCATGCATCACCATGCATATATTATCGTAGGTGATCATCATATCACATCACATGTCATCATCATCATGCATCATCATGCATATATTATCATATGTGATCATCATATCACATCACATGTCATCATCATCATGCATCATCATGTCATGAGTTAATTATCATCTTTATCTTTCAATTTTGATCACCACATCACCCATTTCTCAAATCATCAATCTCATCATCAACCCTTCGGGCAGAAACCTCCGACAGGGTTCCCGGCAAACTCAGCCATCCCATGGCCACCGGCTTCCGGCCCCCCACATTCCGGGCATCTCGCATCTCAACTAGCATCACGAGTCATTCCCTTCGGGCAGAAACCTCCGACAGGGCTTCCGGCTTTTACCATTCTAGCCAGGCATCCTGCACCCAAATCCTGGTGTCGCGAGGCATTCCCTTCGGGCAGAAACCTCCGACAGGGCTTCCGACCCCCCACATTCCGGGCATCCTGAAACTCACAGGGAATCTCTGGAATTACGCCACCAGGCCACCAGACATCATCCTCCACCACAACCTTTTCCTCACACATCATTTTCCACTTTCACCATCCTTTTTAATCTTATTATTACATGGCATATGATTCACACATGCATCACAATTCATAATCATACATACACCAATGTCATACAACAATGCATAACAATTCAATGAAGTTCATGGCTAATAAAATAATCCCTTTTTATTTTATTATTATTTTATTATTATATTATTATATTATATTATTATATTATTATATTTATTTATTTTCATAAATAAATATTTAATATCTATGATTTTCCCAAAATCATAATATTCAAACAATCACTAAAAAAATCATTAGGATCACAATTTCATACAAAATTCATGGCCAAATTAAATTTCTCATAATTTCACAATTTCCACAAAATAGCACATGATATTCGGATAATGGCCAGACTTGCACAGTTTCCAAATAAATTCGATTAAAATACTCATATGGCCTTCAAAAATTACGAAATTTTACAGGGTGATAGCCAACACATTTTCGTGCACTTTTCATGAAGAACCCTAAGCCAAATTCTCTTTAGATTAATTTATACAACCCTACGAAGCTTCTGGAACCACGACCACATCGTCCAGAACACACTTCTCCGATATTTTTAGATTTCACCCATCTATTCTCTTTCGTTTCCTCTGAAAGTTGAGTATGTTATGTACCAAGGTGTCCTTTACAAGTTTCATGAAGAGATCTAGGTCAAATAACCAAATTATGGTCACCATTTAAGTCCATGAAGTCTCGGGTGTCTCGAAATATTTCACCAGAACCATTATTTCCAAGATCTAGCCGATTCACCAAGCTACACTTGTTATTTTTGCTTCAAATTTGAGTATGTTGTATTTTAAGGTGGTTCCTACAACTTTCAAGAAGACACCAAAGTGATATCTTCAACAGAAATCAACATGCAAACAAGAATCTAGCAAGAGGTCAGTGAAAAATTCACAGATCTAGGATCTTCGTATAATGGAACTTTAACCCCTCATAACTCCATCGTTTTCTACGAAATTTCAGTATGTCATAGTACAAGACGTTAGCTACAACTTCCATGAAGACATAGAAGCCAAAATCGAACTCCAAACACCCATGCAAACTCGAACAAGCTACTGACTCCAACAAACCGAACAAGAACAGTCACACGGTTTGCAAATAACCAACTCTTACCTTGATTTTTCGCACAAATCATACCTAAAATCTAACATGCAAACACCACAACAAACATGCAAGAGAAGTTACGGACTCCACTTGCCTTAAAGATGAACAAGCAACGACGAACGGCAACGATCGGACGGCGAACGAACGGCACACCCCTCCGGCTCTGCCTCCTTCCCTCTCGGTTTCTCTCCCTTTCTCTCAAACTCTCTCTCTCTCTCTCACACTCTCTCGGCCGAATGAACAAAGAACCGGCCATCTCTCTCTCCTCATCCCTTTTATATCCCCTTAATCCCATGATTAGCAATCATGAGATTGCCTATAATCCCACCAATGCATGCTCTTGTCCCTTGCCACTTGTCATTTTGGGTTTTTAAATTTGAATTTGAATGGGCTTGGGCTTAGGCCCATCCGGCCACTCCCTTGGGCTGGTCGAATTCCTCCTCTCTTGGGCTCTAATGGGCCGACAAGCTTGGCCCACCAAGCTTTAGGCCAATGGGTCCAAGGCCCATTCCGAAAATAACCCTCTTTTTTCTTTTTTTTTTTTTTTGAATTCCTTTCTATAAATATTTCTAAATTCAAATTTCATCTTGGCCAAAGTCTTGGGATACTTTGTTCATTAAGATTTAAATTTATAAATCTCATGGCTAATTATTAATCTATAAATTTAAATACACAAATCATCAAATTAAAAGACAAATTGGCTAAGGCATAAGCCAAAAGAAATTCTATCACCTAATTAGGAACTTCAACGCACCTTACGGCTTGCCATTAAATTTGGGATGCCACACCATATATGCACCTATGCACACCCAACTTTTTCGCACGCTAAATTCTTAGCGTAGGCTTCTTTAAGCGTAATAGTTGAGATTTAAAAAAAAAACAAAAAACAAAAAAATACCATATGTGAATAAAGGGGCATTCAAGAATAGAAATGGAATTAGCTAGGGCTTGAAGATATCACAAACCAAAGCAAGGGGTGCTTTACATGCGTCATCTACTTCTCCAAATGTACTGGTAATTACTAATTTCTTACAATGGCATGTTCTAAGTGTTGTGAAAAAGAAGCCAAACAAATAATAAACAAAATAAGAAAATGAACTGGACAATAGATTTATGTGGTTCGATTGGCGTGACTTATGCCTAAAGGGAGAGTAGCAAAGAGTTCTACTACAGATCAAGTGACAATGGAGACTACAAAAAGCCCAAGTCACTCAAACAAAACATGATAGATTTTGTGAAATTATTAAAATTGAGTTTGGTTATGCATGAAAAATTTAATATATACAAATATATGAATGCAACTGCAAGATGAATATATCAAGTGCAATATGCTCCGATCAACCAAGTACTTAAATAAAATAGAGAGAAATAGAATAATTGCATGCACATTTTATAGTGGTTCGGCCTAGATTATGCCAACATCTTCTCTTTCAAACTAACGGCCACCAAGAGATTGGATTTGGCTGGTGGTTATTTGAGAAGTTATGACATAGCCTGTATTGCTTCTACTAATTTCCACACGCTAATACAATGCCCATACACTACTCAATAGAGATTATAATCAGGGAGTCAGTCACTACCGGTAATAATGAGTTGTTCGCTCATTAACAAGAGTATGTGTATTTCAATTTGTAGACGTTCTTGCAATCTGTGTCATCCTCAGCGTTTGTTGATTTTTTTACAGTCTTCAAGATCCGCACCCTGATACTCATGAATAAGTTTGTGTTACTGTTGATGAGAAGAAATAGAAGAAGACGACATGGTTTTTGTCTTGTTGATGCGTGGTGTAGAATCTTTGATCGAGACCCGCGTCTTCTTCTTGAACGTGCATATCTCCTTGTCGCACAATAATTTATCAGGGAAAACCAATGACTGGTGGGATGCAATTCTTTCGACAAAAAATGTCGGTTAACTTAATCAGAGACTTGTTCCTGATTGGTCTTAGGGAATGCCGAATCTGCAACTTGTATTTAATTGACAACATCTCATCAGTTCCCACTGACATTTATAAGAGAAAATGGATTGAATGGCAGGAGCAGAAATTTCTTTCTCTCCGAAGATTCATCGTTCAGCTTCATAAATTGAAAGATGCAGAACCTAATAAAAAATATTGGCACGTTTTTTGACGGCACTGAAACTAGAGCTGCAACACGATGTTGACAGTTAGACCAATGAGTTCCTAGAACGCATCGGATCTTGTGGACATTTTGACGCCTTTTAATATGCCTTTCTCGTTGTTCTTTTTCGTTCCAACCGGTGAGTAGAATTAAATGCGGCTCATCAGATTCTTTATAGACTATAATTAATTAGGGAGCTAATGGTCCTAGGATTCAGTGTGACATGCTCAAATTGTTTTTATATGTTCTATTATAACCATACTGACATTTAACAGTAGTGAATGTGAAGTGTAGATGCAATTAGTGGTAACCTAACCTTAATACTAAAGGAAACATTGGATTATTATGCACATTCAACCCGAGAGAGAAAATACTGCAGATAAATTTTCCTCTGGGGATCATGAAAAAATTTGTTTGGATCTGGATTCACTAGACTTCAATTATCTCAAAAGTTGATTATGTTATTCTTTTACTTAGGGCCATATGGGACCCAACAGCCAAGTCCAACTTTGTGCCTTCAATATGATTCGGTTTGAGATGCTCAAATTGTTTTTAAATGTTCTATTATAACCACACTAACATTAGTAGAAAACATGAGTGAATTTGAAATGTGGAGGCAATTAATGGTAACCTAACCTTAATACAAAAGGAAACATTGGATTATTATGCACATTCAACCCGAGAGAGAAAATACTGCAGATAAATTGTTTTTCCTCTGGGGATCATGAAAAAATTTGTTTGGATCTAAATTCACTGAACTTCAATTATCTCAAAGGTTGATTATGTTATTCTTTTACTTAGGTTCATATGGGACCTAACAGCTGAGTCCAACTTTGGATGCCTTCAATATGATTCAGTTTGAGATGCTCAAATTGTTTTTAAATGTTTTATTATAACCACACTAACATTAGTAGAAAACATGAGTGAATTTGAAATGTGGAGACAATTAATGGTAACCTAACCTTAATACAAAAGGAAACATTGGATTATGTCGCGACCAAATTTTCGAGTGTGATCCACCTAGAGTTTGGCTAATGGATTGTTAAGCCTAGACTTAACTTGGGCTCTCCCAAGTCCATACCAATTCGCGACTTAGGTTCAAGTTTTTTAACATTTAGATAGATTTTATCTAGGAGTCGCCACTAATATATTTTTTTGGTGGGTTGATTAGAAACCCAAGTAAAGTAATGGGAGTTTTATTTTACTCATACGAACTAAAGACTATGGGTATGGGGACTTGGTTACACTAGATTTCTCTAATGCCCTTTCGGTACCATTCTTTTATTCTCAATTTTTTTTTTGCAAGCAACTTAAATTGATTTTAAATCTATTTCCCTAACATGTGAGGTGATCATACGGGTGCACAAACCACCAATTTAACACACAGATAAACAATGAATAAATTGCAAAAGCTTAAAGCAACCAAAGCATTTGCAATGTTAAATTAGAATTCACATCAATAACTCTAGATATGATTTTCTAATTAACACGCAATTTCTTTTTTTTTTTCGTTTTCACTTGATTAATGAAAATCATGCAATATGCAATGCAGTATTAACTAAATGACCTAATTCTAATGACATGCGATTTCTAATTAAATGGACTTAATATCAATCTCTAAATGACGTGAATTTCATGAATCTAATCATATATGACATTTACATAACATTTTTATTTTTCCTAAAAAGTGCAATCTATCCTAAAGAAAGGAACTAATTTATTCTAAGACATTTTTTTGTATTTTTCATGAAATTCGGAATTAGGAAAAATGTGAAAATTATCTAACTAGATTAAGATTATATTTAATTTGCATTAGGAATTAGGTTGAGCTAAATCCTAATTTAAATTAAAATATTATCTTAACCCAAATAATCCTAAAATGCAATCTATTTGAGAAGATGCCTAAACTTATAATAAATTAAGAAAAAAATATTATCTAAAATTAAACTAAGTGCAATTTTACCAAAATATGCAATGACGTACAAAATAAGCCATAATTCTACATGACATATGCGTGATGATTTTTCTGTTGCTTTTCCCTTTTTCCTTTTTTTTTAATTTTGAAATTAATAATTGCCAAATAATTAAACATGCAATCCAAGTTTTAAAAAAAAAAACTAGCAACCTAAGTTAATTGATTTGATTTGATTTTTTTAAAAAAAATCGAAATAATAAAACTCCTACCCTAAACATGCAAGATAACCCTAAACCATGTAATATTCTAATTCAAACATATTTCAGGATAAACAAAGCAATCAAGACAAGCCAAGCCATTCAAAATTACCAAAGGTATCACACATCGTTCAGATCAAGGGATAATATTTCACTAGTAAAATCGATAAATTGATCTTAATCCTTAAAGATCAAAGTATCAATTTTATTCCCACTTAATTAATTATTTCATCTACGGCCTTATAGATGAAATAAAAAAATTCAGGCGCGGTTGTGGATCAGGCAATATATTGGAATTTCCAATCATATGTCCTTATACTAAAAAAAAAAGATAAAGTAAAATAAAAAAAATAAAAAAATAAAGTAAACTAAAAAAAAATACCTAATCTGTTTTCTTTTTTCTTTTTTTCAAAAATGGGCTTGGCAGCTGTGGGTCCCGGCCAAGGGTGGCCAATCAGAGATTCGGGATGGTGACGGCGTTGCAGGGGTTTGGCGCGGTGACCAACGAGCGTCAGGTTAAGGCGAATCGGTAGGCGTTAGGTGAACCGGCATGGGCTGAGGTGCGGTAGCAGGGAGACGCGGGGGTTGGCGTTCAGATCTAGACCGGCTATCGTCGAGGGCAACGTGCAGAGAATGAGGAGGTAGGGATGGTGAGCTGGCTCGAGATCCGCTGGTTCATGAGTTGCAAGCGGATCGAGGGCGAGATCGACAGTGGAGCAGCAGATCAGGGAGTTGGGGTGCTGCAAACCAGCGATGGCGGAGGCGGCGTCAGGGGCGGCGCAAGCTTCGGGCGTCAGGGCTGCAGAGGGCGAGCGACGGCGGCGAGACTGGCACAGGTGCTTGCGGATGGAGGCCGATGGCGGTGAGCAGCAGCAGTGTCGGCTGCTCTTCGGGGAAGATGAACAGTAGCCAATTAGGGTTTCAGCTCTTTTTTTTTATTTTTCCAAGAAAAATCTCTCTCTCACCTTTTCAAAATTTTACTCTAAAAAAAATCTACCTTCACCAATTTTGCTCTCAAAATTTGCCCGAGAATCCCCCTCGTTATGAAAAATGAACCTCTCTTTTATAATGATTCCGAACAGCCGCTTTGTATGGCATCTTTTGAGTTTCCATCTCCGGTCACATTAAATTAAAGCTATAAATCATAGCATAATTTCGCAATCAGCTCGATTTTGCTCGGATTTCTTCCATTTTGCAAAAATTCTTGCCCCTTATTCACTTGATTTTTAAATTGCTTATGCATTTTAACAAAATCCGAAGATCCATCAAAATTCCAATTTTCCCTGCATAATCAATCAAATCACTTTCCCCCATTTTTTTTTTCATTTTTTCATTTTATTTGTTCCAATGCAATTTTTATTTTCTTTATTTTCCTAGATTTGCAAAAAATTAGGTGTCAACAGATTATTATGCACATTCAACCCAAGAGAGAAAATACTGCAGATAAATTGTGTTTTCCTCTAGGGATCATGAAAAAATTTGTTTGGATCTGGATTGAACAGACTTCAATTATCTCAAAGGTTGATTATGTTATTCTTTTACTTAGGGCCATATGGGACCCCACAGCCGAGTCCAACTTTGGATGCCTTCAATATGATTCAGTTTGAGATGCTCAAATTGTTTTTAAATGTTCTATTATAACCACACTAACATTAGTAGAAAACATGAGTGTATTTGAAATGTGGAGGCAATTAATGGTAACCTAACTATTCTAGGATCACCTAGAGAGTTTGCACACTGACACATTCCCTCCTATCTATTAAAAGATCACCTGACCACCAAAGTTGCGAACAACAAAACCAAGGAGAGGCTTGTCAAACTTTGATGACAACAGTAGACGAACTCTCCCAAATGAAATGGCGTCCCAAGTATCGCGAAAGCAAATGATAGGAATCTTTCAAGCCTCAATTCATAGTGGCTTTTGGCCCTACTTAGTAATTATTTATGTGTCATTTCCCTTTTTGAACAAGGGGCAATCCATGGACACCCGTTTTTTGAATAACCTCCTCTGTGTTCACAACTTAACACATTTACAGGGATAGTTTTACTTCCCCATACTTTTAATGAAAATCTCTCTCATGCTTAAAATGCTCAATGATGAGTTTGTCTGTCTAAATCACTTATTCCACATAATATTATCAAAAGCAGCTAAATTCATAATGTGGGATTGATTAAGCATGTTAAAAGAGGTGTATTCAAATGATGAAAGACAAACCATATCCCACACATAGTCTCTTGTTTATACATTTGTTTAGTGAGCGCAGGAAGCTCCATGTCTGTAAAGTAAAGGGTTTTCTCGCGAAAGATACAATGACCAAAGTAATGAGGGGCATTTCATTTCTCTAGCCTAAACACTACAAGTTATCCATTGCTTAACTCCTTTGAGCCCCATACACTTATGAAGTTTTTTTTCTTATACCCCTATTAAGAACCATCCCACAATAGGGTAGATCAGAGGTAGGGCAACATCATAAGGTGAGAAACTAGAAATTTTCTTGTTCGCACTTGCATCAATATTTGAGTATCTATCACATATGAATACTCGTCATAATTTAAATGCCCTAAAATGACGAAGAGCGATTCTTTCTCTATCCTACGTATTTGTATCAATTGTACGACAATTGAGTATGTAATTTTACCCCCACACTAGAGCAAAGCAAGAGTTACTACCATTCAAGCAGTATAATCCACATCGCTGATTGAAGATGAAGGCCCCATGACCTTAATATTAGTGTTTTGTTTAAATTATCTAGGCCAATCCTAAAACAACAAACGGAAATGAAAAACTAGGGGTATGAAAAAAGCAATATGCTTGGTAAAAGTAAGGCCAATAATAAAAGTGAAAAATCGATTAAAAAACTAGGGACGTGAAAAAGTAGTGTGCCTAGCAAAAGCAAGTGTGACACCCTTAGACAAAAAAAGATAATAAATTTCAGTCATTTATATTGCTAAGCAAAACTGTTGCCATGGTACGATTAATAGAGCCTCCACAAAAATAATCCCCCAGCAATGAGAAAAAGATTGGTGATAATACCAAGATAATTACCAATTGTTGCTCTTTTACACATGAGCCGAGCTTGTATTGCATCCCTTTGTAAAAGTCTCTTCAGACTATGGCATTTGAATTAGTGTAGGAATTCATATGTTTATAAACATTATTTGAAGAAATATAAGCAAGATTATTTTTATCTCATTTCTATAGGATTCTTGGCTTGTAAAGTCGAAGATGATCGTACAACAATTCTTTCATAAGCCTTAAATTTGATGGTCCCCTTTGTTAAGTTGTTGACCAAGTCTATATTATGATCCTAACAAAGACTTCTCAAATTGGTAAAATCGTATCACTTGCAAAAATACTCAGACCCTTGTCGACATGATGACAGTGAGAGAGTGTGCTTCTTGTAACTCCTGCATTAATGTTCAGGATAAAATAATATTTTTAATGAGAGTGAGTGGAAAGCCCCTTCAGACTAAAAGTCTCTAACTTGACATGTTCAAGATGTCCACATTCTAAATGAAAATTGTCTTTTTAAATTTTTTCTTGTGGAACTTTGGTGATGCAAAACGAACAAAATTGTCATGCATGGATCCCATTTGAACTCAAGAATTTACAGCATGTATAATCATATATGCGCATTGCATGTTGTCTAACAAAAGACATACTTTCAGAAATCAGAGGTATCGCCAGGTGAGCATATCTCCACCCCTATTTCCAAAAAGACCTTGTGTCTAACCAAGTGTTTTATTGTCTTTGAGTACCTACACTGCCTGGGTATTCTCTCGTATTCTAGTTGTCCTCAAATTATGGATGTTTGCGATAGTCTAAGTATTCCATTATCTTTGAGTGCCTACCACTGTCCGGGTTTTATCTCTTATTGACATTTGACTAATTCGAGTTGTTCTCAAGATAAGGATACTAATGACTATCCAAGTATCCTATTGTCTTCAAGTACCTACTACTATCTAGGTATTCGAAGCCCTTTTGAGTGTTTGTGGTCATCAGGTATTCTTGAAGTTTTATTGTTGCATAGTGCATTCAAGAAAAGTTGGCTATTGAACATACGATTGATTCCCTGCTTCATCATATAAGTCTCGTGCTACATCCAAAATACCATTAACTAGGAGATGGGGACCTTCACGAATATTTGAAGTGCATCCTCGATATTTCAATCACTAGAAGGTGGGAGACCTTCATAAATATTCGAAGTGCATTTTTGATATTCCATTTATCAGGAGGTAGGAGACCTTCAAAAATTACTAGAAGATGACAGACCTTCACGAATATCCAAAGTATGTCCTCAATATTCCAATCATTAAGAGGTGGAAGACCTTCACAACTATTCGAGGTATGTCCTCGATATTCTATTTACTAGGAGGTATGAGACCTTCATGAGTATTCGAGTGCGTTCTTGATATTCCAATTACCAAGAGGTGGAAAACCTTCACAAATCACTAGGAGGTTAGAGACCTACGTGAATATTTGAGATGTGCATTGATATTACAATTGCTAGGAAATGGGAGACCTTCACAAATATCCGAGGTACATCCTCGATATTCCAATCACTAGGAGCTAGAAGACTTTCATTATAGGATGTGGGAGACCTTCATGAATATCCGACATATGTCCTCGATATTCGAATTACCAAGAGGCGAGAGACATTCACGAATATTCAAGCTACGTCCTCGATATGCCAACTTCTTTTTACTAGGAGGTGGGAGACCTTCACAGATATCCAAGTCCATAATCTTTCTTGACCGACGCGTTGTGCTTCCATAGCTCGAAGTCAAGTAAACAACTTATTGCTCCAACAAATGATCGAAAAATGGTTCGGGTCCTAGAAAAGCAATTTCCTATCAAGGAGACCGAAAAAAGGTTCAGGTCTTAGATAAATAATTTGTCGCTCTAACAGGCGATCGAAGAATGATTCGAGCCCTATAAAAGTAATTTTCTATCAATGTGACCAAAGAAAGATTCAAGTCCTTGATAAACAATTTGTTACTTTAACAAGCGACCAAAGAAATGTTTGAGTCCTAGAAAAGCAACTTCCCCTACGTCATCAGGTAAGATGATACATTGATACTTGCCAAACTTGGGGTTTGTGCCCCATATCACTCCTTCGTGATAAGTAGCTAAAGGTATCTTCTTATTCGTCTTAGTATATATTATTCTATTTTGCCCTTTTTGCATTGGACACCTAGTCCTAAACAAGATATTATCTACTGCATATTCATGAACAAGCTTTAGATATCAATTCATCTTTCAATGCAATCTTTACGAGCTCACTTTCAAAGATGAGCAGTTGTTGATATCTAAATTTTGACTATATATTTAAAATTAAATTGCATTAGAAATTTGGAGACCAATTTGGCCCTAATAAAAAAGATTTTTCGCATCACCTAAATATTAATATCATTTGCATCTACTAAGTTTTATTTTATATTCCCTTATTTTATTGCACTTATGATAAATAAAAAAATATATTTTTATTTAAAAAAAGGAAAAAATAAGCCCATGAGGGCTGGGTGTTCCCCTTAGCCTCCTTCCCTTCTCCTTTCTTTCTTATGCTGGTCAAAGACCCATTCCCCTTTTGACTTTCCATCAGCCCCGATTCCTTTCTTCCTCCTTCTTGTTGCACTTCACGTATGCTATAGAGGGAAAGGTGCCAAAGCATGAGGAATGCATGTGGAACAGAGAGTGGCAGCGGGAAGACTTGTAAGAGACCCAGATGGATGGGACATGACTTTAATGTGCTGAAATGCATGTGGAACAGAGAGTGGCAGCGGGAAGACTTGTAAGAGACCCAGATGGATGGGACATGACTTTAATGTGCTGAGGAGCTTGAGGCGATAGGCCTGCACAGATAGGGTGGCCAATTCGACACTGGTTCAGTTGAAGTGGAGGCCAGTTGACAGAACCACTGGCCAAGTTGCCTTCGTCGATCGGACCCTTGTCGCCTATAAATACCAGGGCGATGAGTTTAGAAAGAGAGATGGATATGAAGGCAATGTACTCGGAGGACCTCCCCTGAGAGACATCTAAGGCGTCCTAAGAGTGAGCAAATCGAGAACGGAGAGAGAGGCTTGAGATCTGAGAGCTTATGGGCAGAAAGGTTCAGTTCTAGATTTGAGGGGAGAGAAAGAGTCTCGAGGGCGAGATCTGAGATAGTGAGAGTCACGGAACCGAGCCCTACTGCAGCGTGTGACATTAGTTGCTCAACCCAACACCGTTGCTGTTTAGCCACTAACGATGCTTCCTGTTCGCATCACCGTCCACGCTAGTAGATATTGCCACTGTGTCCCTCAACAACCCAGTTGCTAACTAACCTCGGCCATGCCTCATGCTCGCCGCCGTCTCTTGCATCTGGGCCCGGGTTTGTTGAGTAACTAGCCGCTTGTTGTCGCCGCCCCTGCATCTCTACCTGGACTGGCTGAGCTAGCTACTCACCGCTTCATCGATCCGCCGGTCCCTCAACGTGAGCTGTTATAGATTGGTTGTATGCAGCCATGGTGACTGACATTGCTTGCCTTAGTTGGCTCTGTCGGTGTCACGTGAGTGCAAGGAGCAGGGGAGGCTGCGAATCGGGTCGGCGTGGGTCTTATTCGAGTAAGGTTCTTGTTGATTCGGGTTAGGTCGGGCGTGGCGCCAGGTTGGGCCAGCTAGGATTCAATTTTTGGGCTTGAGTGAAAGGGGGTCTTGGGCTATTTATTTGTTTTCTTTAGGAGGGGATGAACCCATTGTCCCAGTCGAATTGGGCCCACAAATGAAGCCCGGTCTAGTTAGGGTCTTGCTGTCATGGCTAATGGGCCTGGGTGGCTTGGACATAGGTCGGAGGCGAAGACTTGACCCAGGTTCCCTCTTTAATAAATAATGTTATATTATTATTTTTGTATTAAAAAATTGATTTTTTATAATAAAAATTAGAAAATCCAAAAATAATTGGCATTTTCCAAAAAATAAGAAAAACCCGAAAGTGTGTTATGTTTCCCAAAAAATAAAATAAGCCCCAAAAAATAGTTTTTGATGAGTTTTCTCCATAAATGCATAGAAAACCCTTGAAAATCCAAGAAAAAAATCATGTTTAAGTGATTGGAAGCAAATGTTGACTTATTCCAATTGTGCATTTATAATGCATTGATTTCTATTTCCTTAATATTTTTAGGAATTGAATCCTAGAACTCGTGATTGGTATAAAATGCTGCATAAATGCTTTACTTGATATTTAAAAAACATTAGGTACTAGAAGGGCATTAGTAATTAACTAGTGTAATCAAGTCCCCGATTTTAATTTCTTTGGTTGCACAGAGTGAAGTATTTCTCTTGATATTTCACTTGAATTTTTAATCAACCCACCTCAAATTGATTATTGATGACTCCTATTTGAAATTAACTTACAAACTAAAAACTTGAATAATAAGTCGTGAATTGGTGGATTTGGGAGAGCACGAGTTCAGCCTAACACTTAGTAAGCCATTAACCTTTGCCCGTGCCCGTGCATAAGAGGGCTCCGAAAGGGAGGTCGTAACAAATAGTTTTTAACATTGAGACAACTTTGTTGTACAAGTCAACTCTAAGTTGCAAGTTTTCAAGAAAATTTGATTTAAAACCAGATGTGCTCATTTGATCTACTTTTTCCACTTTCTGCATCACAAGGCCCATGCTAATATGTCCATAATATGACCTTTTAAACCGCTTAAGACCTTAATAGCAACTAAATCAACTGATATTACACTCGACAATGTAAGAACAAGTCATTGAAAGATGGTCATACCTTGTAAGTCTTGTCTCCTCCATATCCACCATGTTTAGGGCTCTGGACTGTAGACCCATTGTTTTCATACTCAATAGTAATGGAGTCAATTACCGATCTGGCGACTATGTTTATTTCTCTCACAGATGTGTGGATACCATCGTCCTAAGTGCTGCCGCCTAGACCTCCAAAAGGCTCGACGGATTTGAAGGGACCAGAACAAGAAATTGGTTCTAAGCGGACTCCTAGTGAATCGAGACCGTTAATCGTTCCAATAAGTCATAATGGAAGCAACTTCATATATACAAAGCAACATTCACAAGCACAGAAATCAACAATTTTCAAAAACAAATAGTGTAAATGAAATATTTATCAAATTTATCATTTATACATCCTGCTGTTGTTTTTACCAGGTGAGTTATAAATATGGTGGTTCAACTGGGCATCTTTGAACATTAACGATTTATGATTTGTACATAAGCTGCATGAATCAGAATTAAAAAGAAGTAGCTTTTATCTAACACCAAGATCAACAGTTCATCATTCTAATAGCACAAGTACCCTGTTTATTGTGCCTCCAACACTCGTACCATGTGCAAAAGAGCAACCTTGCTCATAAGCGATAGTAATCAACTCAATTGCAGAACCAGAAACGACATCAATTTGTCTAACATCTGTATGCTTGCCGTCGTCGCATAGGCCTTCACAATTACTTTTTCCAAAGGGGCCTACTATTTCAAAGGGATATGGACAAGAGATGGGTCCAAAATATGCTCCAGTGGAATCAAGAGAACAGCCACACCTCCCAAAGAATCCGATGTACGCAGAACAGATTGTGGAACCATCCGAGGGGTTTCTGTGAGTCCTCGAAATGGGATGATGCCGGAAAGAATTTTGCAGTAATTCACGGGAATAGAGTATCCTATAGTTATAGTAGATTAATACACAATCTGTACAAGAGACATTTGCTTCTTAATCGTAAAATACTTGCACAAATAGCTATATTAAATAGGAATTGTCTTTATATGATTTCTAATGAGATCAGATCATAAAATAAAAAAGGAAATTGTAAGGAATTTGTCAAAATATTTTAAATGGAGTTCGCTAAAGAATGAACTTCGGGAAGGTAGAGTAGAAATTAGTATGATAAAGAGAATATGATAAAGTTGTTCAAAATTAAATGAGCGAATATGTCCAATATCCAATAAAAAAAGATTTCTTCTCGAAAAAAAGAAAGAAAGCAAGATCATAACCTTCCTATGTTGCATTTTTGCTTATTTTATCCTGATAATTGAGTGAGGGATAAAGATAAGGGCCCTTTCATTACGGGCCAAGTTCAACTCGGTCCACACTAGCCAGTCCCATATTTAGACCAATTAAGAAACCTTCTATCTCACCTTAGACCAAACCTTGTAAAACAGTAAATTACAATGTCAATTAATGTAACCCACATCAAGAAAACTATTACATTCTTAATAATCAATCATATCCCATAAAGTCTCAAACACCAAATCATGGTGGTAACGGCATGTATACACACAGAGTCTTCCATGGTTACAAGTGCTTTCAACTTTATTGATATGGATTCAATATTGTATTGTACAAATGGATAACATCTCTCATAGAGAGATCCCATTTGTTAGTCACCATTCTCTTACCTTAAGCGCCACAAAAAAAAAAAAATTGTGCCACTAGAGAATGTCATTAGGGTTCCAATGAACCCACATATGCCTTGTCCTTACGGTTAACCTTTCTTTATGTATAACAAGACATATGCACAAGGGTAATAACTGTATGCCCCTAGCATTCACTCAAGGTTTAAGCAATACCTTGAGACTTTTAACAATATATATATTCAACATAATAACAATCCATTCAAAAATTATTTTATTGAATGCAAAAGTTGACATATATATATATATATATATCAAAGCATTACTATATTGTAACAAATACAGATGTAAACTTTATTCAAGGAAAAATAAAACGTAGCTCCCACTAAATAACAACATCCCAATATGCTTCTAGATCCATGCTAATGACATGTCGCTCAAATACACACGGGTGTATGCCTTTAATTAGTGGATCTACAACCATATTATCTGTAAAAATATGATCTACTGCAACGTCACCATTCTGCACCGATTCATTTATGGTCAAAAACTTGACCTCCATGTGTTTAGACCCTTTGAGACTTCTGTTGTTATTAATAAACAACATTGTAGAGTTATTGTCACAATGTAGCTGTATGGGCCTATCCACAAAATCAAAAACTGTTAACTCCCTAATGAGGTTCTGGAGCCAAATAGTTTGAGTAGAAGCTGAAAAACATGCTACAAACTCCATTTGCATGGTAGAAGAAGATATGGATTTATGTTTTTCGCTCTTCCATGATATTGCATCTCCTGCCAACATAGATATGTATCCTGTCGTTAACTTCTTATCATCTCGACAACCAGCAAAATCTGTATCTGAATACCATGCTAGTTGCAAGTTTGGAACTATCTCAACAATAGGATCCTAGGCCACAACAGGCTCAGCTTGTGGCGTAGGAGGTTCCATAGTTGTTTGCACATGATGAGATAGGGATCCAGTAATCCTCGCCATACCATCATCTTCGATAGTTTGTGAGCAACTACCCTTTTCAGCTACATCAAATTCTAGAAATTTTGCAATATGAGATTCCATAACTATTGTACCTCCATTAGGTTATAAAACATATACCCCTTTGAATGATCTGGGTAAGACACGAAGTAACACCGAGTAGTTTTGGAATCCAACTTACTCAATATTGGATTATATAACTTCACTTCTGCTGGATATCCCCAAACTTTAAGATGATTCAAGCTAGGTTTACGTCCAGTCCATAACTCAAAAGGAGTCAATGGAACTGCTTTAGTAGGAACACGATTTAGAAAATAAAGAGCTGTTTTCAAAGCTTCACCCCACAGAATTGATCCTACTAATCATACTTCTCATCATGTCCATAAGAGTACGATTGCACCTTTCAACTATACCATTTTGTTCAAGACTTCCGGGTATAGTAAATTGACCTACTATCCCAGAATCCTCTAAGTATTTAGCAAACGGTCCTTTAAGTTGTCCAGCATCACCGTGCCTATCAAAATATTCACCATCATGATCAGATCTGACAATCTTTATAACTTTTTCCAACTGTTTCTCTACTTTAGTTCGAAAAATCTTGAATTTGTCAAGAGACTCGAACTTTTCTTTAATCAATTGTAAGTATCCATATTGGGAATAGTCGTCAATAAATGTAATGAAATAAAAATTTATGCACAAAGTAGCCGTGTATGGTTCACTAATATTAGTGTGAATAACCTCCAATAAGTCAGAACTAAGTACGGCAGATTTCTTTTTTTATCTTAGTCATCTTACCTCTACAGCAGTCTACGCAAGTCTTTTAAGAGTAGGCAAGATGTCAGCCTTTATAAGCCTTTTTACTCTTTCTTTAGAGATGTGACCAAAATGTTTATGCCACAATGCATAAGACTGTTCCTTTGGTAGAGGCCCTTTAGAAACAACTTTTTCAGCTGAATAAGTAACGTACATGTCGTAGGGAGATAAACTCAATCAATATAATCCATTGGTTAAATTGCAACTGTGACATCCTGAAATTCAGGTTCTATCTTCGATTGAATAAGTTGGGCTTTTCATCGACGCGCATATAGTTTTTTTCCCTAAACTGATCACTCACGTGATAAGGGATTTTAATGCAATAGACTTGAGAATTCGACTAAAAATCTACTGCTCGACCGTGCTAGTCTGCAAGGGTCATTATGGCACTGTCAAAATTGATAAGAGACCGGAGATAGGTTAATTCAACAGGGGTATGTGATTAGTGTGTGGGTGATTCCACCTAATTGCAAAATTTCTATCGATCGGCACTAGACCAATTTTTCTGTCATTTCCGTACCTTATGTCCGTATTTGAAATCTCGAGATTTTTACAACAACCAAGAGTCGCCAATGTGTCGAAGATGTACATTGTGGTTTGAAAATAATCAACCACGGGTCAATTGCACTAAAAACCTATTAAAGTTACCCGGTAGGCTAGATCACGCTAAAATCGTGCCAGATTAAAATTAACTGCTAATTTGAACCCAATTTTAGAAATTGTAAGTTTTGTCATGTCATGAGTAGGGGTGTGCATGGTTCGCGCGGGTGATTCCCGGCCTAGAACCGGGAACCATCCGCTAAGGACCGGTTTCGAAAAATTGGAACCGGGATCTACCCATTTGTTGCATGGATTCACTCGGGAACCGGACCTCCACGGAACCGGTCTCACAATAATAATAATATCACTTTCTAAATCCCATAATGAGAACTTTTCATATCGAGTAATATACTAGAAAGTTTCTAGTAAACTCATGGTCTAAGGAAAAGAAATCATTGAATGTGGTTAACTTGGAGGAGGATGAAAGTGACCTTTTGCCTCTCAGTGGAATTAGGGGAAAGAAGAACCACCATAGGGAAAATTCAAAAATTTGAAGATGAGAGGAGTAACAGGCAGACAACAGTGTATGTTGATGACATCGACACTGAGCTATCTGAGATGATGGATACAATGCTACTCTCTAAAATTAAAGGCAAGAGTCGATATTCGAATGCTGATGAATCCTTTGAAAAAGAAGTAAATGAATCTTTACAGCAGAGTAGACAGACACACGCTACTGATGGTGGGAAGTTTCATGATAACACACCAACCCCAACCAACAATGTGACAGAGATGGTGGATCTCAGAACTTTGTTTGTCCTTTTGATGCTGAGTTTGTTAATTAGTAATTTCAATTTTTTTAATATTAAAAATTAATTGATTCGGTTTGAGTGGGTGGGTGGATAGATCCGTCCATGGAACCAGAAACCAGACTGGTACCCACCGGTTCCCATAAATTGGAATCGGGAACCGGACCAGTTCCCTCAAGAACCACTGGTTCCAGGTGGTTCCGTTCCGATTTCGGGCAATCTAGGTGGATCTCGGTTCTTTTGCACACCCCTAGTCACGAGTCATTTTAAGAACGTCGACTTATCCTCCGAAGATTTTTTTGCAAATCAAGATTTTTGGTGAAAATTCAAAGGGCATTTTTAACTGGAAAATTCAGGGGACCATTTTTTATTGCGTTTTTGGGATGCAAGTTAGTTCTTTTGGCAAGGAAAAATGTCAATTTGGTTGAGGATATCTTGACTGGATTTATAGGGACCGATTTAGGTTCAATTGAAGAGAAATTGATCCAATTTGGGGAAGTTGTGCCCAAATTCGTAGGTCCCCTTGGTGCACAGCCTTTTGGACCTTTTGGCAAGTGTGTTGGGGAAGTTTTGAAGTGGATAGGAGCTACTGACCAAGGCTGGATAGGTGGGGCTTCTTGGATGAGCTCAAAGGAGACAACTTTGGCTTCTAGAAGGCTTTGTGGCCACCTCAAGCCATCTGCTGTCCCCCCATCTTCTCCACCAGTTTGCTTTCTCCATTTTCAGTCCCTTCGGAGTTCCTCAGTTGTAGAGAAACCAAGCCAGCCGCCCCCTAGCTGTCGCACGTCCGCCCAAGGCCGTCGGAGCCCCACCACGTTGCGTCGCGCCCCCGTTGCGCGCCAGTCGAGCCCCGCTCGCTGTTTCGCTCCAGTCGCGCCCAGCCTCACCTCCCAACACCTTTGAGCCACCATCCCTGGCCGTCGGAGTCGTCTGGCTGCCCGTCCCGCCGCTAGAAGACACCGCCTGCTCTACCCACCCTCCTAGCAGCCCGCCTAGCCATTTTCACCCTAAGTCGAGCCCCGCACCACCTCTCTCGGCCCATCAACAGAACCAAAGACCAACAAACCTCCGTGGGCTTCGAGACCGCTGTGGGACAATCCCCAATTCAGTTTGGATGGCCCCAAGTAAGGCGATACTGTGCTCGATGGGGTGAGATGATATCCGGTTATGTCGAATGACTACGGACCTTCAAGTTGGCCATGGGTCCTAAGTGGCCGTAATAATGTGGACATATTTGTATGGAAAATGCATGAGATTCGTATGTGTTCAAATCCAGATTATTGCATGGCACATGCGTGTGATTTAACCATGTTGCACATCCGTATGTTTTGCTCAAGAGCATGAAATATATGGTGGAAATCGCCTATGTGTTATATTGATGGCCTTAAGTAATGAATTTGCTTTTATGTGAATAGTTAAGATAAAGCGAGAGCACCTTTGCTATGTTTTGCCATCGATAGGTTATTACATGTTCAGGGAACTTCTGAGGTGATTGACTTCCCTACGTGAGGTCTAGGAAGTTCACTCATTGGGTTTATCTCATATTTGTTTGTTGAATGTTTACAAGCCATAGGATTGGCTGAGCTATTTTGTCAAATGCGAATTGGCCTCCCCATTGAGCACAGTTAGGAGGTGATAGAGTATCCTATACTAGGGGGGGCGAATGCGCATCACACACATTACGTCATGACCATCTGGGTCAATAAAAGTATACCTAATCTTGTACCTCACTGATTTGTGACCTGGTACTTCTAGGTGGGCAATGAGAGCCATGGTTCTATTCGCGGCTTCGACGGTCTGCCAGGTGTCCGAGGCTCGGGGGAGGCATCAGCTAGAATGCCAAGGACGGGGACATTTCCGATGGGAAAGTGTCTAACCTTAAGCTCGACCTCGAACCAGAGCCATGATCTCAAAGGCCATTGAGGCTTAGGTACAAGTGGGATTGATGATACTTTTTGAATTACCCTCGTAGTATTAGAGGTGTTAAGTGTACTTCGGACCTTTTTTGTAGAAGGTCGTGGCAGCACGATCTGGTGTATCGGATGTGACGAAGCTAGTTGTTTAACTTGTGATCATGATGTGTCTGAAACATTGACTTATGATACATATATATATATATATATATGAATATATTTTTAACTATCCTTGTCGGTTGAATGGTGAGAGATTTGTTTACACTTCCGCTCGTGTAATTTATCGTTATTGTGAATTGGGCTAGGGACGCCTCCTAGGACGTTGCAAGTAAATGATTGAAAGGGAAAGCATGTTGAGCGAGGGACATTTGCAGCCGTAGCGAGTCAGGGTGTGACATCCTCGCTTTGTTGGTATCAGAGCTTGGTCATTACCTGGAGTGATAAAGCGCGATGAGACCTTGGAATAATTAGCTAGGAACGCTTATAATGTGCATGTGATTACTGATTGCTTTACTGACATGATTATGAATTCCTAATTGTATTGTTGAGGTTGTGGAATCAACCGTTCAGAATCGAGGATGTAGTGAGGAAGGAAAACTCCTAGGCAAGCTAATGGTTGAGGAAGGGCATCCGAGGATCCCAGATTTGAGGGGATTCTATGGGTCCTATAGGCCCATTAACAGGCTACCACTGCCGCTACTCATAATGAGGACCCGTTAGCGGGAAACATGAACTAAAGGTTAGTAGAGCAGTTCATCAAGCTGAAGTCACTCTAGTTCACAGGAAAGGGTGATCCCGAGGCTACTAACTTGTGGATTAAGAAATTGGAGAAGGCCTTCGCCTTGTTGAGATGTACTGAGGAAGAAAAGGTGACCCTAGCGGTTTACTAGCTGCAAGGCAATGCTAATGATTAGTGGGAGGCCACTTGAGGAAGGGTTTTCCCTGTAGGTACCATCTCGACTTGGAGCGTGTTCATGGAAGCATTCATCTGAAAATACTTTTTTGAGTGTGCCTGAGAGCAGAAAATGTCTAAGTTTCTACGACTTCGCGAGAATAACTTGTCCATGGACTTATACGAGGCCAGGTTTGCAAAGCTATCAAAGTATGCTCTAAGGATGATTGAGGATCTTGTGGATCGAGCTGGGAGGTTCCGAGATGGACTAAAATCAGAAATTTGCTATTAGCTAGTGCCTATGAACCTAAAAGACTACGATGAGATCACGATTTGTTGCCGCATCTAGATCATGATTTGTTGCTAACAAGGATAATCACTGGTTTTGGAAGAAGCCAATGACAGAAGAAAAGCATCCTATCCCTCCCAACAGGAAGAACATCATCGGAAAGTAGGTGCACAACCTGAACTACGGTTGCCGATTCTGCGGCAAGTTTCATGGATCAACACGATGCCGTATGCAGATGAGAGTGTGCTTTGGATGTGGTCAGCGGGGTCATCACATAAAGAATTGCCCATGACAACTAGTTGGAGCGTAGCCACAACCATTATTCTCAAGACAGTGATTGGGTGTTGCACCATAGGACAACTCGAACTGACCCCTAGGCCAGAGTAAGGTGTATGCAGTGACTAGAGAAGAAGCCAAAGATTCCAGGGCTGTAATTACAGGTACAGTCTCCTTACACCAGCATGCTGTGTACACTTTGTTTGATATAGGGGCGATGCATTCGTTTATAGCTGATTAGTTCGTTAAGTTAGTTGTGTTAGAATTGAAATTGTTGGGAACAATCCTTAGTATCTCTACTCCTATGAACAAGAACGTGCTATTTGTTTTTGGCTGTCAAGGGTGTAAGATAAATATTAATGGGGGGAAGGAGTTAATAGATCTAGCTATCATGACTATGCGTGATTTTGCCATTGTAATAGAATGGATTGGCTGGACAAGTAGCGGGCCATGGTCGAATGCTTTAGTAAGGTCATACAGTTCAATCCAGTTGGTGGCTTTGGTTATGAGTTCACAGGACACAAGGGTAAATCGTCTACACCCTTGATTTCTCTACTTAAGGTAGAGCATTTGCTTAAAGAAGGTTGCTAGGGCTATCCGGCAACAGTTGATGATTTGACAATGGAAGAACCAAAGTTGGAGGATATCCTTATGGTATGAGAATTTGTAGATGTCTTTCTGAAAGAGTTACTAGGATTGCCCCTAGAGCGGAAGATTGAGTTTGTAATCGAGTTGGCCCCTAGGACAAAACCAATTTCCAAGGCACCATATCGGATGTCGCTATCCGAGTTGAAGGAGCTGATGGTGCAAATGCAAGAATTGCAGGATAGGGGATTCATTCACCCTAACGCATCACCTTAGGGAGTGCCTGTCTTGTTTAAGAAAAAGAAGGATAGATCATTGCGACTGTTCGATTACTGGTAGCTCAATCAGGTGATGGTTAAGAACAAGTATTCATTGTCAATGATAGACAACCTGTTCGATCAACTTCAAGGGGCCTTGGTATTCTCGAAGATAGACTTGAGAATGGGCTATCATCAGCTGAGGATCAAGAAAAAGGATATCTCGAAAATCGCGTTTCGGACACGATACAGCCACTATGAATTTATAGTGATGCCATTCAGGTTAACTAATACCCTAGCAGCTTTCATGGACCTAATGAACCGAATATTTAAGGAGTATCTGGATCAATTCGTCATAGTCTTCATTGAGACATACTAGTGTACTCAAGAAGCCTAGAAAAGCATGAGCAGCATTTAAAGATGGTATTACTGACCTTTCGAGAACATGCACCTTACTCCAAGTTTAGTAAGTGCAAGTTTTGACTTAATAGAGTAGCATTCTTGGGTTATGTGATATCGAGTGATGGAATTTTAGTGGATCCAACCAAGATTGAAGCGGTCATGAACTAGCCAAGACCTACGACAGTGACTGAGGTTTGGAGCTTTTTGGGACTAGCTGGCTATTATCGGCAATTCGTGGAAAGATTCTCTGGAATAGCTACGCCACTGATGCGACTACTAAAGAAAGAAGTGAAGTTTAAATGGATGGACAAGTGCAACAAGAGTTTTCAAGAACTTAAGCATAAGCTAACGACTACCCCAGTGTTGACAATACTGTTTAGTCTTGATGGATAAGAGATCTTGAGTGACGCTTCGTTTAAAGGATTGAGTTGGGTCTTGATGTAACATGGAAGGGTTGTAGCCTATTTGTCTAGGCAATTGAGACCACGCGAGAAAAATTATTCGATGCACAAGTTAGAGTTGGCAACAATTATCTTCACTTTGAAGATTTGGGGGCACTATCTATGTGGAGAAAAGTTCATGATCTACACCGACCATCAAAGTCTAAAGTAGCTCTTCTCATTAAAGGAGTTGAATATGAGACAAAGGCGTTGGATGGAACTTCCTAAGGACTACAATTGTGACATCTTATACCATCTTGGAAAGGCCAATAAGATAGCGGATACATTTAGTCGAAAGTCATCAATCGCACAAATGATGGTTCAAGAGTGGATACTTCTCAAAGGTGTATGGGATTCAGATTTCAAGTTTGAGGCAGGCCATCTCTCTTGTCTTGTGGCTACCCTTCGAATTGAACCCAAAGTGTAAACCAGGATTAAGACCTTGCAATCGATGAATCCGAAAATCCAAAAGATTGTGCAAGGAGGGCCTAAGAAGAGGAACCTAGACTTTCAAGTGACGGATGATGGGACCTTGAGGTTTTGAGGACGATTGTGTGTACCTGACAATGTAGAACTCAGAGAAGAGATTTTGGTGGATACCCACTGAAGCAACAACAACATCCACCCAGGCAATACGAAGATGTATAGGCGGTCGTATTATTGGTAGAATGGCATGAAAGATGACTTCACAAGACACATGGCAAAGTGTTTAACATGCCAGCAAGTGAAAGCTCAACACTACAAACCTAGTGGACTGTTGCGACCATTAGAGATTTCGAAGTAGCAATGGGAGCATATCATTATCGACTTCATGATGGGATTGCCGAGGAGTCAGAGGTAATGATTCAATTTGGGTTGTAATTGACCGTCTAACTAAGTCAGCTCACTTCATTGCAATACAAAAAGATTATGCCATAGATAGGTCTGCCGAGCTGTACATAAGGTAGATAATTGATTGCATGGGGTTCCCATAATGATCGCTTCAAATTGGGATCCCAAATTCACCACTGTATTTTGGAAAAGCTCACAGATAGTTATGGGAACAAAATTGCAATTTAGCACGGTTTATCATCCGCAAACTGATAGACAATCCAAGAGAACGATCCAAACTCTCAAGGATATACTGCAAGCCTGTGTCGTAGATGTCAAAGGAGGATGGGAAGACCAACTACACCTCGTTGAGTTCGCGTACAACAACAGTTATCAACAAAGCATCAGAATGACATTGTTTGAAGCATTTTATGGTTGTGCCTGTAGAACAGCCGTTTGTTGAGATGAGGTTGGAGAAAGAAAAATTACGGGCCCTGAGCTAGTGCAACAATCCGCCGATGTAGTCCAGATCATTAAAGAAAGGTTAAAAACAGCCCAAAGTCGCCAGAAGAGCTATACGGATAAATGAGAAGACCTTTGTTGGACCAAGTTGGCGATCATGTGTTCCTTAAAGTGTCGCCAATGAGAGGTACATCCCATTTAGGTAAGAAAGGGAAGCTAAGCCCTAGATTTGTTGGACCCTTTGAAATTCCAGAAAGAATTGGGACTTTAGCCTACCGATTGACACTGTCGTTTCATTTGGCCTAGGTTCATAATGTGTTCCATGTATCAATGTTGAAAAAGTATGAACTAGACCCAACACACATGCTAAGTTATGAGGAAATCGAAGTGGACGATAGAGTGATTTATGTCGAACAGCCAGTGCGAGTCATAGATAGAAAAGAACGGGTGTTACGCAACAAGGTCATTTCCTTGGTCAAAGTCATTTAGCAACATCATGGCGCCAAGGGAGTGACATGGGAAAGTGAGGATATTATGAGGAGCCAATACCCTCACTTATTCGAGGAAGTGGTTGATCTTGCAAATTTTGAGGACGAAATTCCTTTAAGAAGAGAAGAGTTGTGACATCCTTGTTACGATCCAATTTTTAGAACGAAATTATTTTGGCAAGCGATCATTGAATGGGCTGACCTTTGTTGATACCTAAATTTTGGCAACCCGATTAGTTGTTCATTGCATAAAAATTAGGGATTAATTTTTAACCACTAAACAAAAATATTATAATTAAATTGCATAACATATAGTCATTAGGAGCATATTTCATTTAATTGCATATTTGTTGGACCGGCGGTGAATGGATTTAGGTGAATGGCTTTGAATATTGAAGCCCACAAGAGCATTAAACTTTGGATAAGTCGATAATTCCTCCATGGTGATTGATATTACATTTACACGGGTGTCCTAAATTGTTAAAAGTCAATTAGGAAATTTCCAGCACATTGGCACTGATATATTCATGCATTTGAGGGAACAAATGCAAAGAAAGGACAACGCGTAAGCAACCACCGATTTGTACATGGAGAAGCCCATCCACATGAAAGAAAATTATGCACTTGGCCATAATTCGGTCAACTGGGGCGGCAAGAAATTGGCAGACATTATTTTAAGAGGAAAGAATTTATGCATGATTCTCAAGTCAGATTCACGCAATATTGGCAAAGTAATAAGGAATGGAAAGAAACAAATCACAATGGTGTGATTTGTTTAATTAAGTGAGTGCTATTTTGTGCAATTTGATTGTGATTCGTAATTTTGGGTATTTATCCCAAAATTTAATAATTTTGAAAATTAATTAGAAAATACTGGGCATCCATTTACAAAACCAAAAATGTGTTTGAGGATTAGTGAAATTAATGAGATTTTCAAAAGGGAAAATATTGTATTTTGGTTAAGGCCGACCGTGTACCCACACATGATTATTTTTATATGTTATAATAAAAATGGTGAGTTCGTTAGGTGATCAAGATGTCATACTATATTAGTATGAGGGCTTTGATATGTCAACTTAGCGCGAGCAATATACCTTATCGGCTTAGGGTGAGTAGTGTCAGTATACTATATTAGCATGAGGGCCTCGATATGTCAGGTTAGTGAGAGCAGTATACTATTTATCAGCTTAGTGCGAGCTATACTATCTATTATCAGGTTAGAGTGAGCAGTCCTTGATTGATCGGACTTTATAGATAGTATTGAATGGGCCAACCGAGAGAAGGTCATGATAACATGAAATCAATTGAGTCGATTGATCAATGGCTCGATCTGAGGTGATGATTTGATTTGTTGACATGATTTGATGATTATGTGAATTATATTGACTTGCAGGAAGAAACCGAGGCAAAGGTAAGTCATCTGATTTGTGCTTGTGTTTAGGCAGCCCTTGAGGTGTATTTTCTTCCTAGTCGGGTCTTAGGGGGTTAACTCGCTGAGATGTCATCTCACCTCGTTGTGAGATAACATTTTTAGGCCCATAGATGATAGGTCCTCCCGAACATTTTGGACAGCCAAAGAAGATTACAGAACAAAAGTGTTTCATCCCTCTTCATGTAGACCTAAGGGGATGGGTATATGAGTTAGTGAGGTCCGTGGTTTGGGTCAATACGGGTCTACCCAAAAAGGTGCCCCATCAATACAAATCATGGTATCGCCAAGAGCGGAATGGATAGAGAGAAGGGCCCATACCAGAGTATGAGGTTCCTTTTTATGTGGTGGAGGTTGTTTTTGGAAAGGGTACAGCTGACCTTCCAAGTAGTTCGATGGTGGATTGGGCCTCGGACCCGTCGGACCCAGAATCCCTAGTGTATTCAGCTGAAGGCTCCAATGAAGATGAGGATGAAGAGGAAGATATGTAGTTCTTTGAGCCCCCCTGTTTTGCAGACCTTGTGTGTGTGTGTGTGTGTGTGTGTGTGTGTGTGTGTATCGGCTTGTATTGTATATGATATGACTGGTCATGATATGTATATAAGTGTGTTATGATTTTTAGCTTGAAAAATTGTGGCTCTGCTTTTCTATCCCATCTTGTTGTCGTCTGGGGATCATTTATTTACATCTGCATGTGCATTAAAATGAATGGATTGGCAATGTGTCCTAGGACGTCGTTATTTAATTGACCACAGAGGGATGGACACGTGCTCGGAGGATCGGGACGTGACACCACAAGAGCATTAAACTTTGTATAAGTTGATAATTCCTCCATGGTGATTGATATTACATTTACATGGGTGTCCTAAATTGTTAAAAGTCAATTACGAAATTTCCAGCACATTGGCACTGATATATTCATGCATTTGAGGGAACAAATGCAAAGAAAGGACAACGTATAAGTGGCCACTGATTTGGACATGGAGAAGCCCATCAACGTGAAGGAAAATTATGCACTTGGCCATAATTCGGTCAACGTGGGGGGCAAGAAATTGACCGACATTATTTGAAGAGGTAAGAATTTATGCATGATTCTCAGGTCAGATTCACGCAATATTGGCAAAGTAATAAGGAATGGAAAGAAGCGAAAAGTGAATCTCACTTGATGAGAGGGAATGAAAGAATATATTTCTTTTCTTTGTCCAAAGTTTGATATCCTCACCTATAAAAGAGGGGAGCTTTTTCTTTCTTCTCGGATGACTGGCAAAAAGGAAAATGAAAAAACACGTGAGAGAGAGAACGTGAGAGAGAAAGAGGGGTTTCTTCTTTAGTGGGTCTTTGAACGCCATTGCCGACGATTGCAGCTTGCCGCCGCCTCCTTTCTTCTAGTGAGCTTCGCCCTGAACGCCGCCGCCACTCCCAGCATCACACACCGATGAGCTCGCTTTCAGCTGCTATTGATGCCCGCCATCCTGAAGCCTTGACGAGAAGAGGAGTTGCTGTGAGATTCCGACGAGCTGTTGTCTTTGTTGTATCGTATCCTCGAAGGCACAGTGGCCGTCCTCTCTGTTTTTGCAGGTTGTTTTCTGGATTTTCTAGCTAGTTACCAACGCCCGAAGCCTCGACGTTGTTGCATCGTGATCCTCGAGGGCAAGTCCGAGCCATCACCTGTAATTTGTGAAGCTAGAAAGTGATTCTCGACCGGTACATCAACTTCCAGCAAACCCCACCGAGCATCCAGACGAACCACTGTTCGTGGGACAAGGCTCCAGCTTGTTCGTCTACTTCAGTTACAAGCCACCACCTGCGCCCCATGGCCTTATCATCACCATCACATGCAGAAGACGCCAACTTTTGATAAAGTGGTGGTCAAAGTGGATTGCCAGGTCAAGGTATCAAGCCTTCAGTGAAAACTCGGACAAATATAAATTCACGAAGAGATTTGAATGTCGAGGGTCGAGGTACACATCTAACTTGGTGGCTCACCAGCTATCCCTAAGCTCAAAGGCTGCCGTCCGGTCAGCGGTTGCAAGTCGCCATCCCAATTTGGAAAACATTATCCGTGCTATATCAAGAGCTAGGTAAGATTCTTGATTGATTCGGTTTTCTCATATTTCATGCCTAATCCATGGGATTGTGACTTATTTTGAATATTTGTTTTTTTTTGTAAGTATTTTGAATATTTGTTCGTTATTGCCATATCCAAAAATCTTTTGAATTCTTATGAATTAGGAAATTTCCCTAATCTCACAACGTGCATACAATTGACAATCCGATTTCAGGCCCCAAATATGACTAGCAATCGCACAGAAAATTTGCCAATCTGATCTCACGCTTGAGATACGATTCACGAGTTTGTTAAAAATTGACCAATTTGATCTCATGCACGACATACAATTCATCAATTTATTATATGGATATCAATCATATTTTGCCTGATTTGTTGTTGTGTTGTTTGAATCGATTTTGTTTCTGTAAAAGAAAGCCCAAAAGAAAAATAGATTTGAGTTAGATTAGATTTATGTTAAAATATCGCTTGTTTTAGGGTAGTTTGCATGTTAAGGTCAGGAAATTTATTTATTTCGATTTTTTTAAATTAAAAAAAAACCAAAAACATTAATTTAGGATATTAGATTCTCTTTTCATTAATTTAGATTGCACATTTAATTATTGGATAATTTTAATTTCGAATTTTATAAAAAAGAAGAAGAAGAAGAAAAGCCTAGAATTAGAGCATTCTTTGCACATCATCTAGTCATTGCATATTAGGATAAAATTGCATGTTTAATTTAATTCTATATAATCTTTCTAATCAATAATAAGTTTAGATAATTTTTCCTAGATAGATTGCATTTTAGGTTAGGAATTACCTAGTTAAGATAACATTCTAGTTTAAATTAGGATATGGCCTAATCTGATTTCTAATATAAGTTGGATGATACCTTAATCTAGATAGATAATTTTTGCTATTTTTTTAATTTCGAATTTTGTGTAAAATACCAAAAAAAAAAAAAAACCATTGTCTTAGTATAAATTAGTTTCTTTCTCTAGGATAGACTGTATGCTTATTAAGAAAACACAAAAAAATATTATACTTATGTTATGTAGTTTAGGTCATATTGCTATGTCATGTCGCTTCATGTTAGATTAGTAGTATGCAATACATAAAGCACGATTCTCATTAAACAAGTAAAAATAAAAATGAAGTGATTGCGTGTTAAATAGAAATCATATCTAGGACTATTGATGTAGATTATAATCTAATATTACAGATGCTTTCGTTGCTATAAGGTAAGTCCCATAATTTATTTATTGCTTTTTTTTGTGTTAAATTGGTGGTTTGCGCCCCCGCATAATTACCTCACATGTTAGGAAAGTAAATTAAAATCAATCCAAGTTGCCTGCAAAACATTTTTTTTTTCAAAATAAAAGAGAAAGGTACCGAAATGGCATTAGAAAAATCTAGTGTAATCAAGTCCCTGAACTCAGAATCTCTGATTCGCAGGAGTAAATTAAATCTCTCATTACTTTATTTGGATTTCTAATCGATCCACCAAAAATAGATTAATGGCGATTCTTAATTAAAAAATCATTTGTATGTTAAGAACTTGAACCTAAGTCATGAATTGATATGGGCTTGGGAGAGCTCAAGCTAAGTTAAGGCTTAGTAATCCGTTAGCCAAACCCTATGGGGTTCACTGGAGATTAGGTCACGATAACCTTGAGGATCGATAAACCACAAAGGCATCCGAAAGCCTACTTTGGGGCAAAAACTGGATTCTTATCGTCAATATTTAAAAGTTTGGAAAGGAGGAAAGGGGTCACGAGCAAGGACTCGAGTGGGCCCAAGCCCAAGTGAGTGGCCCAAGGCCATGCGCTTAAGGGGTGGGCAACCAAGAGAGGCCCATGAGCCCATCAACCATCATTTCTCAAATCTTAGCATTCAATGCATGCAATGATGTGAATAGTACATGAATAGTTCGAGATCTTAGTGATTAAACCAAAATGCCCTTCCATTGGACTAAGCACAAAAGGGCAAAGTTAGAAGAAGGGTAAAGAAGGGGCAGCACTTGCTTTGAAGACTAATCTAGCCTACCTACCTAGCCCATCCACTCAAGTGCCTAAATCTTCTCATTAATGCTTGGATTTTGATTCTTGAAGAAGCCATCTTTGACGGGAAATAACTAAGAGATTTGATGGACATTAATGGGACTTGACCTCACACTTTCTCTCCTCTCTTCCTCCCACACCACCAGCCACTCTTCCCCTCACCCTCAGTTTCTTTTATTTTCTCACTCGTTTGATTTGAAGCTCCTTATTTCTCTCCCCTCACCACCACTGAACCCCCACACCTTCATTGCTCTCTTTTGCAATCTTGTTCTTCATTTTTCCTCTTGTTTTTACCTCATTGGCTACTGTCCCTTGCACCCTGATGTCGCACCACCCTCTGCACGTCGTTTCCGTTGCCATAGCCAAGCTTCGAAGCTGGGAAGGCTGTTGTCCAGCCTTCACAGCAGCTCCCTCTTGCTCATTTCTTCTTCGGTTTATTCCCTTGTGAAGCCCGGAGGCCAAACCGCCATCTAGTCACTGTCGGATTGCTACCTAGCCACCGCCAAACCGTTGTTCAGCCGTTGTCAAGCCTCCCACCCGCACTATGGAGGTGTGACCAGCTGCTGTCCAGCTTTGCTGCACCACCTCCGACGCCTTACAAAGCTTCGATTAGTTAGTAAGTGGCTTTCTAGCCCTCGATTACAGTTATTGTTGCACTTATGGAGTAGTTTATGACTTATTTGTGGTTAAATGATGATTTATTAGTGTGATAAGTGGATGTTGTGTGATATGTGAGTATTAGGCTTAGATAGGTCATCAAACTTTTACTAAGAGGATATTGAGTTTCAAAGCAATAAGTTATCGGACTTTTGATGATAAATTATCGGAATTTTTGGCGATAGATTATCGGATCGTGGATGATAAGCTATTGAGCCTAGAATGATAAGTTATCATGTTAAGGCGATAGGTTATCAGATTTTAAATGATGGATTATTGCAATTTTATATGATAAGTTATTGGGTTTTGGTGATAGGTTCACATTTAGGGCGATAAGCTATTGGGATATGATAAGTGAAATGTGTTATTTTATTATGTCATAATAGGATGATAGACTATTATGTATTAAATGTGTCATATGGTATAAGTGTAAATGTGTTATGTGTATTATGAGTTATATGTGTTATATGAGTTATGTGTTATGTGTTGTACATATTTGATGTATTATACGTGATATGTGCATTATATTAATTGAAGGATGAACTATGTGATGGGGTATAATGGCACGTGATAAATTATTTGGACATATCACAGGTCGTGATGGCACGTGATAAATGATTTTTAAAGATTATGATGACTTTAATCTATTTTGATAAGTGGCCTATATGCCATGAGTTTATCAATTTAAATGGTGCATTTATATATAATATAGTATGATGCAAGTGTGTAATATGATGGCATTTGGTAAGTGAGGTGGTATGTCGTATGGGCTTTACATGGATTAATAAGAAAGATAAGAAAAAAAATTATGCGATGGTATGCCCATGTGATCACCTAAGACCCTGATGCATTTTACGCGAGGTGTGAACCAGTCCTAATGTGTTTTACGTGAGACGATGCCCAATTCAGTTCGGATGTCCCAAAGTCAATGGGATGCCGTTCACGGATGGATTTCAAAATGAATATCCTTATAGGAATGATCGTCTTAATGTGTTCATGTGGGACAATGCCATGGTCGATGGGGCAAGACGATGCTCAATTATGCCGAATGACTACAAACCTTTGGGTTGGCCTTAGGTCCTAGGTGGTCGTAATAATCTGGACATATTCGTATGTGTTCAGATCCGGATTATTGCATGGCACATATGTGTGATTTAACCATGTTGTTCATTCGTATGTTTGGCTCAGGAGCATGAAAAATATACTGGAAATCGCCTGTGTTATATTGATGGCCTTGAGTAATGAATTCTCTTTTATGTGAATAGTTAGGGTAAAATGAAAGCAGCTTTGCTATTTTTGCCATTGATAGATTATTACATGTTTAAGGCACTTCCGAGGTAAACGGCTTCCCTACGTGAGGTCAAAGAAGTTCACTTATTGGGTCTATCTCATATTTGTTTGTTAAATGTTTACAGGCCACAGGAATGGCTGAGCTGTTCTGTCACATATGGTTTGGCCTCTCTGTTGAGTACAATTAGGAGGTGATAGAGTATTATCCTATATCAGGAGGGGCCGACGCGCATTACAAGCGTTATATCACAATCATCTGGATCAATGAAGGTCTACCTAATCTTGTGCCTCATGATTCATGGTCTGGTACTTTTGTTTTGGAAATGAGAGCCATGGTCTCATCTGCGACTTCGACAGTCCGTTAGGTGGTGGAGGGTCAGGGGAAGGCATCGATTGGGATGCTAAGGACAAGGACATTCTTGATGGGGAAGTGTCCGACCTTGAGCTCGACCCTGAATTGATCGCCGAGCCGGAGCCATGGATCCTGGAGGCTATTGAGGCTTTTAGGTACAAGTGGGGTTGATGATATTTTTTGAATCACCCTTGTAGTATAAGAGGTGTTAGATGTGCCCTAGATCCTTTTTGTAGAAGGTCGTGGCAGCGCAATCTGGCACATCGGATATGACGAAACTAGTCATTTAACTTATGATCATGATGTGTATGAAACATTGACTTATGATGCATATATATGAATATGTTTTTGATCATCCCTATATGTTGAATGGTTGGAGATTTATTTACACTTTCACTTGTGCAATTTATCACTATTACAAATTGGGTTGGCGACCCCTCTTAGGACGTCACAAGTAAATGACCGAAAGGGAAAGCACGTTGAGCGAGGGACATCGCGCGGCCGTAGTAAGTCCGGGCATGACAAGGGGTCCCTCTCTAATACTGTGACATCCTGAAATTTTCAGTTCTGCTTTCAATTAAATTAATCGGGCCTTTCATCAACACACCTATAGTGCTGCTCTCAGAGTCGATCACTCCTGAGATAACTAGACTATCTAGGGAAGTCATTAAGGAATTTTAATGCATTAGACTTGAGAATTCGACCAGGAATCGACTACTCGACCATGCTTATGTGCAAAGATCATTCTGGCACAGTAAAGATCGATTAGAAATCAGAAATAGGTTGGTTCGACTGAGATGTGTGGTTAAACGTGGGTGATTCCACCAAATTGAAAAAATTCTCATCGATCGACACTAGACTGATTTTTTTATCGTTTTGGTACCCTGTGTCCATATTTGAAATCTCGAGATTTTCACGACCGTCGAGAGTTACTAGTGTGTCGAAGAGGTTCATTGTGGCTCGAAGAAATTCGACCACGGGTCATTTGTATTAAAAACTTCTAAAAACTACCTAGTCGCCTAGATCACACTAAAATCGCGCCAAATTGAAATTAACCTCGAATTTGAATCCGATTTTAGAAATTGAAAATTCTGTCATGTCACAAGTCATTTTAGGAATGTCGACTCTATCTTCAAAGATTTTTCTACAAACCGAGATTTTGGCGGAAAAAAGTAGATATAGGGCCGTTTTCGACCGGAAAATTCCGAGGACCGTTTTTGATTGCCAAATTGGGATGCAAATAGGTTCAATTGGTAAGGAAAAATGCCAATTTGATTGTGAGCTCAATGGTTGGATTTATGGGAGCTGAATTGAGTCGGTTCAAGAAGGTTTTAAGGAGGAATTGAGGGAAAATGTTGTGAAATTCATATGCCCCATTGCCCCCAACATTTGGACCATTTCAAGGGCTTCTAGAAGGAGTGTTGGAAGACAGCAAGCCTTGGTGGGACCACACCAAGGGGACTAAAGTGGATAGAAGAGACCAAGCTAGTCCCCTCCAGCCCAACCGGTCCCCTCTCCCTCTCCTTCTTCCTCATCCGTTGACCCTCTCCTTCCCCCATTGCCGTTCGAAGCTTCAGCAACCTAGAAAAGCCGACCAACAAGCCAGCAACCCCACCAGAGAAACCGCAAGCAACCGCGTTGCCGTTGCTGCCCGTCGCGCACTCATCCGCCAGTTACGTGTCCTTGCCATCCCCGTTTGCTGTGCCGTTTAGCTCAGTGTCCCTCATGCCACATGAGGCTCAGCCAGAGCCCATTCAGCCACCTCCGATCGCCGTGAAGCACCGCCACAGCTTGCCTGGACCCGCGACTAGCCCCGCCACCCATTTTAGCCTCAACTGACCACCAAAGCATCTCCTTCATTCGCCGAGCAGAACTGAACTGTGTGGATCTCCAAGCCACTGTTTGGCCCGTTTTTGTGGCTTTCTCGACCCCGCTTGGCGGGCTTGTTTAGGAGTTTGTCATTCCTTGCCGCGCCCCCTTCATTTTGATCCGAGCGGATCATTAATCAAGTGAGTTTAACTCAATAATCATTGCTTAGTAAGTTAATGACGTTTAAGGGTTGATAAGTTCAGACTAAGTATGGATTATGTGGATAGTTAGATTAGATTAGTAATGTAATTAATTGTTATTGCATGTTAGGTGGTTAGAGTAGTGTAATTAGAGTCTAGACAAGCTCTAGTATTTATCTAGAGTGGTTCGGAAATTTTCCGGGCCCGTCTTGGCTTTTAATTAGGCTTTTCCGGCTTAAGTTGCTACTTTTGGTATTTATTAATTAATTTCTGTAATTATTTAATTATTTATTTATTTTCCAGAAATTAGATCGGGATGGTCGGTGATCGGAATTTCATACGATGGCAATGGTGTGATTGAATTATTTATTTGATTGCTAATTTGTGCGATTAAGTGTGATTTGTAACTTTGAGTACTTATCCAAAATTTAATAATTTCAATAATTAATTAGAAAATCACTTAGGGCATTGGTTTACGAGCGCCAAAAATGTGTTTTTGATAGTGGAAATTAGTGGGATTTTCAAAGATGAAAATATCGTATTTTGGCTAAGTCCGACCGTGTATCCACACACGGCTATTTTTATTTGGTACTTTTAATACGAAGAAAATAGGCCAAGACACTATTCTAATCGAGGAATTTAAGTGTGAAGAACAATGTCTTGGGCGTAGTTGAATAATCGTGTGATGATTTATAGTCGTAGTAAGATGACTATTGAAAGATAAGGTGACCTGTGTTGTGTGAGATAATATGGGATGGGTCAAGTAAAACCACCGAACTTCTAGTAGGCTGTGCCCATTGGGCCGTGATTAACGGCTAAAGTATGGTTATGCCTATAAGGCCATGATTAACTGCGGAAGTATGGCTGTGCCTGTAGGACCGTAATTAACCGCCGAAGTATGACTGTGCCTATAGAGCCGTGATTAACCACTGAAGCAGGCTGTCCCTATAATGCGGTAATTTACCACCTAACTTGGAATAAGCTATGCCCATTGGGCCATGATTTACCGCTGGACATTTAGTAGGCCGTGCCCGTGGGGCCGTGATTAATAGTTGGAACGAGTGATTGAACATGATAGATAGTATTAAATGAAATGACTCTGAGTGTGACATCCTAAGTTTTCAATATTAATTTCAATTGAATAAATCGGACCTTTCATCGACGCGTTTATAGTGCTATTCTCATAGCCGATCACTCGTGAGATAACTAAACTATCTGGAGAAGTCATTAAGAGATTTTAATGCAATGGACTTGAGAATTCGACTAGAAGTTAACTGCTCGACCGTGCTAGTTTGTAAGGGTCATTACGGCATTGTCAAAATCGATCAGAGATTAGGGATAGGTTGATTCAACTGAGATGTGCGATCAAAGTGTGGGTGATTCCACCTGATTGCAAAATTCTCGTCGATCAACACTAAATTGATTTTCTGTTGTTTTGGGTACCTTATGCCCGTAATTGAAACTTTGAGATTTTCACTACCACCGAGAGTCACCAGTGTGTCGAGTGGGTTCATAGTGGCTCGAAGAAAATCGACCACAGGTCATTTACACTAAAAATCTCTGAAAACTACATAGTGACTTAGGTCACGCTAAAAACACACCAGAGTGAAATTAACCGTAAATTTGAATTCGATTTCATAAATTGATTCTTGGTGTCACGATCTATTTTAGGAACGTAACTCATCTTTCGAATAATTTTCGGAGATTAGGGATTTACTAAAAATCGATCTCGACGTTCAAAATTAAGCAAAAATTCGATGGCCAAATTAAAGGAATTTGATTTTCAAGCCAAACCTTTTGGGTGTCGGGACTTCAGAAAAATTGTATGGGATTTTCGTAAATGGTGACGATTTGGAGAATTGGTGAAGAAATTTGAGAGTATTTGAGTGAAATTCGGAACCTTGGCTAAGAGGGCTGCAATTTTGGCTTCAATTAAATTAATTGTGGATTAAAAGGCTAGAAAGAAATGGGGAACAAGAGGGATAAGGTTGGGTGCTTGTGTGGGGACCAAGATATGATGATTTAGATATTTAATTTGGACTTCAAGGCTCTCTTGCAAGCTGGCCGCCGGTCCTTATCCTCTTCATAGCTTTGCTTCACCGAAGACTTCAGCAGTTCAGCTCTTCTTTATTCATTCGGCTCTTCCGCAAGAACCACCGAAAGCCCCCTGCCTCCTTGCCGTTTCACTTGCACGCATCCAACTCAACGGAGCCTTGCTGACTGAAGCTTTCCCCCACCAATGATGACTGCCGTTGCTCCTCTGCCAGCGAAGCTTGAACCCACCGAAGCAGCTGCCAGCGACACCTTCAGCTCATGTCTTCTTGGTTCGGTCAACCGCTTGCCAGGGACGCCCTTTCGTTGATGCCAGCAAGCTGCCCAACTCTTCTTCGTGTCAGCACTTCCCGCTCAACAGGTGCAGTCCACGATCGTCTCTCCTTTGGCTTCTGCCGAACTGCCAGCAACCCATCTCCACCAAAATTTGTTTCCTCCTGTCAAACGAGTAACATTCGGTTGACCCCTCAAAACCCCATCCACGTATGTGGCTTCAAGCGGCCAACGAAGTCTAGCAAAATTTCTGTAGCTGCCCGTGTTGTCCATTGCTCCACCGAAGCCACGAAACTCCACTGCCGCGTCCAGTCAACCGTAGCGAGTTTGTTGACTCCATGCCGCGCGTCTTCAGCCCGCCTATCCAGCTGCCGTCCACGAAATCAAGCAGCGACTGAAGCTACTCCTCGTCCCCACGCATGGTCAACAAACCAGCCCTTGTTGACCCCAGCAGCGAAGCCGAAGACGCCAGCTCCTCCGTTGCTGCTTCGGTTTGCAGCAGTCCAGCAGCTCCCTTCTCTCCCGAGCCCATCTTTTCTACTCAGCTTCCTTTCCTTCGAAGCAGCAACCGAACGCTGCAGCTTCACCGGGTTTTTGTCCCCACTTCCACCGAATCAAGACCGCCTACTGCTCCCCCACCGAACAACCGCACTTGCCCATCTCCACCCACGAATTCACGCCCCCGCACGGTCAGCATCTCCACCGAAGTTTGACCTGCAGCTGCCCGTTCGTCCGCGTCCATCTCCCTGCAACGACACCGCCCCAATTATTCAACCCACGCGTCCTCTCTCCGCTTGCTCGTGTCAGCAGCCCATGCGGCCCATCTCCTTCAGCCCACGATCAGCTCGGCAATTCCAGCAACCCAGCAGCTCCTATGAGCCCATCTGCAGCTCGGCCCATAAGAAATCAGCCCATTTCAGCAGCTCCATTGAAGTCCAGCAAGCCCAGTGTTTAAGGCCCAATCCCAGCTCACTTGAAGTTCGGCCCAAGAATTCAGCAGCCCAAGCCCGCGAAGCCAAGCCCAACCGGAAGTTCGGCCCAAGCCCAGCTTTTGCTGTGGGCTTGGGGACCGGTCCGTGTGCCCCTCGACACCACCGAAAATTTGGAATTCGGCCGCCGTCACGGTGATCCGGTCTCCACTTTCAATCAAGTGAGTTTTACTCATTAATGCTTTCTTAGTTTGCTAATTATGCTTAAGGGTTGATTAGTTTTAATTAAGTGCAATTAGGTTGTTAGATTAGAGTAGATTAGTGATTATTAAATAATTGTGATGCATGTTAGGTAATTGAATTGTGCAATTAGCAAGTAGAGACGCACTATTATTTATTGAATGCATCTCGGGATTTTTCCCAATCCATTATGGCGTCCAATTAGGCATTACAGGCCTAAATTAGATCCAATTAGGCATTACAGGCCTAAATTAGATTTTTAGTATTTATTTATTAATTTACGAAATCATTCAATTAATTATTTATTTTCCGAAAATTAGGCGGGAATCGCCGATTACGAATTTTATGCTGATTGTCGTGGCGTAGTCCGTTTATTTAATCGAACTTTATTTTGTCTTGAATTGAATTATTTGTAAAATTGAGAATTATTCTTTAATTGAATAATCTTTAGTTATTAATTGAAATATAACCAGGCATGGGTTGATAATGCCAAAAATATTTTAGTGGACTATAGAAAATGTGGGAGTTATGGAAAGAAAAATATTATATTTTGGCTAAGGCCAACCGTGTGCCCAAGCATAATATTTTATCGGGTATGATAAAAGATGAGAAGAAATGCTGTGTGGTGTGGCTCGGCGATTATTACATCGCTTTGACATATAGGATGCCTTAGAGAATGCACATAAATTGTTGAATATATATCATGTTTGTGTGGCAATAATTGATCATACCTATGTGGCGATAATTAATCGTGCCCGTGTGGCGTAGAATGTGCCTGTGTGGTCGTATTTCTGTGTGTCGAGTATCATGCTCGTGTGGCCGAAAGTAATTGGAATGCTTGAAAGAGAATGCATTTAATTGGTTTATATTGGCTCTGTGATTAAATATATCACCTCGGCGAAATCGACGCCCGAGAGCATGCACATAAAGTGTTTATTGTACATCACATTGGCGAAATCGGTGCCTTAGAAAATATGTGGGATGGGTGATTGGTACATTGTCTTGGCAAAATCGGCGCCTGAGGGAAAATACATGGTTCGGTGACTACGTATTATACTAGAAATTGTATAGTATGGGTAGGAGTGACCGGTGAATGGTCCGACTGACATGTAATCGACTAAGTCAATTTGATGATGTTTTGATCCGTGATATTATGATTGAGTGCCTATTTGAACTGTGCTAATTTGCAGGTGGAATCTGAGGCTAGGGTAAGTCTTCTGACTCATGTGTGCATAGGTAGCTCGGATAGCGTATTAGTTTACTAATCGAGTCTTGGGGGTAGAACTCGCTGAGATGTGGGCTCAATGGTTATTGTATAACCATTTCAGGACCCTGATGAAGAGCCTGAGGAGGAGGAATCTGAGGAGAACCTTGATGTGAAACCTGAGGAGGAGGAAGATTTTGAAGAAGAAGATGATCCAGAGAAGGATCTTGAGTATGACCTAGATGAGGACGGAGATCCCATCCCGTTTTGTTTGAACCTTGTGTTCTTGTAGATAGGTGTGAGATTGAACCTTTGTGAATAGTATGGTAAAATACTATGGGTTATGCTATGTATAAAAGTAAGGTTGTGAATTTCATCATGAAAAATTATGACCCTACTTTTCTATCACATTGCTTTACTGTCTGGAGATTTATAATTGCTTCCACATGTGCTTATGAAAAGGAAAGGGTCGGTGATACGTAGTCCCGAGATATCGCTTTTAAAATCGACTAAGGTAAGGGATGTGTGCATGCTTGAGGATCGAAACGTGACACTGAGTTGGTCTTGATGACATGGAATTGACTGAGTCGATTGGTTGATGGCTCGATTTGTCTGGATGATTTGATTTGTTGAGGTGGTTCATTATTACATCGAGAGCAAGAGAGATGATATGATTCCAAATATACCCTTCAGTGTTATTATACTTTGTACTACTCCCTATAAATTATCATGCACCGAGCCTTGACCACGTGCCCATCCCTCTCTGGTCGATAAAATTTGCAACTTCCCAAGCCGAGTCGTCAACCCTTTTATTTTATTGCATATGTGGAAGTGAATTACTAATCCCCTGACATCAATAGTTTGGGATAGAGAAGCAAGAAACAGATTCACGAACAAAACATGCTTTTATATACACACTGAGTCATATACAAAAGTCAACAACCACAGGCCTACAAAAGACTAGTTCTAAAAAAGAAGCTGTCCTATCTGACCTACTCCTCAGATCACCACAGCTCGGCTTCGGGTCCTCCACTCTACAGCCCTGAAAATTGAGTCCACGACAAGGTGAGATATAAATGTCAGCGAGTTCACGCTCTAAATCCCAATTAGGAGGGTAATACACCTAGTAGCCACACAATCATATAATCACAGAGACTTACCTCATCTTGGATCCACCTTGCAAGTCAGCACACTTCATATACATCATGCATAAAATCGATGTATGTAATAATTGAAATGCCTTACTCAACTCAATAAATCACATGGTCCTGATTATAGGGCAAAATCGTTACGAAACGTCCCATACCATGTCACACAATTTTGTCCCATAATCCGACGCATTTATTTCACTCAACATGCGTTCCAATTGATAATTACACCCCTCTAGGGTATGGCTTACTTGAAGTTTGGTAGTCTACTAGCACAACCAGGCATCGTCTCACCCCATTGAGCACGGCTACGTCTCTCAAAGACGGCTTTCTCGAAAGAGCATAGTTCAAGAATTCACTGCGACTCGAAACCCAATGAGTGGGTAACTCGTACAGGGTAATGTCCATCCGACATAGTTCAAGGACGGGTTCTTTTAACCAACACACAACCATTCAATTTTGGCTTAGGTCACCATGCATTGCACTCAAATGCCTCAATTAAAATAGTGATCCCGGCCTATTTTCTTCATATTAAAAACACACGGTAAAATAATTGTGTTAGGTACACAGTCATATCGAACTTGAAGAATTCATAACCTTCTTTTCAAAATCCCACTGGTTTATATAGTATATAAAATCATTTTCGGTGTTTAAAACCTTGAATAAATATCAAGACTTAAAATTTTTGGAATAATTAACCAAATTTCCAATCAGCACTCAAATTTTCACAATTTAACACTACACTAATCTATTCTTAATTTAATCTAAACACCCCGTAAATATCATTAGCCTACTAAGTAAGGTTTAGTGCATACACTCACCAGTTTAGCGCAAAAACTGGTTCATGGTGACAACGACGCGATGACAACCGAAACTCGAGCCTATAGCGGCGCGGGAGGTTGGTGGCGAGTGGTGCGTCGGCTGCCGGCACGGTCAAGACGGCTGAATCGGCATGGTGATGGATGGCAGCTACGTGCGTGGCAAGGAGGAACGATCCCCTCTTCCTCTCTCTCGCGCTCGCTTTCTCTCTTTCTCTCTCGCTTGTGGTTTCGTTCTCCAGTCTCCTGTCTTCCCACTTCCATGGCCGGTTTTGTTCCCCTTTTGATTGACTAGTTTAGTCAACACATGTAGGTGCGGTGGCGGCAAGAGGCGGAGCCGGGTGGAGAAGACGTGGGCCTTCATCCGGGTCTTCTCTTCCCAGCGCAAGAGGAGCTGCTGCGTGGCTTCCGCTTGGTCGAGATCCTCGGCTTCCTGTCCAGCTGATGAGAAGCCCACCTTCTGTTAGTTGACTTCGTGAGTCAACAAAGAGGATCCCGGTGGCAGCAGGAGGCAGAGACGGGTGGGGAAGACGTGGACTTCCACCGAGAATTCTGGCCAGCACTTCCCTTTCCTCATGCGCGGACGTAGTTTCCTGCATTGGTCAATTAAGCAAGGTCTCGGTGGCCGTCGTTGAAGGGGACAACTCAATGGGATGCGTGTCTTCATTTGCTGGTGGACGGTGAAGGAGCAACGTGGCTGCCATTTGGTTCTTCTCGGTCAACATTCCCTCTTTTGTTGACCATCAAAGGAGCGTGACATCATCACGGGCAGTCCTCGAATGCGTGGACATAGCTGCATGAATTCTTCACGAGCATGCATGGGCGTGGGCTTCACTTAGTTGACTACTTGAGTCAACTAAGTGGTGTCACGTTGGCAGCAAATGGAGAGAACAACACCGGCGTGCACGTCTTCATTTCTGCATGAAGAAAGGGCCGCGGACGTACGCATGGCCATTGCATGCTACGGGTCTTCAGCTCGGTTGATTTGCGAGGCCGCTCGGGGTTAACAATTTCCTTCGTAGTTGGCAACATTGGATGTGTGCATGAAGACGTCGGGTGATTGCATGAAAGGTTTGCTTTAGGAAGGTACAAATGTGGAAGGGGCTGGTCTCGCGAGTTACTTAAAGAAGATTTTCAACAAGATGATAAGCTACACGAAAATTGGATCGTCTCGACGCTGCAAAGACGTGACTACGAGAGTACATTATGAGACCATCACAAAACGTGATGTCTCGGTCTGGTGATGGAAATGATGAAACGGCCGCCGAAAGTGGCGCCAACGATGCAGTCCAACTACAAATTCATCGACCTGTCACGAACCGTTACGTACTCGAGGTCTGGCGAAAATCCGGATGTCACAAATCTCCCCTCCTTAGAGAATTTCGTTCTCGAAATTTGACATCTCCTACATGTCATGGAAAATATGAGGGTACCTTTGCCTCATTTCTTTCTCACTTTTCCATGTGGCCTCTTCCATATCGTGATGTCGCTACAAAACCTTAACTAGTGAAATTTTCTTTGTCCAAAGGACTTGCTCTTTTCGATTTAGTACCCGGATCAGCTCTTCCAGGTATCTCTCTTTCTCATCCTCTTTGATGGCTTCATGATCGAGTATGTGACCAGGGTTAGGCTAATACTCCCTCAGCATCGACATATGGAAAACGTCAAACAGATTTGTCAATTTAGGGGGCAATGTCAACCGACAGGCTACATCCCCTACCTTTTCGAAGATCTCGAAAGGTCCGAAAAATCTAAAGCCTAACTTATCCTTTATCTTGAATCATGATATTCTCTTAATTAGGGATACCTTTAGGAATACAAGATCTCTTATGTCAAATTCTAAGGGTCATCTATGCTTATCCGCGTAGCTTTTCTTTCACCCACTTCATTTCAACAAACGGGGGTTTTACAAGCTTAAACATGCTTCCGTTGCGCCACTTTGATAAAATTATCCCAGAACTATTCTTCTTCTGACCGATGCATGGCTTGGTTCCTTCTTGTCTCCTTCGCCATTGGTTGCAGCGGTGGCAACTGCGGTCCCATTTGTCTTTTGGGATAGTTCCTGGCCATGTGACCATGTTTGCCACACACAAAACAAGCACCCGTCCTAGTAGGACACATGGCTGATCCATGTTGTCTTCCGCAGGCATGACACACTCAATTTTGGCTTGACACTAACTTTCATATCCCACCCTTCTTGTTGGGCGGAATGGGATACCTTCCTCCAGGTATAGGTCTCTTCCCAAACCTATTCGCATCTCTGTTCGAACCAAACCACGACCCAGATGCAGCGGCTTGTTCGTTCTGGTCTCTCTCTATTAGCTGAGCCGATTCATACAAGTCGTTGTAGTCCTTCAAATTGAAAGGCACCAGCAGACTCCTTAACTCCCATCTTAGCCCATCTCTGAACCTTCTAGCTCAGTCTACCAGATCCTCGACCAATCTAGGGACATATTGTGACAGTTCAATGAACTTCGCTTCATACTAGTCTACTGCCATTGCACCTTGGCGGAGGCACTGAAATTTCGGCATCTTCAACTCTCTAGCACTATCTGAAAAGTATTTACCGTTGAAGATCTCAACAAAGGTGTTCCACTCCGGGACCACACCTTTCGGGAACGCTATTCCTCTGGTGGCTCTCCACTAAGTGCTTGCAATCCCCTACAGTTGATAGACTGTAAGGACGACCTTTTCTATCTTGGTGCACATCAGCAGTGCAAAGGCCTTTTCCAATTCCTGGATCCAGAGGGCTACAACCTCGGGATCTCCTGCACCAGTGAACCTCGGCGGGTTCAACTTTAAAAACTGCTTCACTAACTTATGCATGGGCCTCTCTCTCTCAGCAACTATGTTCCCAAGTGGAACTTTGGCAGGTGCGGCATAAGGTGCGGTGATGGCTACGGGTGCAGGTGTGGCGACGACTGCAGCAATAGCAGCATTAGCGGTGGCATTGGCGGTTGTAGTGGTGGCTGTGGTAGCAACGGCTGTAGCGATGGTTGAAGCATTAGCAGCGGCAGCTTGATTCTAAGCCTACTACTCCATCTAATTTCCCATTGTCTCTAGCGCTTGCATGATCTTGTCCACTCTCGGAGGGGCTACTACCCCAGCATTAACTGGAGGTGGTGCTACTCCACCGCTGGCCTTAGCCTGTGCTCTACCTCGGCCACCAACCCTAGTCGACGTCCTAGCTTGAGTCACTGAAGATAAGATCCTCTGCCTAAGAGTTCATGGCTCCTGATCATTCATGTTCTAGAATCTCTGCAAAACCGATTCCCAATTCCATATAGAATTAGAAACTGAGTGATCCCACAACCAATTTACCAAACAGCTATCAATCACATGCATCAGCATAAAATAGAGGTCATTTCTACTAACTATCCAAGAACTCATTGCACCTTATCACTCCAAACACAAACTTCGCTCTCATACCATTAAACGGGGATGTTATGCCCTGAACCTCGAGCACGTGCCCATCCCTCTCTGGTCGATAAAATTTGCAACTTCCTAGGCCGAGTCGCCGACCATTTTATTTTATTGCACATGCGGAAGCGAATTACTAATCCCCTAACATCAATAGTTTGGGATAGAGAAGCAGGAAACGGATTCATGGACAAAACATGCTTTTATATACGCACTGAGTCATATACAAAAGTCAACAACCATAGGCCTACAAAAGACTAGTTTTCAAAAAGAAGCTGTCCTATCTGACCTACACCTCAGATCACCACAGCTCGGCTTCGGGTCCTTCACTCTACGGCCTTGAAAATTGAGCTCATGATGGGGTGAGATATAAATCTCAGCGAGTTCACACTCTAAACCCCGATTAGGAGGATAATACGCCTAGAGATGTCCTAGCCACATAATCATATAATCACAGAGACTTATCTCGTCTCAGATCCACCATGCAGGTCAGCATAGTTCATATACATCATGCATAAAATCGATGCATGCAACAATTGAAACGCCTTACTCAACTCAATAAATCACATGGGTCTTAATTATATGGCCAAATCGTTATGACACTTCTCATACCATGTCACACAACACATTTATTTCACTAAACATGCGTTCCAATTGTTAATTACGCCCCTTTAGGGTACGGCCTACTTGAAGTTCGGCCGTCTACTGGCATAACTAGGCATCATCTCACCTCATTGAGCATGGTTGTGTCTCTCAAAGACAACTTTCCCAAAGGTGCATAGGTCCAGAATCTATTGCGACCCGAACCCAATGAGTGGGTAACCCGTATAGAGTAACGTCCATCTGACACAGTTTGGGGACGGGTTTTCTTAACCAACACACAACCATTCAATCTCGACTCAGGACACCATGCATTGTACTCAAATGCCTCAATTAAAATAGTGATCATGGCCTATTTTCTTCGTATAAA
>CM027873.1:32082313-32360391 GCA_016097615.1 Eucalyptus dawsonii
AATTTTAATATCATGAAGAAATGAGTAATGGCTCTGATTATACCTTTTAGGTTTCAGATTATATGATGTTGTTGATTCCATTCCTAGAATTGCCAGTATCTTCTTTTCGCTTCTCTCAATTCCAGTTTATGCACTTTTGATAGCTCCATACTCGATTTGCTCACGTTTATTGGATTGTTAGAGAATGTCATTACATGCATGGGCTAATATGTAGTGCTCTATTTATGGAGGCGAAATAGAGATATTGAATGGGATTTCAGGTGTCCCTTGTTTGGTTCTAATGTGTTTTATTTGCTTTCCTTGCCCCTCATAGATTTGATTCTAAGGAATAACATAAATGAGCCAAGAGAGTAGAATTGCATTGGTTTTCTATTTTGATGTATGTATTTCATTGAGCATGAAATTTGACATGCATAGTTTTGATTGGATGCCTCATGAAATATTCTTGTGGTGGGGGTATTCGAAGGGGACTTGAAATCATTGAGACTAAGAAGTATCTAGCTTTCATTTTCAAAATGAAATATTTAGGAGAAGCAGATACTATCTTAAGTATTAAAAAATTTAAAAATAGTGGGGGTTATTCTTTGAGCTAAAGTGATTACAAGGAGAAGATGTTGCATAGATTTAAACATCTTGTTTTCAAATATATGAGTACTCCATTTGATTCCTGGTGGAGAGTTTTTAATGTGAGTGATATTGGTCTTTAATGTATGCGATGCATTATATTAGACCTGATATTACTTTTATATATGCAAGTTGAGTAAATATACTAGTAATCCAAATATAGAACATTGAAAGGCTATTATTAGAATTTTTAGTTATTTTAAGAGAACTTAAAATTTGTGATTGTTCTATGATAATTATTCGGTTGTATTACAAAGATACACCAATACTAGTTGGATTACAAGTATGGGAGATGAAACTTCTATATGGATTTTCATATTACATGAATGTGTTGTTTCTTGGGTGAGCAAGAAACAAATGTGCATAATTCACTCAACTATGAAACTTGAATCATTGCTTAGTAGCAAGTGGGAAAGATGTTGATGGATTAAGAATTTGTTGTTGGATATCAAATTATGGCCTAGTCCTATGCCTCTTATTTCTCTATCAACTGTGATAGCTAGGCTATTTTGGTAAGAGCTTATAATAGCACCTATAATGGTAAGTCTTAGACATATTAATCTAAGACATGAGTATATGAGACAATTGATTAAAGATGGTACCATAACAATTGTTTACGTGAGGTCAAGTAATAATCTTGCCAATCTTTTGACGAAGGCTTTACCAGGACATATGGTAATAATGACCTCCTAAGAAACGGGGCTGAAACCTTTTAATTGAAATCACCAATAATGGTAACCCGACCTTTTTCTAGAACATCACTAGTTACAAGGTTTAATGGGTAAAAACAAGTTATTGAATGTGATTGTTTGATACTGATGTAGCCCTGATATGAGAAGTTAGTATCGTCTGTTACGTTTTGTAGGTTGAATTGAATTCTTAATGAAGTATTGTACAAACTTGTAATGTGTCGATAGTAACAGAAACACGTGGTAGATACTTCACCTATATGAGCTTAGAAGTGGTGCCGCTTCTTACGAAAGTTAGGGTTGCTTTCTAGAGAGCTCATGAAACAGGATCAAGCACAAGGCCATAATAGTGCGGAGTAATATAGAACTTCTCACTGAAACAAGAGGTTAATGTATGTGCGGTATGTCCGGTTCTATTACATAAAAGTACAAGTTTAAAGCCGAGCTACTTGTCACTTTGATAGAGCTTTGAGATACTTGCACTAAGTAAAGGTTTAACTCGAAAGAGACCTTTATGTATGTATATTAATCTCACGGAAATTTTGGCTGTATATTTATAACGTTTTATTTTTTGTTTTTGTTTTATAAACAAAAGTGGGGGATTGTTGGTAATTTGTTTATAAAACAAATGAAGAGATCTTGTCCCACATCAAAAAGATGTGAGTGCGTACGTGGACGAGATTTGGCATTAACCAATGATCATTATTTTATTTATTGAGAAAATTCAGATTTATTTCTATAAAAATTAACTATAAATCTTGTTGAAACATTGTGACTGTTCGCGAAAAGTTACGTTTATTTTTTATTTATTATTTATTTAATTCCGAATTTTTATGTCTTTTCAACGTAACCTTTGAGGCATACTTGTTCATTTTACAACCTTTCGTGAAAGGTTGTCTTTGTTCTTTTGCAATCTTTTGAAGAGTTGCATTTATTCGAAAGACATATATAAGTACATTTGTTTTGAGATCAAACCAAGATCTTCTTCCATTTTTTCGTTTTCTTTCAAGAGAAACTACAGCCATTGTTTCTAATTGTTTCCCATGAGAGATCCCCGGAGAAATACTAAAATTGCTATCAAGATTCTCATTTGAGACTTTGTTGTATCCTGGAGGAAATTTGCCGGTGACCATTAGCAACGTTGTGGGGCAAATAAATCCTTAAAGAAAGTGATATCACGCCTCAAAGTCCGACTTGTGTACTCTAACGATCTGACTTCATTGTTCTACCCAATACGAAGCCATATTTTCCCAACATGAGGTCCATCAATTGAGAACGCGGACTCCAAGTCCATACCTTGCTTGACAAGATATTGTTTTATAAGTTCTTTAAACATCCTACATATTGTCCAGGAGTCACCGTTAGCCTCATATCGGGATCGGCTATAAAGCCCATGGAGAAGTAGGAGGGTCATCTCGATTTCTATGAACCCAAAATTTTGGATTCGGGGACTTAGATTAAGCTAACATTTCTATTAGTGTCATTTCGGTACTTAACTTGTCGGGATGTTATCTAAGTGGTCATGCATTTGTTATTACCATTTTCATTGCAACATGCTTTTGTAGGAAGGTTCATTAAGAATTTCTACGCTAAATCTTAAATCTAGCCTAGAAAATGAAATTAACAAACAATATATTGAAAAGCGGTGCCTTAAGTAAACACCCAACGAAATAAAAGATCTAGCTATTCCAAGTGCAATAATGAAAAACCGCAACTTGTCGGGTAATTATTATAAAGAAAACGATCAAGTCCCTTTTTAATTAGATACTAACTCTTAGAGAAAACATTATTATATAATTATATAGATACATAATACTACTCGAGCACCCATTTTCTACTTTCAAGTTCATTTTTCCCACTTTTCAAGTTGCAAAAGCAATCGAAAGCGGATCTATTCATACAAGAAGTTAAAAACGGCAACCTATCTCCAGAAAAACTTCAATTTTGTTATTTAATTAAGTTAAAGATATTCACGACAGATGAATTTTACCGTTTCCTTGGCATCACATGTCAAACAAACGTAACAAAACGCCAATTGCCAAATTACATTTTTAAATTTTTGCGAAGGGACGGATTTTGCCACCGCCGGGTGCAGCGTTGGCGCAACAGCCTGGACGCGCGGCGTATTTCTATTGGTTATCGAAGATTCCTGGGGATATGATAGCGCACACATAAAATGTAATCCATTTTCCTTTCCTCTCTTTTCTCCTCTCCCTTACCTGCGTCTTCGCCACGCGACAAAACATCAACGCTGCCGCTGCTGCCGCAACCCTGCCTTGCCGCCACAGTCACCGAAACTCGAGCACAGTCGCCCCCTCTCTCTTCCCGGACAAAAATGGCGCTCCATCAACGACGACGGGCCGCAAGCTAGAGAGCCAGATCTGGCCTCGTTGTCACCGGCTCGATCTTGACAGGTTCTTGGGAGAGATAGAGAGGGGAATTGGGGGAAGAGAGAGAGACGCTCACAGGGGTGGTGGTGGCGGCAGCAGAGGCGGTGCAATCTCGGACTGGTGGCGACGTCGTGTTGGGCGGCCACTAGCCACGGTGAAGAGCAACTGCGGTTTGCAACGATCATGAGCACGGTGACGTGGCGTTGGAGCGGGCGGGGCAGAGATGACGAGTGACGCAAATGGCCAATTTCCACATAATTTCATAAAAACGGAAAATGAAAATTACAAAGTGTTTTCAAGTTAAAAATATTATCCAAAGCCAAATTGACCAATCTCCACATAATTTCATGAAAAGATTAAGGCTAAATGATTGAGTACATAAACAAGTTAACAAATAAATTTATAAAATTCAATGTGAAAAGTTATACTTGAAACATTCATACATTATCTGAGAAAAGTAAACCCTTGGACACTTTTACTCTGCCAAAAACCAAATTATATGTTCAAGATAATTAATCTCTGGTGGTTGTGAAAAAAGGACAACTTGCTTACTCATGTAACATATAAGAACAAAGAAAATTCATTAGATTCTACCACGTGAGACAACCATATCTACTCTTAATTTATTCGTACTTAATTGACTATTCATTCAGGTACATGAGTATAACTCCCAGCAACCCCATATTAGTAAGAAAATTGACCCATTCACGGTTGAACAAATTATTTACAGTATTACACTCCCACGCCAGCAAAAGCCGTAAGCAGGACGTTCTTGAATCATTAGAAATACTGCTCCATTGATCACTATTTTCATAGATCATTGCTTTATTGCAAAAAGTAAACTAGATCTGTAGAGATCAAGAGCTTAATAATTTTATAAGTCCTCCTCGTGTAGGGGATTGAATGAGCGAGAAGATCAATCTAAACCTCATTGTTATTGGGATTTCGTTGAAGAGAACCCTAAACACCTGTTAAGAAACTTTAAAAAATTTGAACTTCAAATTTTTGTTGCCTCTTTGTAGATCCTACCACAGTCATCATCGTAAAATGAGTCCGGCACATTTGACGACAAATTCCTTCAACCTCCAAATTCAGGATTTACTGATCTTACAAGCTTTTTCAAGTGCTGGAGTGGGAAATCATCTTTACGTGCTACTTGTTATCCTCGCCACCAATCTATCTTCAACTTCTTCAAGTTGGATAGATCAGGTAACCTTCACAAGGAATTGCACCCTCTGATCGAAATTCTTTCTAATGATTCCAGTCTGTCAAGACCTTGAATCTCAACCGCTTTCGGACATGTATTGATCAACAAGAGTTGTAGATTCTCCAAGTTGGAAAGGTCAACAATTTCAAGAAGATTGTAACTGCGAACTTTAAGTTTCCTTAAACTGGAGGAAAGTTGCACAAGGTGGTATAGGCTGTCGCAGCTGATGAGTGGAAGTTTTTTTAGACAGCAAATGCAACCCCAATATGAGCTTATGCTGGTGAAACTTGGAAGTTGTAATATACAAAATGGGTTGGAAGTTCTCACTTTTGGAAAAGCTACGATGCAAATTGTGTTGGTAAAACAAAATTCCAGATTCCTTAAACTTACCAGGCTGGTGATCTTTGGAGCTTTTCTTATGGCTGTTGAAGACAGACATAGACTTACCAAACTCTGGAGAATTTGTGGTACGTTTTGCACATGAGTTCGCATTAATTTCAAAATCTTCAAAAAAGGGAGTCTCCCAAGTAATCATCTCTAGTTACAAGCAATTCTCTCCATAGATCTCTTCAAGTTTCTCCAACATCCCCATCGCCTTATGTAACTTTTGCATGTGACTTCTTTCAAGCTCTTTAGATTGACAATAGTATGTGGCAACTCTAATGCTTGTGCTTGAGATATCCAACTCAATTAAAGATTGCAGCATTCCAATAGAGTCGGAAGCGTCGTTAGCTCGGGAACTCCATAAATGGCCAAGCATTTGAGATTCATGAATGCTCCAATTGAGCTTGGCCTTGACTAATGCTTCCCATAAAAAGTACAGTTACAAAGGAGTAGCTCAGTCAAAGCTTTCAAAGAATCTAATTCACTAGGAAGCACTTGGAGACAAGTACAACTATTTAAATTCAAGTGCTTCAAACGTCTCAAATGACCAATAGATCGATCAATTGATAGCAAGTTACTACACTCCTCTAGAATTAGTACTTCTAAGGATGAATATACAAAGAGGTCAGGACTTCTCTTTAACCTGGGGCACTTAGATTAAGGACATTCTCACCTGTAAAATGATTATGTGTATTAAACGAGTTTGATTTATAGAAGTTTTGCAAGACTTAAAACAATTATATCGACTAAAGAAGCGTTCCACCAGAGGAACTTTATAAATGCTCTGTATGTATGCATTCCTCTATAATTTAAGCCAAAATCACCGTCTCACCTTTTTTAAATTTCTTCCAATGATGTTCCCAATAACAAATAAAAGAAAATAGATCTATTTTCAAATTAACATGTATTGAATAATAAAAAGACAAAAGAACATAATCACCACATTTATAAATTATAACATCTCTTTTCAACTTCATGACGGAATTACCAATTTTGTCCCCGACACTAGTACTCATGACTGGCTTTTCCTATGTAAATGTATCGTAAAAAAAAAAATTAATGTAGAAAATAATCGTACTTGTCTTCTGACAATCAACTAATCTATAATTGCAGTTTACTGTTTTATTTTTATTCTATATTTTGTTTCATTCATAAAGATAAGGGTGGGATTAGCTTCCACATGACCTTTTGAAGAGTAAAATATTAGTATTGACGTACTAAATAAATCAGTTTGCATGTTCAATTTTACTCTCCAATTTTTCTTATTTTGTTAATTTCTCACTGTTGTTTGGTTTTTCTTCGGTAGTGCATCTATGTATAGTATAGATAGTCATATTCACTACTTAAATTTAACTCAATTTAAGTATCTATTAATGACAACTTATTTGCGTAATTAGGGAACTCAAAACAACATGGATGTTTATATAATGTTCTTTAATAAGTAACATAAGTCAACAGATATTAAGTGATGACATATTCCATCAGATGATTTAACAATCCTATAAATTATAGAAATTACAAAATATGTATGTGTGGAATTCAAGTCGGCGGAAGACGACTTACCTTTATCTAATACGTAAACAACAATTAACTCCGGAACGAACGTTGAATTGTGGATGAATCACAAACAATATTATCTCACGTTGGTTTGAATGTAATCACGAGGAAAACATCCGATTTCCACAGCATAAATACCAATTGTTCTTGTAAAAGTGAAGTGGAATGCTTTCTTTTTCTCTCGATGGAAAGGGGACAAGACAATGGGAGAATTCTGAGCATACATTCTGCCAATCGTACCAACGGTTGTCTACAAAGGACTTTTATACGACTCCCTTCATACCCTTTCAAAGGGTGTCTTTCCATCATAGCATATTAAGACCAAACGGTGCGTTCCAATTGCACCCCATCATGGACGTACTAGTTAAAGTACAATATCTCCCACTTGGACATGATGGGCTTGATAGCGCTCTATCAAGAATATAAGGCATCCAACATTCATCAATTTTACAAAACAATTCATACTAGCAAGTAAGTCGTGCGACCAGTGAGTACATCTACACTTGGGAGCTCAAATTATGCACATGTTAGGGATGACATAATGACTACAACCCCGAAAGAAATAAACAATCAATGTCTTACAGTACTTCAGACATATTTTCTTACATCAATCCAAGTATACCTATTCCTTAAAGGCTATACTTGATTATTTTAAAAAACACAATGTATTTACAATTATATCCGCAACCACATAAAGTGATATAATTGATCGACCAGTAAATACATGTGATAGATGTAAAACAACAATAGTCTTCCTTCGCAGTCATGTCTCTCTCTATTTCAGATCAACTGATTTCCTATACACGTCCCATAAAGCCATATCCATTTATGACCGCTGATAACATGCTAAAGTAGCAACATCGATCTTTCACTTCGAGAACATAGTCAGAAGTAACATAGGGCACAAAATGAGATAAATTATAAATTACCTCAAGAGCTCACACGATGAGTAAATAGGGATAATTTTACTCACATTCCCTTGTCGGTTGTACATTGCACACATAGTATGAATTACATGCTATAGTGGATTTTTATTTCTATAAGAGTGTATGTAATTTATTAAATATATCTACTATACAAATCTTAGCCTAAACATAATCACGTGCTTCTTACGTACTCATGTTTAGCTTGAGTGCTATATCAATTCGCTTTCTACAGTGCCCAATTAAGTACTTGCATCCGGTATCTTTCAGGCATACATAATTGTGGGACTATCATGTTCGGTCTTATTATAAACAAATCACAGACCTCATCTTAACTCCAATTAATGCGACATCTTATTTTATGTACTAAACTTGCTTTTCAGCATTCATTTGTACATAATGTTTCATCTCAACATGCTAACTATAGCTCTTGAGGTGATTGCTCGTGTGAGTGAACCAATCAATGCCTGCTGATATACTTTTCAATAATATATGTGTGTATGTGCTAGTTTTATAGTGGATTTGTACTTATTGATAAAACATCAAATCACTAATAAACAAACAAGTACAATACATATGTCCACAAATACATAAACCAATGATCCTCTACAATAACACATATCACATTCTACGCAATCTTAGTGACATTCTGTGGGTCAAGAATATGTCTCTAGGAATAGCCTTCATAAATGGATCAACAACCATTTTATTTGTTGACATGTATTGTAGGATCATTTCTTTCTGCGTTATAATATATCTAATGAAGTTGTTCTTTATGTCAATGTGTTTTGTCATTTCATGATACTTGGGATCATTTACATAGGCAATGGCTGCTAGACTATCACAATAAATTATCACCGGTCTTGGAACCTTGGTGACAATGGTTAAATTTTCCAAGAAGCATTTTAGCCATACTGCTTATTGCACTGCAGCAGAACATGCAATAAATTCTGCATCCATAGTAGACAAGGCCGTGCATGTTATTGACACATAAATTTTGGCGATTTGGTCATTTATTTATTGCATAGAAGATTATGGGTTAATTTTATCTCTAAAAAAAAATTAATTGCATAGCATATAAATTTAGGTGCATTTGTTTTTAATTTACATTTTGTGCATTGGACCTAGGTGGCGAGATGGGTTGAAATTAGTGGTTCTGAACTTTAGCTTGGCGGGCGGACTAAGTCCATGAAGTGAGCAAATTGGCCCAAGCTCTTTTTTTTTATGATCGAAGATTATCTCGTGAAAAATAAAAATTTAAAATCTTTCTGAAATATGATGGAATTTTTTTTGAATAGGGTAGATGTGACAAAAAAATATTGCGTTCTAAAAAGCAAACATTGTATTTAGAAATGAAATCTTTGTGGATATGGATTTGGAAAATTAAAACCCTAACTCGTGGCCTATAAATAGGTTAAATGCGTAGAATTTAGAGGGCTTTTCTTACAATTTTCTAGGGTTTTTGGGGTTCGTCTTCGAGGTCAACAACTCAGCCAAGAAGAAATCTCGGTTCTCGAGGAAAAGTAAAAAAAACAGCATGAACTTTTTCCCTTTTGCTGAAAAGTAAGCTGAGATAAGCGAAGCAGAAGAAAGAAGATAGCAGCAGGAGAAAATATTAGGTACGTAAGACGCTCCAGCGTGGCAAATAAGAAGGTGGTGGGAGCGCGACACGTGTCTCGTGGGACCCACAATTTCAGGCGCCCATTTTGAAAATTTTCGTGCATTGTAGATCTGGAGAAAAGGGTTTTCCGTCGCTTGTTCTTTCTTTGCGCCTTTCTCTCTACCCTCGCTCTCTCTCCCCGACGAACTCCCTTTCTCTCTCTGCCCTCGCTTTTTCCGACCGGCGAACCACCGCGAGCAATCGACGAACCAGGAGGACATTGGCGAGACGACTGTGAGCAACCGACCGGCGTCCGACCTCCCTCTCTCTTTGCCCTCCCTCTTTCCGACCGACCGGCGTGCGACCTCCCTCTCTCTCTCTCTGCCCTCTGGCGTGTGACCTCCCTCTTTCTGACCGACCGGCGTGCGACCTCCCTCTCTCTTTGCCCTCCCTCTTTCCGACCGGCAAACCACCGCGCCGCCCCTCTGGCTCCGCTTCCGGCCCCGACTCGTCTGTCCCTTACTCTTTGTCTCTCCTCACGTCTCTGTCTACCCTCCCTTTCTTTGACAGCGAACTACCGCATGATCGGCGAACCACCGCGCCCCCCCCTCCGGCTCCAGATCTGGCACCGGCTTGTCCAGGTAATTTCTCGCCTTCTCTTTTCTCTCTTTCTCTGTCTGACGGGGTGATGGAAGGGATTTTATAGGAGTTCAGCGATGCTTGATGTGGGTAACTTTAGTTGGTGCGTTATGCTATGTTTGACTTATTTTGCTAAATGAAAGAGGAGATTTAATGCAATGCATTTGGCTTCTTACTTTATCTCACTGTTTGGTATAGACCTATGCGATCTCCTGATGATGATTTTTTTTTTTGGATTTTAACTTTCTCTGCATTTAACTTGGTCCCAAAGATGTCCCGCCTAGAAAACGAAACATATTTGCAAAGAAGGAAATAGAAAAAGGACATAAGGAAGAGTTACAGATAGTCATTGAAGAATGCAAAACAGATATCCCCTGAGATCAGAAATGCCCATCCTTCATGAGCTTACTTAAATATTATGTGGTGACAAACTAATGTGAAGTTATAAAAAAATAAAAAATAATAATAGTTGGAATTTTGGGTTGAATAAGCATCAAGAACTGTCACCGGTTAAAAAAAGTATGAGAGATTTAGATCCAAGTTGTTGGTTACTTCATACACTCCTTTGATTGGCGTTATGTCTCATGGAAATTGCCTGCTTTCATATTCAAGGAAAACATGTTGAGTTTGACCGCCATTTTATTAGAGAGAGTACTTGAAGGTAAAATAGAGGTGAAGTTGTCGAAACAGAAGCAAGTTCTTTCCCTCTGCAAAGTTGGCAACATTCAGAGAATACTTGGCTTGATAGCAAAACTGAATTAGGTTGGAAGGAGTGTTAACAATAACAACCAACTTGCTGGCTTCCTGAAGAGTTTAATCTCTCCCCATGAGGAAGGATTTTGTGGAGTCGGTCTTTCGGCTTTAATCTTCTTTAAATTTGGCCTTTCACTTATGTGGCTATGTGGTCTCTCCTGTCCGAGTATTTAGTTATGCAACTGATATCAAAGGGGTCGTTTGCTTTTAGTTTTTCAGTGAGCAAACACAATCAAGAAGCTAGCAAGCATTTTTGGAATAAATAGTGTGTATGCAAGCAATTCTGGCACATATAGGCTTTGCAGGAGAGAAGTTACTTGAAAGAGAAAAAGAGATGAAAGTGGCTTTGAGTGTCCGCTACGCAGTGGAGTGTGTAATTGGAGTACTGTGTGCACAAATGCTTCATGTTTCTTTATAAAAAAATTTCAGCTTATGGTTTCATTGCGCACCTTCATTTCAAGTAGAACATGCCCTCTGACAAATGGAAATTCCCATGGCACCACAATCATATAGTTTGGTTGAGACCACATTACCACATTTGAGCTGTGGAGGATGTAAGATCTTCTGTGTGTTGAGGTTGGTACTCGTTACAACTATTAGGCTCAAAGGTTGTCCATAGCGAAAATGCATCCATGCATTATCATCCCTTTTTCAGGGAACCGTTTCATCTAGTTTCTGGCTTGTGTTAACTTATGCCTCTCTGGTGCTGTTTCACAGGTTCTCAATGCATAAATTTCTTTTTGGTTATTTGTCATCTCATTTGACTTACAATTCGCTTGTGGCCCATTGTTCCCTAGGGAGAAAGAATTGGCTGCTGTGAAGATGAATGCAGCTGATGTTGATATAATCGCTAATGAACTTGAGGTCAGTCAGCTTATGCCATGTGCTTGAACGCATTTATTCTCACTGGCCTGAGCTTTCTAATATTGTATGGTAAATTCTGAAAACAGCTGGATCGGAAGGTGGGTGAAAGGACTTTACGTGAGCATAAAGGTGATGTTGTTGCTGCAATTCGTTCCTTGCTTCGATAAAGAATTGGTGGCACGAAAAATGGGATTTGTGATTTTTCTGAGGACATACCGACTTGCCCATAACATTGTCCAAGTAGGATCAAAAAGCTGTATGAGTCGTGCTTCATTTGGGGATACATGACTTGCTTTCTGGAAGATTGTTTGTACTCTCGCCGATTTTGGTTGCTAATGTTCAGCCCTGCATTTTTTCCCTTCCATGTAGTTCATGCCAGGAATTTTAGAGTACGAAAATCATGTACAATTTCGACGAACAAAAAATCATAAATCCACGAGCCTATGCTCAATAATGTGAGGTTGATTTCTAATACAAAGCTTGGAAGAGTTGTTGGGTTGATGCCTGGTTGGATGGCGACCCTAAGTCCGAGTTCATTAGACTGAATTTAATTCAAGAAACTAAAGCATCAAACTTTCTGGAAAACTGAAGACTTTTGATTGCATGTAAAATTTTGTTGAAGTAGCCCCTGGCACAATCGGCTAACAACTGTAGAAAAGGCATGGATATCTTCATTGATGGACTTCCATGGGGCGAACAACTTGGGCTAACGGCGATTTAGAAGCAGAATCTGCCTTGAGCTTTAGTAGTGCGCAACCCCTGTTACCATTGCAAAACTCTCTGTTTCACCACTAAGAGCCGTCAAAGTCAATTTGATTTGTACAGCTTTATGATGAGAATCTAATGTTCCCCTATAAATGTATCACAAACAAATGGATGGCAATGCCTAATGTGCTCAGCCTCCGATCTCCACAACACTTTGCAACATATCTACAAGATCCTTTGTGACTTTTTCAGTAAATGCACAAAAGCGACATACAATCGTCCTAGATCCACCCGCAATTGAATTGATCAAATGAAGGACAAACATTCTATCCTCTCGAAATGCTCCCAAAAATCTGGTCGCCAAATTTCATGGTCTAGAAGCAGCAAAGCGAGTCGAGATTGGTTGGGAACATCAACTTCCTGGCGAATAGCCAGGTTTGCTTGGACTGTTCACCAATGTATGAATAGACAAATCCTCTTGATGCACCGGATGGTTCACGCTTCCCTTGGAGTGCTGTCGCCACCAGCGGAGCAGAAAGCCTGGAATTGAAGTGCGTTCTGTCTCTGCAAATCTTTGAATCTTTCCAGTATTTCCTGGAACGTCGGTCGGCACTTTGGATCACTGCTTAGGAGAAAATGCTGTTCCCACATCAGTATCGAATTGTAACAAATTAACAATTTTTGTCCTCACAAAAAGGGAAAAAGAAAAAAAAGCTCCTAAATGACATCAACTTATGCCAGAAGAAAAAAAGGTCATGAAACTGCCTAAGAGATTCGAGGACTTCAAATCACAATGAATGATAGGTGGATTGTAATGATGCAGATAATTCATGCCCCTAGCCTGAAAAGTACCCAATTCAATAATTACATGTTAAAAGCAGCAAGATAACATACAAGAGATAGTAGAATTCAAATAACTGACAAACTCTGGAGGCCAAAAGTTCACGGGCCAAGCAGTCTCAGGAAGTTAGGAATGCTAAGGTTCAAGACACCCGTCTCAAATTTTTATCAGCATGGAAGTAAAATGTACATTTAAAAGATATCAACAAGAACAAAAAGAGGGCAATATAAAAAGGAGCAAAACAAACGCTGACAGGGAAACAGATGAAAAAAAACATTCAGGTGACCAAAATGTAAAACACTGCACCTACAAGAGGATGAATTTGGACATGCTGAACGTACATGTAAAAGATATCAACAAGAACAAAATGAGGGCAGTATAAAAAGGAGCAAAACAAATGCTCACTGAGAAACAGATGAAAAAAAAAAACATTCAGGTGACCAAAATGTAAAATACTGCACTTAGAAAACAATGGATTAAGTTACATGAATGAGAAGCAGATACTTAGCACATCCAAAGCCATATGAAAACGGCGTCTCCAATCCAACTTGGCTGTGTTCCTCTGCAGTAAGAGAAACAAACTTCCACTGCATCAACACACGTAACAACTGTTAGTTCCATAGAGACAGGATATCGACAGAAATTACAATCACTGAAAACCAACAAACCAGACATTACAACAAACTTTTACACAATGCACCATATAATCAAAAAGCCTGCTTTTCAAAAGCGTTGAGAAAGTACCGTGGAAGAAACTCTGTGACTATGCAGAGGCGCTGAGGTGAAGTTACTGCTCCCATGAAAAGCAAAACATTGGGGTGCCGAAGTCTTTTCATAAGAGACACCTGCAAGGACAAAAAAAACTGTCATATTAATGGTACTTTATGAGAAGTGAGAAAATTTGTGGCAACATCATAAGAGGTTCTCAGAAAATGCAGGTACTACGCATGCTGAGGGGGAGAGCATGGACATATAACAATCACAAAGTCCTATGAGAAAGTTCCTCATTTTGAGTAAAACGAGAAGGTATAATCCTTTCGTAGACCCACATTAATCCTTTCGTAGACCCACATGCTATTACATCTATCCAACACAACACAATTAATCATAATGCAATGGATCAAGGCATGGAAAATATAAGGAAAAATATCCATAATCCTTTGGCAAAAAAAAAAAAAAAAAAAAAGATCAAAACCTGCTATCTCCACATGTACCATGTACTGGAAATGTTGCGTTGCTGTATTAGTGGAACACCACTTGAATTAAAATTGCCAATGCCATCACTAATAGAGCTGACACCAATAAACTATATCCGTGCTTTGGGGAAAAAATCCCAGTTGCTACAAAATAAGCACCAAAAATTCTATTCATTAAAAGGCTTCAGAATTTTACAAAATAATAAAATACGGGCTAGTCATACAAGTCCAGAGAGATAGAGATAAATGCATGCAGTTTGAACATATTGGTCAATCTTACTTCATCTCTTTATCACACTGGTTTTCAGAATGTTCTACCTAAACCATCTGACTATGTAGTTCTTATCAGGAAAAGGAAAAAGAAAAAAAAGAACAATCAGAAGATGTAGGGGCAAGTGACACCATGGATGGAGTCATTTGGCACCTCGATGTTGACTAGTCACATCCTGGGATAATATAGATCACTTTTTGGGCTCATTATCAACTAAAAGGCCAACCCATTATCCCTCACTGCCTCAGTCTGAATCTAGATTATCAACTGCAATTACAACCTGTCAAGAAAGGCCATTATCAAAATTAAACCAGCCAGGTCACATCCAGCAATCACTGAACACTATCATAACAATGTTTTCATGATTTCAATTAACAAGTCAAGGACAGGCCAACAGGCTTAGAGCAATACATAGCCCGCATATCATGTCCTACGAGAGATGCCTTATTCAAATTAAAAAGTCTAAGCGACCCTCAGCATGTCCTGGCTGAATAATATTAGAAACAAAGAGAATGAGACATAGTGAAACCAAAAAGAAAACAAACCTCTTGTCTAAAGGAATTTATCAATTCTTTTGAATATTCTTGCATCGAGAATACCTTCACTGCCACATCCTGCAATTGGATTAAATGCAGAGAAAGTTAAAATCCAAAAAAAAGAATCATCATCAGGAGATCGCATAGGCCTATACCAAACAGTGAGATAAAGTAAGAAGCCAAATGCATTGTACTTAATCTCCTCTTTCATCTAGCAAAATAAGTAAAACATAGCAGAATGCACCAACTAAAGTTACCCACATCAAGCATCGCTAAACTCCTATAAAATCCCTTCCCTCACTTCGTCAGACAGAGAAAGAGAGAAAAGAGAAAGCAAGAAATTACCTAGAGAAGTCGGTGCCAAATCTGGAGCCGGGGGGGGGGCGTGGTGGTTCGCCGGTCACGCAGTAGTTCGCTGTCGAAGAAAGGGAGGGTAGATAGAGACGTGAGGAGAGACAAAGAGTAAGGGACGGACGAGTTGGGGTCAAACGTGGAGCCAGAGGGGCGGCGCGGTGGTTCGCCGGTCGGAAAGAGGGAGGGCAGAGAGAGAGGGAGGTCGCACGCTGGAGGGCAGAGAGAGAGGGGGAGGTCGCATGCCAATCGGTCGGAAAGAGGGAGGGCAGAGAGAAAGGGAGGTCGCACACCGGTTGGTTGCTCGCGATCATCTCTCCGGTGTCCTCCTGGTTCGTCGGTTGCTCACGGTGGTTCGCCGGTCGGAAAAAGTGAGGGCAGAGAGAGAGAGGGAGTTCATCGGGGAGAGAGAGCGAGGGTAGAGAGAAAGGCACAAAGAAAGAACCTGTGACAAAAAACCCTTTTCTCCAGAGCTACAGTACACGAAAATTTTCAAAATTGGCGCCTGAAATTGTGGGTCCCACGAGACACGTGTCGCGCTCCCACCGCCTTCTTGTTTGCCACGCTGGAGCGTCTTACATACCTAATATTTTCTCTGTGCAGCAAGCCAGCAAAGGAAGAAAGAAGAAAAAAATAGAAAAGCAAAAAGGTGTCTTCTTCATGCGGGAGTTCTTCCCCCCCGGCGTACGCGAGCTCCTTTGCCGGTGCTACCCCCCTCGCCAACACCACCACCGCGCCTCCACTTGCAGGACCCGCGAGCTCAGCCCTGCAGCACCTCTGCCCTTAGCCCGACACTGCTACCCCGCCTCATGCTCGAGTGACCCACCTGCAGATCCCGAGTCGCCATTCGCTACCGCCGCGCCAACATCGCCGTGCCTCACCTGCGAACCCCTGCGATGTCGCTTCTACCGCCAGATCTGCCTCGCCTGCAACCTGAAGCCAAAAGCCACCGTTCCTGCCGCAATCCCGTCCTCAGGCCGTCAGATCGTAGCTACCGGTCGTTGGGCTTCCGACTCTGACCCATGACTCTACTGCTGCTATCTCCACCTCTGCTTCGATTACCCGAAGACCAACAACCGACGTCCCTGCTCAACCTGATGGCCTCCTGCCCGGAGCCGAAGCCCTGCGACCCGCCTCCGTCTATCTGTGCCCCTGCAATGCTATCGAGCCGCTCCACCAGTCCGACAAAGCCACAGCCGTGCCGATCCTCGAAGACGCTGCTGCTCTGTCCACAACCGCCCACGTGTTTGTTCGCTTCGCCTTGCCGCACCTCCTCCTTAGCCTGGCTGCGACGTCGCTATTGCTACCCTTCCAAGTGACGCCACCAAAGCCTACCGCTAGTCTGCTTTGCCGTTGGTCGCAGTCACCGCCGTTCCACTCGTCGCCGGTCCTCGCCGGAGCTCCGAACGGCGGCGACCCAACCCCCGGTGACCCACCGAAGCTACCCATCTGTGGGTGAAGAAAGCAAAAAAAAAAAAAAAAAGAAAAAGGAAAATCAATTAGGTAGTTTTTTTCTTTTTTATTTACTTTATTCTATTTTTTATGTTATTTTCATTTATTTACTTTTTTTAGTAGAATTATTCCTGAATGAATGATTAAGATTCCGACGTGAAATAGCCCCTCAAATTAGGGATTGACAGTCTGATTTTCGCGTACGAAATCCGACTCGCAACCTCTTGCAAAATCGTCAATCCGATCTCATGCCCGAAATTCAATTCGCGATTTAATTTTAAAATTGGTCAACCCGATCTCATGAGCGAGATATGGTTCGCCAATTTTTGGATATCAATTTTATCTTACTTAATTTGCTATTGTGATGTTTGAATCAATTTTATTTTCCTAAAAGGAAAAAAAAAAATTGAATTAGGATTAGGTTCGTTTTTTAGAATATTCCTAGTCTTAGGGTTATCTTGCATATTTAGAATTGCGATCTCATTTCGAATTTTTAAATAAAAAATCCAAAAAAATGCGTTCATTTAGAATGTTAGTTTTCTTTAATTTAAATTGCACATTTAATTATGTGTCAACTTTAATTTCGAATTTTATAAAAAAAATGCAAAAAAAAAATCATTATGCATATGTTATGTAGAATTATGGCATTCTTTGTACGTCATGGCATATTAGGATAAAATTGCATGTTTCATTTAAGTTTAGATTGATTTTTTAGATAGACTGCATCTTAGGTTAGAGATTGCTAGGTTAAGATAATAGCTTAGTTTAAATTAGGATTTAGTCTGACCTAATCCTTAATATAAGTTAGATAGAATCTTAATCTAGATAGATAATTTTTGCATTTTTCTTAATTTCGAATTTCATGGAAAATACAAAAATTGTTAGAATAAATTAGTTAATTCTCTGGGATAGATTGCATATTTATGTCATATAGTTTATGTCATATTACCATGTCATATCATTTTACGTTAGATTAGTAACATGTAATAGATTCTCATTAAAAAAAATGAAAAAAAATTACGTGTTAATTAGAAATCATATCTAGGACTGTTAATGTAAATTTTGATCTAACATTGTAGATGCTTTCGTTACTATGAGGTAAGTTTTGCAATTTATTCATTGTTTTATCTGGGTATTAAATTGGTAGTTTGCGCACCCGCATGATTACCTCACATGTTAGGAAATAGATTTAAAATCAATCAAAGCTGCATGCAAAACATTTTTTCAAAATAAAAGAGAAAGGTATTGAAATGGCGTTAGAGAAATTTAGCGTAACCAAGTCCTTGAACTCATAATCTTTGATTCGTAGGAGTAAAGTAAATCTCATGTTACTTTATATAGGTTTCAAATCGTCCCACCAAAAATAGATTACTGATGACTCCTAATTAAAAATCAATTGCATGTTAAAAATTTGAACCTAAGTTGCGAATTGGTATGAGCTTGGGAGAGCCCGAGTTAAATCTAAGTTTAACAATCTATTAGCCAAACCCTAGGTGGTGCACCCAAAAATTTGGTCGCAACACATGTTTGTTTCTTCATATTCCAAGAAATTGCAACTACATTAAGTAAAAATGCATATTCAGAAGTTAACTTACGCTCATCCAAATCTTCACCCCAATCGGCATCTGAATAGCCAAATAGGCGTAAATCATTTCATTTGTAACAAAGTCGATAGTTCATAAAGCTTTTCAAGTATCTGAGAATCCTCTTCACTACAATCCAGTATGCTTGACCGAGATTTAATTGATATCGACTCACCAATCCTATGGTATAACATATATTGGGTCGAGTACACATCATAACATACATTAAACTTTTGACCGCACTAGCATAAGGAACGGTTTTCATTACTTTAATTTTTTCTGGAGTCTTAGGACACATCTTAGTACTTAGGCCTTCACCCTGCATAACAGGGGTATCAATGGGGTTACAATGCTACATATTGAAACGTTCAAGAATTTTCTTAATATAAAACTATTGTGATAAAGTAAGGAGTTTCCTTGATCGATCTCTTTGGATCTTAACTCGTAATATATAAACACGTATCATTTGGAGTGTTCAGAATATCTTATAAAAATACATTTCTTCCCTCTTGGACCTAATTTGCCATATTTATGGGAAGAATCATGAACATAAGCTGCACATCCAATGGACGTAGAATACTCAAGTCTGGTTTCTTACCAGTCTATAATTCATAAGGGGTGGAAGTGATCGATTTTGAGGGCACTTGATTAAGTATATAAGCAGTAGTCAATAATGCATCTCCCTAATAGGAGATAGGTAAATTTGCTTGCGTCATCATAGACCTAACAATTTCCAATAGGGTTCTATTTTTTCTCTCAACTATCCCATTTTGTTGTGGAGTACTAGGAATAGTCAATTATCGTACAATTTTTTTTTATCACAAAGAGTCTTGAATTGCTCATATAGATACTCACGTCCACGATTGGTTCTCAATGTCTTTATCGTTTTGTTCAACTGATTCTTTACCATTATTATATATTGTCTAAAGTAGTCTAATACTTCTGACTTATAGGAGATCAAAAAGACATAACCGAAATGTGTGAAGTCGTCTATGAGAGTGATGAAATATGAGGCTTCATGCCTTACCCTCACATTCAAATGACTACAAATATCAGAATGAATGAGTTGCAATGGAAATTCGGCTCTAGTCCCTTTACCGAATGATTTTTCTAGTTGCTTTTCCCGCCAGACAATGTTTACATACGGGTAAATTAACATTAGTGAATGACCCTAAAATGCATTTTCTAGCTAATTTTTGCATTATTTGCAATTCAATGTGAACTAATCTAGCATGCCAAGTACTTGCATCAATTTCAACATTACTAGAAGATACAATTAAAGAAAAACAACCATCGATATTAATATTGTACTGATCATAGTCAATGTCTAACACCATAAAACCATTTGATACATGACATAAACCATAATAAATTGTTCCATACAAAATGCCAACACAATCACCATTAAAATTCAATACATAACCTAGATTAAGAAGAACAACTATTGAGACCAAGTTTCGTCGAATATCCGGAGCATAGAGAACATTATGTAGGAATAGGCTTCGACCACCACGTAAAATTAATTTATATGTGTCGATACCCTTCATTTCAACTTTTGAGTTATTCCCAACATATATCCATCTTCTTCTAGGCTGTATTCGACGATACTCCACAAATGCTTCTCGGTCTCTAGCTACATGGTATGTTGCTCCTGAGTCTACAGTCCACATTGGATGAGATTCAGCAAGTATTACAGTACTAGAAATAAAAATATTACTTAAAGTAATTGAGTAATAGGGTACCTCTTTCAGCTCAGTGCATTCACAAGCAAAATGACCCATCTTGCCACAACTGTAACACTTCATCTTGGCCTTATCCTTCTTCCCACCACGCTTCTTGCGTTTGAAGGTCTTAGCCCTCTTAGGTATCTAATCAATTTTCTTCCCTTTGTTGTTGAATTGAAAATTCATTTTGCACTTTAAGCCCGAAACTTTACATGAACTCGATTCAACAACGTAAGTATGGATAGAGGATCTAATAGCCTTTAGGCGCTAATCCTCTAATTTCAAATGACATGCTATATCATCAAAAGTGACAATATTCTCATTATGCGTCATATTGATCTTTATATGCTCTCAATTGTTAGGAAGAGACCTTATAATAGCCTGAACTTGCTGCCTCAGTAAGGGAGTGATCCGCTGACTTCAACTCACGAATCATATTTGACATCTCTTGAAAATGCTGCCTCTTATTACATTTAGGCTATTTTGATATGTGTCAAACTCGATGGTAAGTCTCCTCAACTTAGTGGCAGATGTACCCCCTAAACTTATCTTTCAAGGCAACCCACATAACTTGAGTTTTATCGTAACTTTCAAACTCACACATGAGATCATCTTACATACAGTTCAGCAACGTAATGCGAGCAATGCTATTTTTCTTTTTCCAAGTTTGATAAGCTTCTAGATATCTCTTGTGTTGAGCTAAAATTCCGCACTCAGGTTCATCCATGGTGTGGTTGAGAGTTTCCAAAACCTCTTGTTCCTCAATGATGTATTGAACCTTTCGGTACCAAATATTATAATTGTCACCGTTCAGCTTCTTATCCTTATTAATGTCAGTCACAATGGTCTTAAATACCAAAGCCATAATCAATCGCTATAACATATCGACATAATAAACGCAAAATCAATACTAGCATACTTTTTAGAGTAACACATATTTAATTTGCAGTGAAGACATACTAAATTAATGATAATTCAACAAAAGACAGAAACGAAAGTTTACTATGTTCCTAATCAGCTCATATATACGATTGTTCAATTATCATTAATTAGTTTAATTTACACAAATTTTAAGTTCTAATTGAGAACTCTTTCGAATTCTACCAACTTACGAACTCCCACTAGGAAAAATAATTACATGACTTCATATAATTTCGACATTTTTCCATTAACACAAAAACATAGTATGATGTAAACCAACGTACAAAAAAACAATCATGCTATAACTACAATCAGAACCGCAATTTAACATGTAATGGAAAGTCAAGGATTTCCTACCATTGTTCGAATTTTGTTTGAACTAGAAAATTGCAAGTATATTAAACTATATAAACGAGCTTTATACAGCATATATGACATCATTTTTATATATGCTAGCTACTGTATTTCCTAAAACATAAGAAAATACAAGCTAAAAATGATTAAACTATGCATTAAAACCCCAAAAATACGCGTACATAGGATTTTCTACACTTTCATACATTTATAAAATTCAAAAATATAAAATAACTATACCATAGTATAGGGGACATTTATACGAACTAAACGCCGTCGACCACGCTCCAATCAGAACTCCCAAGCGGCCACACGTGTTGCCTGAGTGCGCGGCGTGTGTGGCGCACGTGCCAGCAAGCCAGAAGGCTCCTGGCTGGTCCGACCGGTGACCGATCTGACCGATTGACCAGTCAACGGCCGGGTTGGGTCAGGTCGCCAGTCGAGTCGCTGGCTGGCAACGGGCCGACTAATTGCGCCATTGGTGACGTCAGCACACGTCGCTTTGCCAATGCGCGCGTGACGCTCATGCGTCAGTTCGCCGACCGGCACGTGCTGCGCAGCACTAGCGTTCCCAGCACTTCAGGCGCATGAAGCCCACGCATAGCGGCTTCTGGCCGTGCGTGTGGGTGCGTTCGGTGTCCTCCGGCGACGCTCTACCCACCGCTAGACTCGTCTCGACGAGTACTTTCACCATGCATATTTCAAAATTGATTTTGGCCGAAAAATATTTCGAAAAATGACCAAAATCGTATGGGTGTACGCAACCTCTAACCCATTCTTCGCTTCGGTTCGTTTTCGACAATTCAAATAGCAATTCTGACCAATAGACATCAAAACAGTGTAGATTTCATATTCTTGATCTCGATATCAATAAGTAAACGAGAAAATTTTGTGAAAAAACCAGGCAGAAATCATGACCGGGCTTTGATATCAATGTTGGAATTCAAGTCGGTGGAAGACGAATTACCTTTATCCGATGCGCAAACAATAATTAACCCTGGAACAAATGTTGAATTGCGGATGAATCACGAACAATATTATCTCACGTTGGTCTAAATGTAATCACGAGGAAAACATCCGATTTCCACAGCGTAAATGCCGATTGTTCTTGTAAAAGTGAAGTGGAATGCCTTCTTTTTCTCTCGATAGAAAGGAGACAAGACAATGAGAGAATTATGAGCGTATGTTCTACCAACCGTACCAACGGTTGTCTACAAAGGACTTTTATATGACTCCCTTCATACCCTTTCAAAGGGTGTCTTTCCATCTTAGCATATGAAGACCAAATGGTGTGTTCCAATCGCACCCCATCATGGACGTACTAGTTAAAGTATAACAATATGGATATCTAGAAGTCATTTCATTTATTAATTGTGGTACCCAAAATTTAGTTACAAGTAACATAAAATGTACCCATTAACAATACCCTTTACTCATGCAGCTACAATCAATTTGAATCGAAGAAACTCATCAGGAAAAGATTTGCCTATATGATAAAACAACAGTAACATAGTACCAATCTAAAACAACATATGGAATGCAGATTAATGACCAACAACCAAATATTAACATCTCTTTTGGTTTTTGGTAAGCTAATTGTTTCATTCGATCAAAATGAAAAATGCAATATTAGAAAAATCTACACATGCGACATTCTCCCCATCTCCACAACCTAATATCTATGAATACTATATCGAAAGAATGAGATAAAAGTAAACGAGGGTGACATTCTTTCCGTCAACCAAAGTGTACAATGGGGATATACAAGTAACATTATGTCTCGAATCACATCATTGAATATATCAAAGGCATGGTTCGATTCAACATACTTCTAGTGAAAGAAAATTGCAAATCCATAGAACAAAAAATTGCTCGGTTTGGGTGGCAGAGTGATGGTAAGAAATCAGGCATACACTGGAAGAATTGGAAAGTTCTCAAATGTAGAAAGGACAATGGGGGTCTCGGATTTCGTGATCTCATTGACTTTAACAAAGCTATGCTTGGAAAGCAAGCATGGAGGTTAATACAGTACCCAACATCCTTATGGAGCACCCTTTTTAAAGGGCTTTATTTCCACTCACAGGATTTTATGCATGCTGATAGGGGAACCAAGCCATCCTGGGGATGGCGGAGTATTCTCCTTGAGAGGGATTCCATATTGCCTCACCTGCAATGGTCTATTGGCAATGGACAAGCTATTAAAATACGGGAAGACCGATGGCTCCCTAGAGGAATTATAGGAGGCCCCGCTGCTTGAGGTGACTCGGAGACTGTAGCTGATCTCTTCGACTCAGATAACATCAACTGGAACGTTCCCCTTCTCAATGAGCACTTTGATGCTCCAACAGTTGTAGAAATTCTTGCCATCCAAGTAAGACATTCCTACACTACTAATCAAATTATTTGGACAAGGACTCAAAATGGTAGATATACTATGAAAAGCGCCTACCACACCATCAGACATTCCACTTCCAGCAGTCAACAGAACCAAGCATCGCCATCATACCAACCCCCCAAGCTACTGTGGAAATCCATTTGGACGGTCAAATTACCCCCCAAAATTCGACCATTCCTCTAGTCAGTATGTCACAACGCCTTAGCAACGAAAGACAATCTTTTCCAACATCGTATCACCACGGACCCAATATGCCCTATCTGCTATCAACACACACTGGAAACTACAGAACATCTCTTTCTTCTATGTCCATGGACGCATCGCATATGGTCACATCCACAGATCGGCATTCAAATCACACCACAGTCAGTAAAACGGATAGATGAGTGGTTAGTAGCACAGCTAGAACACCGGCATACCTTACCTGGTTTGGAGATCATTGCTGCACTATTGTGGCAGATCTGGAAAATGGGCAACAGCTTCATATTCCGCTGACAATGCCTCGATTCGTTACAGGTAGTGGAGGAGGCCCTTGCCCAGGTACAAATTGCAAAGCTCTCCACCCAGCCACTAGCATGAACAAGCCGATATGCTTCGCAATCCAATCTGCTGTGGCGGCCACCTGATCCTGGCGAGGTGAAAATCAATATTGACGGAGCCTACCAACCAACAAGTTCTAAAGGTGCTATGGTGTGTATTTTCAGAGATTACACAGGAGCTCTCCTTCACAGCTTTACCTATGATTTCCTAGCAGCTTCGACTTTGCAGAGCGAGATCAAGGCGTTCCTCATTACTCTTGATTATCTACTGCAACACGGTAAGGATCAAGACCGCTTGGTGCTTGAATCTGATTGTCTTGTTCTGGTGGATGCTGTCCACGATCCGCCATCGACACCATGGGAGACGCAAGCTCTACTTGTAGAAGCGGCGGCCAAACTCTCCTCTTTCCCTAACCTACAAGTTCGTCACTCTAGACGCGAAGCCAATTTTGTGGCTGATTCGGCCGCTAAAGCCCATTTTAATGGCACCTTACCACCGAATTGGGCTACGTCCCCTCCCCTTTTGCTTTCGAATCTTCTGTTTTCTGAAGCCCAAGCTTCGAGTTGCTGTTGTCCTTTACCTTCTTGATATAATATTCCCTATTTCGACCAAAAAAAAAAAAAACCTATGAGAATGAGGGATTGGTGTCATAGGCATTCTTCAAGACCAAGATTTGTTTGAATTAAGGCAACAAAATTCAACTGGAAAAAAAAAAAAAGCAATAAAATAACAGTCTGCAGCCCCATGAGACACAAGACCTCATGTGATTGAAAGAAAATATAACATGTTATACTTAATTATTTGTACATACCTTAAGATGAGTCCAATCACCCCAAAGTTCATCTACTCAGCTCCTCAATAGGTCGAGGATGAGTAGTTTTTCTAGGCATAAGTTGGTCACACTCAGCATTGAAGGACCACACTTCCAAGAAAGCCATCACAATTCTGAATAGAGATCCTAAGTCTCCAGAGAGGTTCCCACGGACCATTTTAATAAATCTAATACTTGGCATCTGCATAAATTCATCTGATGTCAAAATAGTGGTTGGTATAAACCTGCCAAAGTTCAAACTGATCGCTTCAACAATTTCGGCTCCCTAAAGTAAGTCAGTTAAATGCGAGTTCCAAACAGTGTTTGAAATAAAGGGAAAACAATCCAAGGAAGATTTCTGCAATGAACAAAGCAAAGGAGGGTGCACTTAAACTTGTACCTTCTTTATCTTGATCATATCAAGAGCTTCTTCATGATTCACACTTGTGAACATTTTCCTGGATCTTTACAATTTTCTTGGTATATAATGCTCTTGCCCAAGTCTTTGAGTTGATCATGCATCCATAGTTGATTGTTTTCCACAATTTTCACTAAGGCATCAAAAGCAAAACTTCAATCCCCTCATCCAGAAAAAATCAATAGTCATCCCACATGTAATCTACAGAACTCTTATTTTTACCAGCTAGAAAGCAAGCAATATCAAGAAATATTTGTCATTGCTGATGGTCTAATGCCTCATAACTCAAAATCAATTTTTCCTCCACATCCTTATGAGGGTAATGTTCCATTTTTTTCAATGTATCTTGCCACGCTGCTTTCTTTTTCCCATATAGTAATGAACCCATCACTTCAATAGCCAAAGGAAGCCCTCCGGTTTTTGAAGTAACTTTTTTAGATAGACTTAAAAATGCATTTGGAGGAGAGCAGCTTCTAAAGGTATGCTTCCTAAAGAGTTCAAGAGCTTCGAGATCCTTGAACCCCTTAGCTTCAAAAATCAAACAGTGGTCAAATTGATCTTGGAATCCACTTAAGACACTTCTGTCTCTTGTTGTAACAACCATTCTACTTCTCAAAGCAAACCATTTTGTCTTTGCTGCTAATGCCATAAGCTGGCTCCTATGATATACATCAACAAGGACAATAAGAACTCTTTTTTATCTTGAATCTATCTTTGATCATATTTATCCCATGATCCATGCTAGAAAGTTCAACTCCTATGTTGCCAAGGATATCAGAGACTATTTGCCTTTGAAAATTGGACAGAACAGAACTTTTTGATTCTTCTCGAATATTTGAAATGAAACTGCAACTTATAAAATTAATAAAAAGTTTGTGGTAAACAACCTTGGCAAGAGTTGTCTTGCCTATTCCACCCATTCCGCAAATTCCCATGAGCCTTATGTCCTTAGATTCAGCATTTAGCGAAACTACCATTTCGTCCACCGACTCGTCCGTTGCAACTACATGATTAGACATATGAACCTAAGACACCTTAAGCTTAACCAACACTTTCCAAGCAATCAACCGTACGAGTTCTGCATGGTTGTGTCAACACACACAACATAATCAAGTTAATTATAAGATTGGTGGCAAACTTGTATACATGCAAGATCAAACAATAGCATGAGGTTACAAAATAGATGCTGAGTGAACAAAAGAATAAATGCATGGTTATCTAGTTCTTTTCAATCTAGACAATGGACTATAATGCTTATGTAGATAAGGTGAGAATTCCATGCGATATTCCATCACAATTTTTGGTCCAGAGTACAGAAAAAGCTGTGCTCTTTGAATTATAATCCGCATTCAAGCAAAAGAAACAAAGAGAAAAGGGAAAATGGAGGTGAATGATTTAACATACCCGTGTTCTTGGTGTCCCATCCCTTGATTGAAGTAACTTCCTCGAGTGCCTCCGCCAAGCGCTGCACAATATCCACCCCACATTTTTCTTCATGCAGAGTTAATGCATCCCTATGTACTTCACTTTCAAGCTTCACATCGGAAGGATCAACATCATAAAATATGAGCATAACGTCAAGTTCGTCGATTTTCCTACATTCCATCATGTGTTTCAGCTCACGTAAGCACCAGCTAGTGAAGGCATAGCCTCTGGAGAAGATGGGAATGCAGATTTTCGAGTCATCGATGGCCTGGAAAATACCAGGGCCGATCTCTTCACTGATGTTGATTCCCTTTCCTGTCTACGCAAACATGGATACCCTTATCTAGCAAGGCATGATTGAGGGAATTCGTGAAGTTAGCACGAGTATCTGATCCTCGAAAACTTAAGGACACATCGAACTTAGCTCCTGATGAGCCACGGCTTGTGGATTTCTGGAGAAGAGCTCCTTTTTCTTTCCATCTTAGTTGCATCTGCTAAAATTCTGAAAGCAAATCACAGAAGATTTGACATGCTTTTCTCGTCAAAATACATATAAAACCACACCACATTTTAAAGCAATTTTGCAAGACTTGGATGATGGAAAACACGGTTTTATGCAATTCAAGGAAGTTGGAAGAACTCCGTTTGGAACAGGGGTCGACGAGCAATGGTCAGGTAGGAAAGTGAGGCTCGGTTTCCATTTCCATTCCCATTGTGCTGTGGCATTGGTCGACAGAAGTGGTAAAAATATAATTGAAGGATTAAGAAATGGCCTAAGCCCCACAAGTTGACATAATTTAGAAGAAGTAAACTCGAGTTGGGTCTATAATCAAGGCGTGACCAGAATCGAAGCGCGGCTCGACCACACCTCAGTCACTTTCGAGCTCCTTGTTCTGTTGCTATGGCAGATCTAGAAAGTGCAGAACAACCTCGTGTTCAGAGCTCGAAGTCCGAACCCACCAGTAGCTCATCGACTCGGCTCTGGCGATGAATCATAATCACAAAAGATGGGTAGACAAAAACGCAAGCGAAATCACAGCAGCGAATAGACTTACCCCAATGTCAGAAGCCCCCCATCCCGCGACGTGCTCAAGAAAAACTTCCATGGATCTTATTGCACGAGAAACAGGGGAAGGAGCCATTGCTCGCATACGCCGCCACGACAGCTACGGCTTCTTGATCGATGGCTTTGCTCGACTGGCGAGAGTGGCCTCGACGTCACAAGCAGAAGCGGTAGCCATTGTTGAATCTGAAGCAGAAGCCGAACTGAATTCAAGAGGGGAAACAGAACAGTCTGATCTGGTGCAGGGGATATGCGGAGGCACAGATCAAGCGAGCTGGGAGGTGGTCTCTTATCACTGAAGCCCAAGCCCATTTGACATATTTCCAAAACCTGAAGAGAATTGTTCACCTAAATTCAAAGCCCAAGCCCAAGCCGCAGATCAAGCAAGAGAATTGTACTAAGGTTGCGGATGGGGTGGTCAATGTATCTCACCACCCAATCTTATTATGTTGATCGAAAACATCATAACCGAGGTTCTATCTCCCCAACTAGGCATCTCTAATGTAGTGATCCGTAAAGCAACTATTGCATGAATTATCAACCTAAATTCAAGTAATTTACCAACTTTTGTTATATAAAATTACCAATTAGTGTTGCATTACCAATTTTTATTTGGTTTGCTAATTTCTATTGTATTTACCAATTCTATTTAAAAATTACCAGCCTTAGTTAACGTGATTCACCAACTTGTCTCCCGTAATAGTACTGCTTCGTATCGTCAACATTCATGTAAGGTACTAACAATTTATTTAGTTCTTTATTTCTAACTTTTCTTATTGTTTACAAACTTCTATTTGCATTTCTTAGCAACGCCTTAGAATTACCAATTTTTTTTTTTAAATTACCATATTTAATTAGAGTGATGTTTTAACTTTTCTCTGTTTAAGTTATCAAATAGTTTGTGTTACCAACTCTTATTTGAGTTGCTTATTAGGTCTATCTTTTTAATTACGAACTTTTGTTGTTTTTTTACCAATTCTCATTTACCGTACCTTTTTTTTTATTACACCTTAGATTTATCAACACTTAAGATATTTTTAATCAATGATAAGAAAAGTTAGTATATTAAACAAAAGATAAATAGACATTCATAACTAATTTTATAGAGTTCACGTGGAGCTTTCCAAGAAGGATGCTCAAAATATAATCTCCATGGATGGCTACCGTGTGAAGTGAAAAAGAGTAACACTTCTTTCCCAGCCCTCAACAAAAAGAAAAAAAAGTTAAAGATTAGTCATGAAAGCAACTACAAACGATCTTACTTTTCTACCCACCTATGGGCAGCGCAATTGATTAAGATCAACTCCTTCAGAGTTCGAAACCCTACATTGCTAGCGATTTAAGCGGGAGCCCTAACGGTGGATTGCTGGGCCAACTTCCCCCGATGTATAGTCGCTGTAGGTCCTCCACCGCGGAGGCCCATGAGACCCCAATTGGGGGCTCCGGCAGATCCTTGATCACCCAATTAAAAAAAAAAAAAAAAGACTCTGAGTTCAATCCAACAAGAACAAGCTCTCTAACTTGATCGGTCGCACAAAGGTTTTGAGTTCATGCACTTCTGATTTACTCGGAGAACTGATTCATATGAACTTATATGCAACAAAAAAGAAGCTAGCGAACGTAAAACAGGTACAAAAATCGCATACACAAGTATAGACTTCACCCAGACAATTAAACAACTAGCAAGCAGTCCGAATGTAAATCTTATTAAGTAAAACTACACCCAAAGCATCATGTAAAACTTGAAACACGTACTCAATCATTATAGTTGCCTCGAACAAAGTTCAGTTCTTATATAATCAAATTCGCAAGTTCAAAGTCTATTTCGAAAGAAACAGAGCGTGCACTGTACCTTATCAAAGCAGCGATTAGGGACCAAATCGGAAAAGGTACTTCTGGAAGTTTTTTCAGTGAAGGTCAGAGCTGGTAGTGGAGAATCGAACACGAATTAGATTCCTTTCGAACTCTTGGATCTGAAGACAGAGTCGAACAGTACAAACTCAGTGCAACGGTGAAATTGCCAACGGCGTTAGCGACAGACATTGGCAGAAGCTAAGAGGCGTCAAAAATTAATCCACCAATGTCTCCTCGAGAGAGGATTGTTATGCATCCAGTGTGCATGTATGATGCTCTGTTTCCTGGTATGGTTGTCGTTGAGCTTGAAGTGGCCAGCTATGGAGCTAGACCGTGGTGAATTCCTGGCGACGGAGAAGGAAACCTCTCCCTTTAATTGCGATCAGAACCCATTCTGTCAGAGCCAAACTTCTAGAAAAAATCATGTGAGAAATGACTTGGGCTGAAGGCGAATTGGACAAGGCTTTTTAATTAAAAAAACTACCTAAATAGCTGATTTTGCTTGAAATTTCGATTAAAAATCAGGTGTGAACAATCACCATAAATTGATCTCGCAAAATTTTGATGACAAATTCCTTCAGGCCTCAAATTTCAGGATTTACTGATCTTCAAGCTTTTTCAAGTGCTGGAGTGGGAGATCATCTCGTTGAGCTACTAGTTTTTATCGCCGCCAATTCATCTTCAGCTTCTTCAAGTGGGATAGATCAGGTAAGCTTTCCAAGGAACTACAGCATATGATATCAAGCCTTTCTAGTAATTCCAATTTGTCAAGACCTTCAATCTGAACCAGTTCCGGACAGTACCATAGTTCAACGTCCTTGAGATTTTTGAAGTTAGATAAGTTGGGCAATGTCTGAAGGAACCAACACATCCTAAGCTGCAAGAGTCGCAGATTTTTCAGTCTTTCAAGCCCGCTGAACTTGCTGGACTTGCAGTTGTCCATTCTCAAGCATTGCAACGATGTTAAACCTTCAAGCCCCTGAATATCACAAATCTCATTGTTGATTAGACTTAGCTCCAACAAATTCACCAAGTTGGAAAGGTCGACAACTTCAAGAAGATGGCAACAACTAATTGTGAGTTTCCTCAAAATAGAGGGAAGTTGTTGAATCAGTGCGAGGTTCTTCGCTTCTTCAAGTGGCATAGATCGTAAGCTTTGCAAGGGGGCGCACCATTGGATATCAAGCCTTTCTAGTGATTCCAATTTGTCAAGGCCTTCAATCTCAACCAGTTTTGGACAATGCCATAGTTCAAACTCCTTGAGATTTTTCAAGTTAGATAAGTTGGGCAATATCGAAGGAGGACACATCTTAAGTTGCAAGAGTCGTAGATTCTTCGTCTTTCAAGCCCGTTCAACTTGCTTGACTTGCGTCGTACACTTCCAAGCATTGCACCGATGCTAAACCTTCAAGCCCTTGAATATCACAAATCTCATTGTTGATTAGACTTAGCTCCAACAAATTCTCCAAGTTGGAAAGGTCAACAACTTCAAGAAGATGGCAATCACTAATTTTAAGTTTCCTCAAACCGAGGAGAGCTGTTGAATGGTGCGGGTTCTTTAGCTTCTTTAAGTGAGATAGATCAACTAAGCTCCGCAAGGAACTGCAGCGTTGGATATCAAGCCTTTCTAGTGATTCCAATCTGTCAAGACCTTCAATCTCAACCAGTTTTGGACAATCCCATAGTTGAAACTCCTCGAGATTTTTTAAGTTAGATAAGTTGGGCAATGTCTGGAGGGAGGGAAATCTTTTAAGCTGCAAGAGCCGTAGATTCTTCAGTCTTTCAAGCCCACTGAACTTGCTTGACTCACTGTTGTCCACTCTCAAGCATTGCAACGATGCTAAACCTTCAAGCCCCTGAATATCACAATTCTCATTGTTAATTAGACTAAGCTCCAACAAGTTCTCCAAGTTGGAAAGATCAACAACTTCAAGAAGATAGCAAAAACTAATTATGAGTTTCCTCAAACCAGAGGGAAGCTGTTGAATCTGGCATGGGTTCTTCGACTTCTTCAAGTGGGATAGATCAGGTAAGCATCGCAAGGAACTGCAATGTTGGATATCAAGCCTTTCTAGTGTTTCCAATAAGTCGAGACCTTCAATCTCAACTAGTTTCAGACAATCCCGTAGTTCAAATTCCTTGAGAATTTTTAAGTTAGATAAGTTGGGCAATGCCTGAAAGGAGGGACAACTCTCAAGCTACAAGAGCCGTAGATTCTTTAGTCTTTCAAGCCCGTTGAACTTACTTGACCTACAGTTGTACACTTCCCAGCATTGCAACGATGCCAAACCTTCAAGCCCTTGAATATCACAATTCCAATTGTCGATTAGACTTAGCTCCAACAAATTCTCCAAGTTGGAAAGGTTGACAACTTCAAGAATATAGCAATCCCTAATCTTGAGTTTCCTCAAACTAGAGGGAAGTTGTTGAATTTGGCACAGGGTCTTGCACTGGATAAGTTCAAGTTCTGTTGTACAAAGAAGCCAACGCCCAAATGAGCTTACCCCGGCATTACTCAAAAGTTTCATATGCAATGAGCTGGAAAAAGCATGGGATTGTCGCTCTGACTTATAGTAGACAAAGGCTTCATCATCGCCTTCGCTGAAACATGATTCTAGATTTCTTAAATTTGGAAGGTTCACTAGGTTGAAGATCTCTGGAACTTTTTCTATGGCACTTGAGGACAAACATAGACTTACCAAACTAAGTGGAAGCTCTGGCATATTCTCCACACGAGTTTTTGTTAATGCCAAAATCTTCAAGAATGGTAGTCTCCTGATATCACTAGGAATTATTCTTAGTTCCTTGCAATCGTTTCCATGAATTTCCTCAAGTTTCTCCATCATCCCAATAGCCTTGGGTAACTTTTGCATTGAACTTCTGTCCATCTTCAACACTTTCAAGCTCTTTAAATTGACGATGGTATTTGGCAACTCTACAATGCTTGTCCATGAGATATCCAACTCAACTAAACATTTCAGCATTCCAATCGAGTTGGGAAGTTTTGTAAGCGCTTCACACCACCTTAGAATTAATATTTCTAAGGATAAAAATGTAGAGAGGTCAGGAGTTTCCTTCAACACATCACAATCTGACAGATTAAGGATCTTCAATTTTGTAGCCACCTGTTAAATGATTATGCATATCTAATGAGTTTAATTTACAGAAGTTTTGTGGGACAAAAGCGTATATATAGACTAAAGAAGCATTCCACTAATGTAACCTTATAAATACTCTATATATGCATTCCTAACTTAAGCCAAAACCACTATTTGTCACACTTTTTTCATTTCTTCCAATATTGTCCCCAACAATAAATTGAAAAAAGAAAGATCTATTCTCAAATTACCCCCGTATCAAAAAATAGAAAGATAGAATATAGCCAACGCTTCTCCTATAAATTGTAACATCCCTTTCCAACTTCATCATCGAATCACTGATTTTGTCCCCACCACTAATACTTATGACACTACACTTCACGGCTTTTCCTATGTAAACATATCTCTAAATTTCAATATAAAAAATAATCTTACATATCTTCGACTATTAACTATTTTATTTGCACTTTACTTTTTTTTTTTTACTTTGTTTATTAAACCTTTTAAAGAGTATAATATTCATTTAATAGTATTGATGTTCTAATAAATTAGTTCGCATGTTCAATTTTACTCGCCAATTTTTATTATTTTGCTAATTTCTCTCTATTGTTTGGTTTTTCTTTGCCATCGTCATCCTTGTATGGTACAGATAGTCACTACTTATAATTCACTTAAATTTAAACATCTATAACAACAACTAGAGGGAACTCAAAATAACGAGAATATTTATAAATTGTTCTTTAAAAAGTAATGAAGTCAAATAGATATTAAGCTATGACATTTATTCCATTAGATAATCCAACAATCCTACAAATTACAGAAATTACAGAAATCACGAAATATGTATGATTATCAAATCAAGTCATTTCCTTTTTTTTATCATGCAATGCAAAAATTTAGTTACTAGTAACATAGAATGTACAAATTACAATGCCCTTTAATCATGCAGCTACAATCAGTTTGAATTGAAGAAAGCCATCGGGGAAGAATTGGCATAAATGGCAAAACAACAATAAGATAATATCAATTTAAAACTATAAAATGCAATGCAGATTGATGACCATCAACCAAATCACATCTTTTTCTTTTTTTGGTATTTTAATTGTTTGGTTAGGTAAAAATGAAAAATGCAAACTTGAAAAATCTACACAAGTTAAATTCTCTCCATTAACACAACAAAATATCTATGAACAAAATATTGAATCAACGAATAAAAGTGATCAAGGGTAGCAGTCTTAACGTTGACCAAATTGTCTTCAATGGGGATATACAAGTGGCAGGGGATATACAAGTGGCATTATCTCTTGATCACATCTATGACATAAATTAAAGTAATTGTTTGATTTGATGTTTTTCTAGTGAAAACACAACGGTTAAGTTTCAGACCTATGGAATCAGGGATTGGTGTCATAAGCCTTCTTCAGGACCAAGGGTTGTTTTATGAATTAAACCAATAGACTTCAATAAAATAATAAAAAAAGAGATTAAGGATGACAATCAACGACCACGTACAAGAGCTAGTGTGACTGGAAGAAAATATAAGATTTTATCCCAAATTATTTGCACACACATACATACCTTGAGTTGAGTCCAACCACCCCAATGTTCATCTATTGAGCTCCTCCCCCATAGGTGAAGGATGACTAGATTTCTTGGGCAAAAGTTAGTTGCTTGCATTTCTTTTGCAGGACAATACCAAGTAAGCCATCTCAATTCTGAAAAGAGATCCCCAAAATCTCCGGAGAGGGTCCAACCAGACAATTGGAGAAATCTAATATTTGGCACATCAATAAAGTCTTTTGATGCCAAAACAGAGTTTTGGGATTGATTATAGTACGCTGCAACAGTTTCGGTTCCCTAAATTGAGAAAGAGTCAGCTCAAATTGAGGAGTTCCAAAGAGAGCCTAAAATAAAGGGAAAATGGACCAAGGAAGTTTTCTGCAATGAAAAAAGAATATGAGGGTGCACTTAGACTTTTACCTTCTTTTGTTGGACAATATCTGGACCACCTTGCCGATCTCGCCACACTCGAGAACCCTTTGTGGGGTCTTTAATATTTTCTTCATACACAATGCTCCTGCCTAAGTCCTTAAGCTGATCATGCATCCATAGTCGATTCATTTCTCCAATCTTCACTAAGGACATTAAAAGTAGAATATCAATCCCCTCACTCGGAAAAAATCCAGAGTCATCCCACATGTAATATGAATAGCTCTTATCTTCTCCAGCTAGAAAGCAAGCGATATCAAGAAATATTTGTTGTTGTAGATAATCTAATGCCTGATAACTCAACATTAATTTTTCCTTCACGTCCCTCTGCTGACAATATTCCATCTTTTTCAATGTATCTTGCCACACTCTTTCCTCTTTTTTTCCACATAACAATGAGCCAATAACTTCAATAGCCAGAGGAAGCCCTTTGGTTTTTGCAATAACTTTCTCAGATAGACTCAAGAATGCATTTGGAGGAGAGTTGCTTCTAAAGGCATGCTTGCTAAATAGTTGAAGAGCTGTGAGATTGTTGAGTTCCTTAACTTCATAAATCAAACAATGTTCAAATTGATCTTGGAGTTTACAGAAAACACTTCTTTCTCTTGTTGTAACAACTATTCTACTTCCCGAACCAAACCATTCTTCCTTTGCTGCCAATGCCATAAGTTGGCTATCATGATCTACATCATCAAGAAAAATGAGAACTTTCTTTCTGCAAAATCGATTTTTGATTATATTCTTCCCATGATCAATGCTAACAAGTCCAACCCCTACATCACCAATGATGTTAGAGACTAATCGCCTCTGCACATTTAACAGACCAAAACCTTGCGATGCTTCTCGAATATCTGAAATGAAGCTACAACTGTCAAAATCAATAGATAGTTTGTTGTAGACAACCTTGGCAAGAGTTGTCTTGCCTATTCCACCCATTCCCCAAATACCAATGAGCCTTACGTCCTTGGATTCGACATTCAGCAAATTAACTACTTCATTTGCTGATTCGTCCATTCCAACTAAATGATTGGATATATGCACACAAGATACCTTAAGCTTAACCGACACTTTCCGAGCAATCAAATGTGCAAGTACTCCATGGCTGTGTCAAGACACAAAACATCATCAAGTGAATTACAAGATTGGTGGCAAACTTTTTCACTTGCAAAATCAAAGAATAACATGAACTTACGAAATTGACATTGGACCCAGCAAACAAAAGAAGAAATACATGATTCTCTGGTTATGTTCAATGTAGGATGATAGGTTATCATGCTTATGTCGAGCAATGAATATCAAGTGAATTTTAAGATTGGTGGCAAACTTTTTCACTTGCAAGATCAAACAAGAACATGAAGTTACGAAATTGACGCTGGACCTAGCAAACAAAAGAATAAATACATGATTCAATACGGTTCTGTTCAATCTAGGATGATAGGTAATCCTTGAGTCGATATAATGGAGTGTAGATTTCACAACGATATCCATCATAATTTTTGGTCCAGAACTAAGAAAAAATTCTGCTTTTCAAATCATAATCCGCCTTCAAGCAAAAGAAACAGGGAGAAAAGGGAAGATGGAGTTGAGTGAGTTAACATACCCCTTGTTCTTGGTGTCCCATCCCTTGATTCCGGTAACTTCCCTGAGTGCCTCCATCCACCGCTGCACAATCTCGGCCCCATGGTTTTCTTTATGCAGAGTTAGTGCATCTGCATACACTCTGGTTTCAAGCTTCACGTCAGAGGGTTCCACGTCATAGAAAATGGGCATAACCTCCAGTTCGTTGGTTTTCCAACGCTGCATCATGTGTTCTAGCTCACGTAGGCACCAACTACTAGAAGCATAATCTCTAGAGAAGATGGGAATGCAGATCTTCGAGTCATTGATGGCTTGGTAAATCTCGGGACCGATCTCTTCACCAATGTCAATCCCCTGCTTGTCTATGAAAACACTGATACCCTTATCCAGCAAGGTATGATAGAGGAAATCCGTGAACGTAGTGCGAGTGTCCGGTCCTCGAAAACTCAAGAACACATCGTACTTAGTTCCAGAGGAGCCATGGCTCATGGATCCTATTTCCATAGAAGAGCTCCTTTTTCTTTCCATCTTAGCTGCGTCCGCTAAAATTCTGAAAGCAAATCACAGAGGCCAACAAGCAATGGTCGGGTAGGTAAGCGAGGCTCAATTTCCATTTCCGTCATGTTGTGGAATTGATCGAGAGAAATTGCAGATGTATGATTGAAAGATTAAGAAATGGCCTAAGCACCACAAGTTGACTGGCGGATGGGAAATTCGGTATCAGGTATTTCGAGCAAGTTCATATTATTTGAGTCCCGTGAAATTCCGATTTCCAAGGCTGGCCTAGGGCCCACCAAAGTCAAGTCTAAGTAAACCTAAAATTAGGAAGGCAGATTGACGTTAGTGTACTGCTCTAGAAACGTTATATTAAATCAAATGTGATGGACCACTGGGATTCGCCCTAGTGGCCACCCTTACAACATGGAAGGGGGGTGAGGGGTTCAAATCCCCACTTTCTCAGGGGGGGATGGGGTGGGGATGCGTAAGTTTCAGGAGTGGGTTTCGACTTCCACGCCCTACAAGAGGTAGGGCAAAAGTCTGAGAGTGAGTGTAAAGTAGGAATAGAATAGGACTGACCAAAAAAAAAAAATCAAATGTGATGATTAAGTTTTCTTTTTTGGATAATTTATGGTCAAGTAATATGTCTAGTTAATGTCAAGGGAATTATTGATAGGAGTAAGTATACGCATATTTTGGTTTTACAGATGATATATAATAAAATAGAACGTGAGGAAATCCCAATAAGCATAGTAGTGTTCTTAAGACTTATCTTTTTGTGCTTTTTAGAAAGCAAAACTGTTCTGACCCAGAAAAAGAATGAAAGCAAAACCGTTTACTTTATTGTTAAAATTTAAAATATTTATTGAAAAATAAGAAAATTATATGTAAATTATTTATCAATTTTTATGTGTCGTGAAAATATATATTTCAAGGGAAACATATATAATTGTGTCAGCAACAAAGATTTAATTAAACATAAAGTAAAACGTAAAATTTACCAATGCAAGCTCGAAACTAGGTTTTCTTTTTTCCCTTATGCTAGTGAAAGGGAAAAGCTGAAAATCCAGTATGGGCGATGGACCATGTCATTGTCCCTTAATTGGAATGTGTTGTCTTTTCGCTTTTACCCTTTTTTTCCTGACCTTTTGTTTTCCAAAAAGGTGACCAGAAAAAAAGGGTAAGATATCATGTTGGTGAAGCAAAGCCACTCTTTCCACTTGAAAAAAGAGAGGTGAATGGTTCAAATCCTCGCTTGAATAATTGAGATTAAGACCATTTAATTTTAGATGTGAGTTTTAATTTTTACGTCACAAACAAAATGCTATTTTTTGGAGTTACTTTACTGTACTATTACTAGTCAAAAGCAAAAAGAAAAATAAATCTAAAAATGCTGGATTGTTGACAATTTTAGGTGCTTTTTTAATTTTAATTATACATGCATTTCTGAAAGAAGATTGGGAAAATAGATTTTTATGCATCGTTGTTAACTTATATTCATTTAGGTTGGATGATTTGTTTATGTAATCTTTTATTGAATTAAAATTTGCGTATAAGGAAAATTAAACTTATTAAACAATTTTTTAAAACTTGTTTATGCAATCCATAACCCGGATCAAATTATTGAAATAGGAAATTTCCTAACATGAAGATGCTTTAAAATCTCAAACAAATCAAGATTAGTATCCAATAATATCAAATTAGATAATCAATGACTGCAAACTATCAAATTGGTTCGAGAAATTACCTAGTTCGAAGTATTTGTCTACGAGAATCGGGACTGGCGACGGGGAGCTTTAAGGCGACCGGTGAGGAGGAACATCAGGACCAAAGCAGCAACAATGGCAATTCAGCAAGGACACAGCAAGTTGCAGACAGGTTCGCTAGAACAAAAGATGCGACGGTGAAGGTTTGTTGGTTTTGGGCAGTCTAACTGGAAAGCTGGGGTCACCCGGACTCTCCTTGGCGGCGACAGTGTGGATTCAGTCAATGCTAGTCTCCTCTATGCAACTTGCGAAAGGAAATTCCAAGTAGCAGAGGAAACAAAACAGCAAGCGGTGGCGTCAAGTGGAGCCTGGATGCCGCCTCGAATCACCGGAAACCGCCTGGGACTGCTGCTTTGGCGTTAGAATAAGTCGACAAAGCTGCTGTCGCGGCTGCAGCAGGACGTGCTGAGCGCCACGAAGAGCGCCGGCGAGCGAGGTAGAGGCGCGACGATGGACAAGCCGGCAACGAGCGCGGTGACTGGTGAGGGACGGCGCGGCGGTTGCGTTGGCAGAAGGACAGGAGCCGGAGATCAACACCGGCAAACAAGGTCTCAAGAATTTCGACGAGAAAGCAAACCAGAGACCGCCGGACGAAAGCTGCAACGACGCCAAAAAATTAAACCACACCGGCGAACAAGGACAAGCAATCTCCCCTCAGTGTGTCCTTTTATGCAGTGTTTTTTTTCTTTTTTCACTTTTTTGTGTGAACTATTTGTCAGCCCTTTCTTGTTTTAAAATAATCATATATTAGTCTCAATATTCCTTTTTTTTTTTTTTTGGTAAAGGCTCAATATTCCTTTACCTCTCAAACCTAAAGTAAAAGTTTTCCTAAAAAAAAACCTCACGTAAAAAGTTCGTAGAATTTGCTTGAGATATTCTTTATCTTTTCCTTTGTAATTATTGTTTTCCTTTTGTCGTTTCCCTCGACGCGCACGACAGCGATGCAATTATGATGATGTGCCTACCTTGACTCGGGCGTCGACCTGGGCGTCTACGTTGGGCTTGGATCGAATCTTGAGGAGATTAATCGAGTGTTGGGTAAAAGTTTTTGGAAATTTATGATATGCAAGATAAAATTTTTACTTTTTTATTTTTTTATTTCTTAAAATAAGTTTAAAACAAAAATTTGTTTGGTGCAATTTAATTTTTTTTTTATTTCCGGAACAAATTTTTATTTCAAAAAAATAGATTTAAAAAATAAATCATATGCTAAAATTTTTAATTTATTAATTTTTATATCGAAATTTTTAAATAACGCGCACCCTTACTATGAAAAAAGGACAAATGTGAGAAGGATTCCATAGGTATAATTATTATAATATATATATATATATATATATATATATATTTTTTTTTTTGGGTTGGGGGAAGGGAAGGGAAGGGAAATCGCAACGATCTTGTACTGTTCCCACCATTACAGGCCCCTCGATTGGGATGAGAATGATCTCAACCGTTGAAGTAGAACGAATCTTGCCGAGATGGGGTTGCGAAGATATTCCTGCAATGTCCTTCGAAATGTTGTATTTACAAAGTTATTGTCTTTATCCCCCGAATTTAGTCTAATGAATTAATCTTTTCCACCTTGGCACCTCTTAGTTCTTCTATTTATAACTTTTGGCCACTTAGTGTTTTATTAGCTTGGCCAAAATTTTATGCTCTTATAAATTCAATCTAGTTTATCACTTAAGTTCGAGAGAATTCACTTAAGTTTATCCGTCACCAGTTCTACAAATATATGGGTTTAAATAATGCATGAAAGAAAGATGCAACTAAAATGTAAAATGCAAGGGATCATGGTTGATTCATATTTTTTATGCAATTAACAACTAATTAAGTTGTCAAAAATTAGGTGTCGACAATAAATAAGCTACCTATGCATTTCTACCCAAAGCGAGTTTGCCAACAATTATAACGGTACCATTCGCTAAAATTTGTCCTCTTCTAGTGCATTTACCCCGTGGAACCTGAAATTTTTTATGCATACACATATTTTTGTTGGGACGTAAGTGTTGGGAAAATAGAAATGTCATGAAAAAATCACTTGTAAGGTGTCATATAAAATCTAAGTCTGAGTAAAGAGTATGAACAGCTCCTTTTTTTTCACCTTGGCTACACCTACTAAAATTCTGAAAACAAATCACACCACATTTTATGGTGATTTTACAAGTATGGGATGATACAAAATGCGTTATGGCGCATTCCAAGGAAGTTGCAAGAACAACGTGTGGATTAAGGGTCAATGGGCAATGGTCATGCATGAAAGTGCAAGGTGGTAGATATATAATTGAAGGAAGGGCCAAAAAATGGCCCTAAGCCCCCCGAGTGACGGGACGCATGAGGTGAGAATCAAATGAAATGTTTGAGAAATGTAGACACGTCGAATTGCACTTCTAACCTCCCTCACTTGAAAATAAAAATGAAAGGGTATCACCTTCAACCTTTGTTTATCATTTTTTTTTATCGTCGACATACATACTTCTAGTTGCATTTCTCAAAATTGCCTCAATATTACCAACTTTAATTAGAGTGACTTTCTCTATTTAAATTATCAATTACTTCTGAGTTAGCAACTCTTATTTAAATTAGTTACCAATTTTTTTCAATTACTAACTTTTCTTATTTTTATTATCAATTTTTCATTCACCTTTATTTATTGTGCACTAATTTTACTGACTCTTATTTGTCAACCTTTTGTTCGATTGAGCTTTCAACCAGTTACTAACTCTTATATGAGTTAACTATATATGTTTATTTGGTTTTTCTTAATTTATTAACCTTTTCCATTCAGTTACTTAATTTGGAAAAAAATCGAGAAGTCACCAAAAAAATATTGCTAATTTTCTAAATAGTTGGTAAAGTTAAGATCTTGATAATTAAACAAAATTTGCCAAATAGTAAGAGAATTGGTTTATCAGTCATGAAAGAAATTGGTAATTAATTAAAAAAAAAAAAAAGGAAGTTGGCTACTAATTTCTTAGACCCACGAGGAGCTTTCCAAGAACACTCCCAAGGTAACCTCCACTTTCACGGCACCGTGTGAAATGGAAAGGACTTTTAACCCTTTTTTCCCAGCCATCGACAAAAGGGAAAAGTCAAAAGATCAATCATGGGAGGAATGGCAAATGAGCTTTATTTTTTCTCGTCCAATATTGTGCTTCTACGAACTTTCTTGGTAGTTTAGAATCAATTCTTATTGTCTTTTAAGACAACCTTGTTGACACCTAAATTTTCCCATTTTTCATTTAGGATTTAATTGTCTATAGAATTAGGAATTAGTCGTTTTAAAAAAAAAACATAAACAAAAAAAGAACAACAAAACAAACAAAAAAAATAAAACAAAAACAACAAAAAAAATAGAAAAAAGGAAGACATGGAAGGGGACGAGCCAGATCTGGCCTTGGCCCGGCCCATGCCGCTTTCTCCCGCCTCCATCTTCGGTGAAACCCTAGCAACAGTAGAGTGTGGGAGTAAGACAGGGGGGACACAAAAAAAAAAAGACAGAGAGGGAGAGGGGAACAACGGAAAGAACAAAACAGAAAGAAAACAGAGAGCTAGAGAGAGAAGGAACGGAAGGGAGGAGGGCAGCGGCGGCGCTGCCCAACGCCGTCCGCACTGCACCTCTCTTACCGCCCTCTAGCAGCCGTCGCCCTCCGAGCTTGACGCCGTTCGAACTCCTCGCTGCCACAACCCGACACCATTGCTGCCGACATCAACAGCCGCAACATCCATTGCCGCTACTCCCGACACCGAGCCGGCCGAGACCAAAGGGAGAGGGGGGACGAACTAGGAGCCTCTCAGATTCGAAAACCCGAGGCAGGGGAGTTGGCCAAAGGCCTAGATCTGAGAGTAGATCGAGCTCTGCCCCATCACCAGGCCGGTTGCCACCCTGTCGAACTCTAGACGCTCGTCTCTACCTGTGCCACCGTCGGAGCTCCCCTCAACCGCGAGCCCATCTCGCTTGCGACCTCTGCCGAACGCCGCGTCGCCGTTTCGCTAGTTACTGTCACGCTCCGCCTCACCTGCAACCCGCGAGATCCGATGAAGTTGCTGCTGTCCCTACTCTGCCCGTATTCTGCTCGCCCGACGCTGCTCCTCCGCCCGCGACAACCCGCCAGCGCTTCTGCTTCTCGACGTCGCTGCCACCCGTTGTGTCGCCGTTGTCGTCCACTCTACCGCCGTCACTGCTCGACCAACGCCTACCACCCGCGTCACCGCATCCTCATGCCTGAGCACCAGATCCGCGAGCATCGCACCACCATTGCTGCGCCCCGACTTGCTTGTAGTCCACGCGTTCGTGACGCCCCCCTCTACCCGACTGCCGCTCGTCTTCGCAGACGCCGCGTTGCTGCTGCCGCCCGCCGCGTCGCCGCCACCATCAAGCCCGTCATCGCCGTCGCCGCCGCCGCCAACGCCGCCAAGAAACCCTAGGTTTCGACCAAAAGAAATGGGTCGAACACGGGTCGCGAACCGGGTAGGGTTTCTAAGCCATTTGGGTCGGTTTTGGGCTGTTGGGCTTTTAGGGACTTATGGACTTGTGGGCTTAGGGCTCGTGGACTTCATTTTTAAAATTAAAAAAAAATTAAAAAAATTAAAGCAGATTGGACCTACTGGTTGGGGCCCAATTCGAGCCAAGGAAAGGCCCCACCATTGGTCGGGCCTTGTCCTTCGAATGGGCCGGTTCGGCTAGGCCTCTATCCGGGTCGAGACCCGTGCCGACGGGGCCGAATCCGGGTCGGGTCAGACCGGACCCGACCCGGTTCACACAATTATTTAAATAAAAAATATATTTTTTTAAAATTTAAAAAAATTTTAAAAAAATTTTAAAAAAATTAATTAAAAATTTCGAAAATCCAAAAAATGATGGGGTTTGATCATGTATTGCCATTTTAGCATAATTAGACCTTTATGTGCTCGTATATTAATTATGTTGCATTTTTAATTTGCATATCTAATTATGTTTGATGGCATGTATTTAATTTTATGACAATCGGGATCTTGGTAGTTATGGTTATTACTTTAATGATTGCGCACCCGCATGATCACCTCACATGTTAGTGGATAAGTATAAAATCAATTCAAACTGCCTGCCAAAAATCATTTTGTTAAAATGAACAAGATTAAGTACCGAAAGGGCACTAATTGGTTAATTAGTGTAATCAAGTCTCCGAACCTAGATTCTCTGGTTGCGTAGGAAGTGAGGCACGCTCCCATGCCTCACTTGGTTTCTAGCCGACCCTAATAGGCTAGTGGCGACTCCTTTTGTGCAAAATTCATGAAAAATATCCCAACGTCACGCGGGATATGAGCTTGGGGGAGCTTGCGTCTAATTATGGGCTTTAGGCCCATCCTTTGGGCAATACCTCTAAACCTATTCCCTCCCCTCGAGGGTAGGTCGCGATAAACCTCAATGACTTTGAATAATTTGTCCCTTCTTTACAATGATTTCAGTCTTCAACAAATCTTGATCCATACAGCGACATTGTATTGTATCAAAGATCAATTCTTTTCATAAATTATAATAATATGGTGTTCATTGTATGACGGATAAATCATGTTTTCGTTTTTTTCTTGCTTTCCACCAAATGTTCATATTTGTGAGTTGTGGCATAATGTTAATTAATCAAAAAAATTTGGTTATTAAAAAAAATAATCAAACAATAAGGCTGTGTATAGTCTGTGAGCTGGTGCACTTTTTTGTCTTTTGCGAATTATTTGTTTAAAGTGATTTCGACAGAATGGAAAACAATAAAATGAGAAAACGCATTTAACCATTAGCTTTGTAGACGATGCATTATCAGAAGACTGTTGTAGAGGATCATGAGTCAGAGGACAACCAATCTAGTCTTCTAAATTAATTTCTCTCTTTAACTCGGATTACAATTCGATCGAGGTTCGGACTCCTGGAGTGCCATAACTTGGCACAAATAGACACTTAAGTGCCATAACTTACGAAAGTGACACTTAAGTGCTAAAATCGGAGAGAAATGGATCACTTAAGTGCCACTCCAGACAAAATCCGGCCAAAACGCTGACATGTCAATTTTCCAGCGAAGCGAGTGCAAAACGGTGTCATTTTGATGCTAAAGTGGTAAAAAAAATTAAATATAATTTAATTTAATTTAATTTAAAATATTTAAAAATTAAAATTAAAATATTTTTAAAAATTAAAAATTAAAAATTAAAAATATTTTTTAAAAAAGGAGGTGACTAAGGGTTGAGCCCTCCGCTACCGCGGGAAGGGCCGGCGACGTAGGAGGGAGGATCGGCTGGGGTTGCCGGGCCATGGCCAGGGGCCGGCGACCTTGGCCGATCGGCAGTGAGGACCCATGAGCCCTCGCCCAAATTGGGTGAGGGTCGGCGGCCCTTGCTCGGCTAAGCCAAGGGCCGCTGCTTGCTAGGGGTCGCCCCGGCGGGTGGTGGCCCTTGGCCTGGCTGGGCGAGGGCCGCCGACCCTCGCCGAATCTGGGCAAAGGCTTGCGGGTCCTCACCGCTTGTCGACCGAGGTCACCGGCTCGGGCTCGACAACCCAGGCCGACCCTCCCCCCTCCGTCGCCGCCCTTAGCCGCTGCCTCCCCCCCCCCCCCTTTTTTAAATTTTTTTTAAAATTTATTAATATTAAAAATTATTATTTGTAAATATTTTAAATAAATTTAATCTTAAATTTAATTTTAAATTTAACTTAATTAATTTTTATATTATTTTTTACCACGTCAGGTGCAAAATGACGCTGTTTTTGCATTATTTGGCCATGTCAACATGCAAAATAGCGTTATTTTGCACTCACTTTGCCGAAAATTGCACACGTCAGCGTTTTGGCTGGATTTTAACCGGAGTGGCACTTAAGTGATCAATTTCTCTTCGAATATGGCAATTAAGTGTCATTTTCATAAGTTATGGCACTTAAATATCCCTTCGTGCTAAGTTATGGCACTTGAAGAGATCTTTTGCCCAATTTGATCAGCACACATCCATAAAAGTTTGTATGATTTTTAGAACCATTAGCTATAGCTTTAACCTGAGAATCAATGCGATCACAATGATTAGTTAGTCCTAGTCCGTAGCCAAAAAAAAGAAAAATTTTACAAATTTTTGTATATTTTGAAATTGGTTCAAGTGCATTGAAAGTTCTAAAACTTATCATGAAAGTATAATTTAATCCTAAAATTTTCAAAAAAATGTAATTAAGTCTTAAAACTTATCAAAATATAGTTAAATCCTAAAACTTCAAAAAATACAATCAAATCCTAAAGCTTGTTAAATTGGTTCAATTAAGTCATTCCGTTAATTGTATTTTTGAAAGTTTTAGGATTTTTTTTTTTGTCGGTCCTACTCTAATCCTACTCTAACACTTACTCTCAGACTTTTGCCCTATCTCCTTGCAGGGCGTGGGAGTTGAAACCCACTCTTGAAATGAAATCATCCCCACCCCAATCCCCCTGAAAAGATGGGGATTTGAACCTCCCACCTCCCCCTTCCAAGTTGAAAGTTTTATGATTCAATTGCACTTTAATAACAAATTTTAGGAGAAGAGCAAACAACATGTTTTTCAAAGAAATTAGTTTCTGATAAATGTATCGTAAGTGTAATCATTTGGTATGTTTTGTGAGATGAAATTTAACATTGGATAAATGTGTTATGTGAATATTGGTTTGAATTTTCTAATTGTATTAACTAAACAATAGACAAATAGATGTTAGGAACTAATTTCTTAGGGCCCACGAGGAAGTTTTCAAGAAGGAGGCTCAAAAGGTTATCTCCTTGGTTGGCACACCGAGCGAAGTGGAAAAGACCAACACTATTTTGCGCAACCATCAACAAAAGGGAAACGTTTAAGATCATTCATGAAAGGAATCTCAAACGAACTTGCTTTTTTCTAATCCATTAACGCATTTCTATGACCTTTCTTGGAAATCTAGAATCAACTATTTCATTTAAAAAATTTCGATTATCAACTATTCTCCCAAACCCTTATCAAAAGTTGGCTAACAACAACCAATTGCTATTCTTTCCTTTTGTTTTTGTGAGAAGTCTGGAGAGATATTGGTACTTTCCCAAACCAAGCAAGATGGAAAAAGAAGGAAAATCATGTGTAAGGAGGTCATAAACAGCACCTTTTCCTTTTCATTCTAACTGCACCATGTATAATCACACCACATTTTATAGTGATTTTACAAGACTTGAATGATAGAAAATGCGGTGAGATGCATTTCAAGGAAGCGGCAAGACTATGCATGGAACATGGTTGAACAAGCGATGGTCTTGTAGCAAAAAGTGAGAAGTCATGGAGATATGATTGAAGGTAGGACTAATAAAAGGCCCTATGCCCCACAAGTTATTGGGCATATGGGGCGAGAATCAAATGAAATGTCTAAGAAATGTAGACACGTGGAGTTACAAATCTAACCTCAAAAAAAAAAAAAAAAAATTGAAAAGGGTCACGCCTTCAAACTTCAATTATCATTTTTTTCATCGTCTACAAACTTCTAGTTGCGTTTCTCAAAAATACCTTAACATTACCAACTTTAATTAGAGTGACTTACCTACTTTTTTATTTAAATTATCAAATATTTCTGAGTTACTAACTCTTATTTAAATTACTTACCAAGTATATTTTTTTAATATTTCCAACTTTTCTTCTTCTTCTTCTTCTTTTTATCAATTTCTCATTCACCTTTCTTTATTATGCCTTAAATTTACTAACTCTTATTTGTCAACCTTTTCTTCAATTAAACTTTAGACTGGTTACCAAACTCGCATTCAAGTATCAATATTTACTCTCTTTTTTTAATTTATTAACTTTTCCATTGAGTAACTTAATATGGAAAAAAAATGGGAAGTTACACAAAAAATCAGTAATTTTCTATATGATTGGTAAATGTAAAATGTTGATAATTAAGCAAAAGTTGGCAAATATCATGAAAGAAATTTGGTTATTATAAAAAAGACGTTGGCTACTATTTTCTTAGACCCACGAAGAGCTTTACAAGAAGAACATGCCAAAGGTTATCCCCACTTTCGGTGTACCATGTGAAATCGAAAAGACTTGTAGAACTCATCTTCCCAGCCATCAACAAAAAGAAAAAGTTAAAAGATGAGTCACGGAAGGAATCGCAGACCAGCTTTGCTTTTTCTCATTTAGTATTGTGCTTCTACAACCTTTCTTGGTAGTCTAGAATCAATTATTACTGTCTTGCTTTATGGCAGCCTCAATCTCTTTGGGATCTTGACTTTGAATAAATTGTCCCTTCTTTATAATGATTTCAGTCTTCCACGAATCATGATCCACGCAACAACATTATATTATATCAAAATTCAATTCTTTCCATAAATCATAACAATATGATATATTCATTATACGATGGATAGAATTTCTTCTTTTTTCATCCTTTCCACCAAATGTTCATGTTTGTGAGTTGCGACATAAACAGTTGATTATAAAAAATAATCAAATAATAAGGTCGTGTGTAGTATGTGAGCTGGTGTACTTTTTTGTCTTCTATGAATTATTTGTTTCATGTGTTTTTGATAGAAGTGAAAACAAGAAAATAAGAAAACACATTTAACCAGTAGCTTTGTAGACAGCTTTGTAGATGATGCATACTTGAAGAATGCTGTAAAGGATCATAAGAGAATTTAGAGGACAATTACTCTAGTCTTCTAAATCAGCTGTGAAGAAATCTCAATCAGTCTTACTTTTTCCCATCCATTATACCATTTTTATGACCATTCCTGGAAATTTGGAATCAATTGTTTCATTTAAAAAGTTTCGCTTACCTACTTTTTTTTTTTTAATAGACGTTAGGAACCAATTTCTTGGAGCCTACAAGGAAATTTCCAAGGAGGACACTCAGAAGGTTATCTCCTTGGTTGGCACACTAAGCCAAATGAAAATGTAACATCCCGGGTTCCACTTGTGTGATATTGTCCGCTTTGGACACTGAGTCCTCACGGCTTTAAAACGCGTCACACAATTAAAGGGACCCAAGCCTTATAAAGGCTTCCAGGAACCCCTCCCTAAGCGATGTGGGAGAAGAGGGAGAGGAATCCCTTCCCCTTCCCTTGCCTTCCCTTGCGCACGTCCGAGGACCGGAGGCGCGGACGCACCGCCATCCCTCCTCCCCGCGCACCGCCGCTCGGGTCGTCACACTCTCCCCCCCTTTGGGAGCACAGCGTCCTCGCTGTGGCCCCACATGCTGTCGGGAGTCGGCTTTGATACCATTTGTAACATCTCGGGTCCCACTTGTGTGATATTGTCCGTTTTGGACACTGAGTCCTCACGGCTTTAAAACGCGTCACACAATTAAAGGGACCCAAGCCTTATAAAGGCTTCCAGGAACCCCTCCCTAAGCGATGTGGGACAAGAGGGAGAGGAATTCCTTCCCCTTCCCTTGCCTTCCCTTGCGCATGTCCGAGGACCGGAGGCGCGGACGCACCGCCATCCCTCCTCCCCGCGCACCGCCGCTCGGGTCGTCACAGAAAAAGACTCAACACTATTAAGCGCAACCATCAACAAAAAGGAAAAGTTCAAGAACAGTCATGAAAGGAATCCCAAACGATCTTGCTTTTCCCATCCATTATTGCATTTCTATGATCTTACTTGGAAATCTAATATCAACTATTTCCTTTAAAATTTTTCGATTATCAAATTGTTTCTCCCAAACACTTACAAAAAAATCAACGAAAAGCCAAGTGAAATACGAGAGCGTACCTTAGAAATTTAGGATTTGGGACTTGATTGCATTAGTTATCTAACTAATGTCCTTTCATATCCTGACTTGATTGATTTGTTACCTAAATGATTTAGGGAATCTTTGACCATTGTATTAACTTATGTCACCAAATGATGTTCATGCATGAATGCGCAATAAAGGAAACGTAGACAAATCACAAACAATACAATAAAAGTAAAAGTGCAAGAGAGTAAACTCAATAAAGTATCATGCAACTCGTTATTAAACTCAGGACAATGATCCCCATAAGCTATGTTCAAATTGAGTCCAATATCTTGCTTAAAAGATCAACCGATCTAAACCTAAGCTAAATCAAAGGTAACCACTAAAACACTCTAAACTAAAGGCACGCTATATAAATAAAACTAAGCTATATCTAGCGCTAAAATAAAAAAACTTAATCAAAAGCTGCTTCCATACTATTTTCTTATTTTTTGGAAGTTTTCGATTTTTAAATTTTTAAATTTTCGATTTTTATTATACTGGAAAATAAGGGACTCGCGCTGGGCCCCTTGAGCCCAGTTTGCATGTATTATTCAGTTGGACACGAAAGACCTGGGCCAAGGTAAGATTGGGCTTGTTAAAACAAGCCCAACCAAACAAATTAAACTGATTAACAGAACTCAAAACCAGCCCAGCCCTGTGCTAAGTCTACCCCCAAAACTCACCTATTGACTTAGAGAACATTAAAAACCTCAGCGACAATCCCCATAAACTATCTTAAACCGATAATAAAACTGTCCACCATCGACTGCTTCCGGTTGCCGGCTCCACCACGTTCAACCACCCGACATGACTCACAAGAACGGTGATATCAACTCCCAACCTTCCCTCTCCGGCGATCGCTTCCGAGCACTGCCATGGTCCATGCACAGAACACAATTTCGAAGAAAACATTCACAAATCAGAGAAATTCTTAACATCATATTCAATGAATCTTCAACGAATACTATGGTTCATTCACAAAGGAAGATTTCCAGTAATCGCTGCACCAAGACACAAACGAGTAACTAATAGATCTACTTCAACGTAGAGAGTATATCAAGTTTATTTGACGACCAAATAATCATGAGAATCGACATAACTCTACTCGAATTGGGAAAACTTATCTAATCGGTGGTTCATTTTTAAAAACGATTCGACTACATTTAGCAATTGACAAAGCTGTTCACATGCATAAGGGGGTAATGACCAAAAAATTCCTAAACCTATTGCAATTGTGTAGGTTAAGTCATAGACTTATTTTTTTGGCCAATTGAGTCATAAACCTTTTATAATTGTACCAATTCAATCCATCCAGCCAAATTTGGCTGACATGCACTAGAGGAAATTTTTTTAATAATATTTTATTTTATTTTATTTTCAATTTTATTTTCTTTTTTTCCCCTCCTTCCTCCTTTTTCCCTAGTGGAGAGGACCGATCACGGGATTGAGGTGGCTAGCCAGTGGCAAGCTCGATGGTGAGGTCGAGCTTGTCGTCACTAGGCTAGGGCTTGCCTCACCCATCCCCTATTTAGGCTTGCCGGCCCTTCCCTTTGGCTAGTCGTTGGAAGGAGGAGGAAGGAGGGGGAAAAAAGAGAAAGGAAAAAAAAAGGAAAAAAAGAAAAAGAAAAAAGAAAAAAATTATTAAAAAATTATCCACGAGCATCGGCCATGTCCACGTCACCACCAGTTGGCTCAATTTGACCAGATGAACTGAAATGACAAGATAGTAAAAGATTTATCACTCAATTGGCCCAAAAAAATAAATTTAGGAATGAATTGTCATAATTGCAATAGGTTTAGGACTTTTTTGGTATTTTCCCATGCATAAGAATGAGCTAGATAACACTGATTTAAATTGAGCATATGTTCAAATGGATCGTGAGCATCTCGGATGATAGTCCTATGTGCAAGTAATGTTTGGACTCAACAGTCTCCCATCAGCAAAAGTCTAGTTTATATTAACGAAAATAGCTCTCATGCCAATCGTTTTTCAGGTTAGTATCAACCCAAGACTTGCACTTAGTATATACTTGAGAATTAATTGAACTGATGAAAATAATTAAAAGAGGGATGAAATCCGGATGCTGAGAAGCCCCCTCAGAGTGACATAATAAATGCCGTCATATTTTAATAGTGGCATTTGCTCACACCTTAATCCATAAATAAAGGAAAAGCTGACTAAATCATCGTCACAACACGGAAATTGGAAAATTGAAGCTATAAATCAAAGTGTCCATTATATATTGGTTGAACCAATTGTTTTTACAATGAACCATTTATAATAAATGCTATACCTTATTCACCAGAAAGAAGATTGTCTCTATTTCCACATAATCAAGTGCATCATCAATCAACTCATCATTGGCCTTTTCATAACCCAAACCATGAAAAAAAAATGAATGAACAAATGTGGTCACATTCTCTCGCAAATTCCAAAACATTGTTGTCATGATCCGGAAAGTCTTTTCTAAGGGATCATCCCAAAAGGGAAAAAGAAGAAGAAGAAATGGTTAATTTCTTAAAGTTTTATTTTAGAGCAATCATCAACCTTTTATAATGAATCTAATAAGTTAGAGAAAATGATTTTCGATAGTTTTTTTTAGTGTTGATTACAAAAATTTCTTCATAAATATGGGCTAACACTAGTGGCATAAATAGAAGGGGAAAAAAAACAGGCTGGTATATAATATGGGTTAAATCAGGGTCTTGGCAACACTAGAACGGATGGCTATGAAAGACGAAACTGCATAGATTCGATTCCACCTTCAGTTGCCGAGGCTTCATTTCGGAGGACCAATCTTTTCAAATTCTCAATGCTAATATTGAAGCGATATTGGCAAAATTGCGGAACGAATCCATGCAGCGCATTTTAAAAGGAACGGCCGATCCTTTACTTGCCATTAGCTGATTACAACGCGAAGTAATGTGTTGAAAGAGTGAAAGAATCTTTCCAAGTTGGTTGAAGAACTTCATAACTGGAATATCCCAACTGCAGTCCCCCAAACCGTCTTAATGATTTGGCAGCAACTGTCGGATGCTGAGGGATAGCATAAGTTAGCTTCCTAATGTCAAAACACGGACAGTGTCAAAAACACTGCTGTTCTGGTTTTTCCTTTTCTTTCTTTCTCTTTCTTTCTTTTTCTTTTTCTTTTTTTTAGTGGGAGGGGAGGAATCTTGAGTCCGCGTGAATTTTAGGCCTTTGGCATCTAGGCCTTTCGAGGTGAGTTTCCAGAAACTTTGCGGCTCCTCTTTCAAGACTTTCATATTGAGCTTTTTTCCCCATTGAGGATGCAATTTTGTCATCCTTATGAATTTGTTAACCCCTTGCCGCACCTTGTTTTTCCATATGACAATAATTAGTTGGCTCTTACTGAGACAAATGTTGGTATGACAGTCTAACTTCAAAAGTATTGGTAAACCATCAGATAGATATTGGTAGATTATCAAAGTAGTTGGTAACCTTAGAAGCATAAGGAAACATTGATACTTTTCAAAACCAAGCAAGATTGAATGTGACAAATGTTGATATACCAGTCAAGTTAAGGTTCGTAATTTCGTACAAGAATCAATAACTTTCCAAGGCATTGGTAAGTCACAAGAGTAAATTTAGGTAAGTTATTTAACTAGTTAGTGATATAACAAATATAAATAGATGCCGGTACTTTTCTAACCCAAGTGAAAAAATATGATAAGTAATTAAAATTAACTGATATATAACATAATGTAAAATGTTGGTATTTGGTAATCTCGAGTAAAAAATATTATCTTTGAAGGCTTTGGTAAGGTAGAAAAACAATTGTTGTTAGATTTTTAAAGAAGTTGGTGATATTTGAAGTATAATGAAATATGGATATTTTTTAGATTAAGACCCAACAAGATAAAAAATTGGTAAGTGACTAAAGTTAATTAATATCTTAATGTGACAAATTTGGTTCCTCAATAAGATTGGTTATTTCGAATAATAGTTAATCACTTAAAAAGCATTGGTGAGGCAAAAAAAAAAAAAAAGTTTGGTGGAATAATCAAGTAATTGGTAATGTTTGAAGTATAAAGAAATGTTGGTACTTTATGAAACCAAACAAGATAAAAAGATGGCAATTGACCGAAAATTAATTAGTATCTTATTCTGAAAAATTTGGCATATCACTTGACTTAAGGTTGGTAATTTTGTATAGAAGATAATAGTTTTAGCAAGTTAGTAATTTGATAATTAGGTGAATTTGAAAATAATAATTAATTTTGATACTTGTCAAAACTTGTTGATAATCGCCAACGAATGACCAAGTAAGCAAGTCATCAGGTCACTCGATTTGATACTTACCAACAGTTTAAAAATTATACCAGTGCGGAACTAGGTTCCTATTTTCCCAGATCGAACCCCACGAGTATGTTCATCTGTAGAGTGAATGAAAAGGCCAAACTTAAAAAACTTTAATTGGTTTTCATAATTCTGAAAGGAAAGGAAAACCATGAGATAAAGAAATATGAAAAGGAGAAAAATAACAATTTAAAAAGGGCAAAGTGGGGCTCTGCGTCAAATTAATAAAGGGCCAGGTTGCAATCACATTACCTATGTCTCCCCTAGAACACAAAAACACCTAGTAGTACTAGAGTGCAAGCCTGTGCCATGCATGGGTACAAATTAAAGTGCCGCGGCTGTAATCTTAGCAGAACATTAATTTTATTTATTAGTTTAAGGGAAAAAATATTACATACATAGAAAAATTTTCGATTGATTTGACGTACATAAAATCTTTATAGCAAGAGATATTAATCATTAGAGGTGCACATCCTTGATTCTTTGTATGCATGAAATTGGGTACTTTTCTCGCCAAGATAATGGCTTGTCATCTTGTAATGCCAACCTCAGCACATTCTGCAGTTTGGACAAAATTTATTTAACTAAAAAGAAATGCATGTTTTTTTTTTTTTTAATTTTACGAATTAGTTTATTCATTAATACTGACCAGATACATAAAGCTAGCAAATGTAAATGGTAGGTTTATCGTAGACTGCGAATTGGATGATTGTTCATGCCTTTCTAACTCATATTCTCTCATAAGTTCAATACTAAATAATAATAGTGTATATTTTTATCATCAATTTTTATGTTTCATCTATCGTACCTACAGTTTACTAAACTTATTATTTATCTAAACTATTAAAGTTATAACATATCTAGGTGTTTCCAGTTTTATTTGCATGTGTGAAATCAGCTTCGAAGCCATCTTCTTTGAGGATCGTCGGGTAGCGGCCATGACCTTGTGCAATAATAACCTGGAACTAATTGATCAAGGGAAGATTTCCGTTTGTACTCTATCTATTGAACCTTGTGATAATGTTTCTCATGGACTCAGAAAAAAGAGATTATTAACTAATACTCAATCCTAATTCCTAAATCTGTCATTTTAAGATCAAATTTGCATAAAAGTTTCAGTTTTTCTTTATTAATTGATTATTAAGCTTTATTCAGTTTATAGTATTGCAACTTTAATTTTGTGTTTCGTTTTCATGTACCTTTTCTACATGTCTATTGCATTAGAGCTGATTTGTCTAGGGTGTAAAAATTTATGGGACCACGATCAGTTGTTTTAAAAGCTCAAATTAGATGAATGTATGATTTATTATTTAAATATTTTAACGTAGAGAAGTGATAAGTTTTAGGAGAAAGTAAGACCCGCCTATAATGTATGGTGCCATTTGTCAAATTTGAAGCATGGATCTTCAACAAATGTTTTAATGATAGATATAGATTAGCTGGTAAAGGTAACTTTAGCTAATTAGAAAGGTTAGACCTTCATTTGGTCATAATTCAAGTAAAGTAAATCCCTCATTTTTTGGGGTTCTGTTAATTTTGGATCTCAAATATGCATTTGATAGGATGAAAAAGGGGAAAGAAAAGAAACATATGCACGTGATTGACATTAAGATTTCTGATTAAAAAGAGAGAGGGAGGGGGACGTTACACTTGACAAGATGACCACCCGAAAGAAAAAAAAAATTGCACCTCGACTGTGAATTGCGTCAATAGCAAACGTATTCTCCTCTAGGATACTTTGATTGGCTTGGTCTTTGTAGTCATTGTTGCAACTTACCCTTTCCATTTGGAGGGAAAAATAAATAGTTTTAGAGATATTGTGTAATTCATGGCAACAATCCTTGATTAAGTGCGGATTTTCCTAAATTCATACCTCGCAGAACGTTGGATTTCATTTTTTTAGCTCTTAATAACCTAAATATTTCTTGGATCGCCACTAACTTATTGAAGTCAGCCAGAAACCAATCGAGATGCGAGAATGTCGTCTTGATTCCTACACAATAAAAGATTTTTGAGTCGAGGACTTGATTTTACTAATATCTATTAACCCCACTTCCGCTCCAACTTGGAAGGTCGTTACTTAAGTAGTCACATAGTCTTGATTGCCAATTATAGTCCTAAATGCATCAAAGTTGTTGAATGATTATGCAAATGTTTTTGTAAGGTTCATTTTCATCAAATTCTAAACTAATCCTAACCTATTGTAGAAAAGCGACAAACAACCAATTTATTAAAAGATAGTGTGGTAAGTAAAAACCTAAGTATTTAAATGATTCCTGATGTAAAAGCGAAAAAGAAAACCCAATACTAATCAAGCAAAGAATATACATAGCCATAAGTCCCAGGACATGATCCCCATGACCTAGATCCAAATCAAGTTTAAATTCTTTCAAAAGGATACTCCACTAGCACTAAGCTACATGTATACTAATTAAATAAAACTAAACTAAATCTAATGCCAAAACTTAAAAACTTCATGAAAACCAACTTCCAAGCATTTCCCGAATTTTTTTAATTTTTAATATTTTAATAATTCCGAAAATGGTGAATCGGTCCTTGAGTCCAGTCCGAATAAAGACAGATTTCTGGCCTTGATGAGATGGGCTAAAGGGCGCAATTGAGTCTATCCTCAAGCTCACTCGAATTCTAACCTTCCTAAGCTCGATTTCAGAAGACTCCTAATTTAAGCCCATGTTCATCTAACTTAACCCAAGCCCAAATTAAGAAGACTCACGACAAGCCTGCTCTTCCACTAAAGTAACACCAAGCCCATGCTAAAGCCTCTTTCAAATAAGGATGGATTAAATCCAGGTCCATGTTAAACCCATTTATCATTGTAGAACCCACACACTAATTTTCTATCCTTCACATTCTTCACATTTAACTCGTCCATAGAAACATTTCCAGAACTAGAAACTTCCCCTCTTTTGGTTCTTTCTCTCACTCTCCATACTATTCACTAAGGGTTTGCTTGATAACCATCATGTTTTTTATTTTATTCAGTTCTTTTTTTTCCCGGAACATAAAAGAAATAAAAATCCATTTGGTAACGTTAGCGAATTTTTCTATTTCAATACCAAGGAAATAGATTTGGAATTAGAAATGGAAAAATTATATCTAAATAAAAATTGTTCTTGAGAACGGAAATATTACTAAACACATCCTAAACTTTATGTGTCCATTGTTTTAGTTAGTGGACTGAGAGCAGATTAAATTTTACTAACTAGCTCATGATCCTCGAGACTCATGATTTACGAACAATGCAACAAAATCTCAAGCCACAAACAAATGGACTTCACTACTGACCACCAATCATTGTGTCCATTCATCAAATACATTCCAGCCGTACACTCCATCCAGCAAGCATCACACAAGTAACACCAAAACATGTGCAAAACAAGGAACCGAACACGAGAGAAGGAAGGAAAAAAGAAAGAAAGAAAGAAAAAAAAAAGAGCAGCACATACGGCCATATACTCGAACCACAGAAAAATGAATTGGAAATGAATCAATCGAAGATAGATGTTGCGATTTAAAATTGAAATTGTCATCAAAATGTTTTAAATCAGGAGACATTACCAGACAATAACAGAGCTTTATTTAGACATTTCTGCAAACAGATGGTGTGCAGTGCATTGAGGAGAAGTTACTGACCATTCTAAGGCCCGAACTCATCTAGATCCGTGATGCCAAAGAAATCAACTCAGTTGTGTTAGAGAAAACTCATTTACTGTTTTGAAGTTGACAAAATATTTTCAAAAGTCTAGTCTGAAGACTTGCAGACTCAAATGTTATAGTCTAAAGATGTGTAGACTCTTATGTCAAAATTTGAAGATCGCCAGACCTTAATCTCAAAGTTTGCCCACACTGACAATTTTCCAGACCGAATAATGAAGACTTATCCAAATGTAGGATTATCTTCAAAGATTTGATTCGTATGGTTTTTGGAAGATCTTTTGGTTAGATTTAGCATCTACCTAATTGATTATTCTTATTGGAACTTACTCCGATATGAAGATCTTGTGAAAGGCGAACAAACTTGGAAGGTTCTACTTATGGAAACCAAAGATCCTAATTGTATGGGCGAACAGGATTGACGGGCTTTCATCACAATCATCCAACGACTCGAGATCTTCGTAATTGATTCTGTCCAATGGGTAGATTGAAAGAATTCATTTGGTAAGTACCAACGGTTATGAAGGCATGAATGAGTATTTAAGGTAGACTCTCAAGTAGTTTGAAAGAGTGCATGAAAGAAAAAATTTCAAAATTTGAAGCTTTCTAGTTCTTTGCTCTTTCACTTGTCGAGCTCAAAGTTGTATACAAAAGAGAGAAACTCTCAGTGAGACTTTGTGAGAGATCGGTAGAGACTCTTCACTGTGAAAGTCGAAGATCACGAGTTGTAAAATCTCTTTTGATTCATAATGGAATCCAGCCAGTAGGCTGTCAGTGTGGGAGAGTAGATGTAAGCTTGATCTAAGCCGAACCACTATAAACCTTGTGTTCAAATTCTCTTTCCTTGAACTTCTTACTTTTATTCATATATTCATATAATTATTTAAAGTTGATTACGTCCTTAGTCTATTAACTTCTAAAGGCAAACTATCTCTATTAAGTCTTGCGAAAATTTTCATTTACACCTATTCACCCCCTCTAGGTGTTTGCACTAGCCCTTTCAATTGGTATCAGAGCTTGTGTGCTTATTCTATTGAAGTGTTTTTACTTCTTAAGCTAAAGATCTATGGCTAGTATTTTGAATCCAAGTTTGATTGAAGGCCAAAGCAACACCAGACCTCATTTCTTTGATGGAAAGGAATACAATATTTGGAAAAACAAGATGAAGGCATTCTTGAGATCAAAAGATCCTTTGGAATGGGATGTGATAGAAAAATGAATCATTCCCAAAGCTACTTCAACCTTAGAAAGAGGAAAGGATGTTGCAGATGCTGGCGAAATGACACAAGTAGAAATAACCAAGAGACAAGCTCTTGATGCTAAAGCTATCTACTCTTTATACTGTGCTTTATCTCCCACTGAGTATAACAAAATTTCATCTTGTGAAACAGCAAAAGAAGTCTGGGACAGGTTGCAAGTTACCTATGGAGAAACTGATCGAGTTAAAGAAAAAAAATCAATATCCTACTCGGACAGTATGAAGCCTTCAAGATGAAGCCAAGAGAATCCATCACTGATATGTTAAGTCGTTTCACGGAGATTGTAAACGGTCTACCATATCAAGGACACCCAATTTCAGGACCAATGAAGGTCAACAAATTTCTGCATGGACTCTCCAAAGACTGGAATCATGTGAAGACTTCAATAAGAGAAACCCAAAGGATCATGCCTCTTTTAGTAGATGAATTAGTTGGCACGCTTCAATCATATGAAGTGGAGCAAATCAATGAGGAAGAAGATTCCAAAGGTAAGAAGTCAATTGCCTTAAAATCTAACGATGATTCTGATATTACAGATTCAGAAGACGACTTGGACAATGAAGAGCTAGCGCTCATGATAAGGAAGTTTAGAAAGTTGAACAGGAAAGGAAGAAGGTTTAACTGGAAGAAGCAAAGCTCTTAAAGATTTCAGAAGAAATCAACTGAGGACAATGAGACCAACAAAGATGTGATTTGCTTCGAATGCAAGAAAAATGGGCACATCAGATCCAATTGCCCTCTATTGAATAAAAAGAAAGGAAAAACAGAGAAATTCAAAAAGGCTCTTAAAGCAAAGACATGGAACGATACAAAATGCGAAGAAAATGATGAAGAATATGCCAACATTTGTTTAATGGCAGATTCAGACTCAGACTCAGACAAAGATGTGGAGGTTAGTAATTTAAAAATACATGCTAAAGTCTCAAAGTATATAGATGAACTCTGTTTCAGTCTCAAAACATCTCTTAAAAGGATTTCCGAGCTAACAAGGGAGAATTCTAAATTGAAGCAACAAGAAATTTCCTGGAAAGAAAAGTTGGAAAATCTAGACAAAAGTTTTGTTAATTGAAAAGATAATGCAGATTCTTTTTTGAAGGAAAATACTTTTTTGAAAAGAGACATTTCAAATATCATAAAAAAGTTTTCAAAAGGATCAAAGAAGTTGGAAAAGATTTTTTCAATATAAAGACCTTATTTCAATAGATCAAGTTTGGGAATGACACTTGAAACTATTCTTTTGATTGATTTTCCAAAAGTGAAGGAAAGAATCAAACAAACACCTACAAAAATATTTTACAAAAACCATTTTCAAAAAGCTTTTATAAAACCCGTTGGCGGAGTGCTCTCAAATGTTCAAAGTGTAACAGCTCAGAACATTTCGAGAAGGAATGTCTCAAGGTTTGGAGACATATTAAAAAGAATTGGGCAAAGACTGTTTTTGGTACTAACTCCCCTGGACCCAAGAAAATGTGGGTACAAAAGAAAACTTGAATTCTTTTTATAATTGCATGTTACTATCAAGAAAAAGATCAAATGGTATTTGGATAGTGGCTGTTCGAGACACATGACAGGAGATTCAAGTTGTTTTATAAAGCTCATGCAAATAAATGGTGGAAACAACAAAGTAAGAATTGTTGGATGTGGAACCGTAAAGATTGGAAGTCTCATAATCAACAACGTCCCCTTGGTGGAAAGATTGAATTATAATCTACTCAAGCATAAGTCAACCGTGCAACACATGATTCAAAATTAATTTTAAAGAAGGCGTTTGCTCAAGAACTAGTAAAGATTTATTTTAATATTTCATTGGATGAAGACATGGAAATATTTATCTTATGGATATAAAACCAGAATGCTCCAGTGTCTAATTTCCATTCAAGATGAAGCAAACATTTGGCATCGAAAGCTTGGTCATGTTGACATGAAGCATATTGCCAAGATTTCCTCCAAGAAGCTTGTTCGTGGACTGCCCAACTTGGCTTATAAAAAATCTGAATTATGCACGCCATGTGTTTTGGGAAGATATGTTATAAGTTCTTTTAAATCTATAAATCAAGTTTCTATTAATCGAGTCTTGCAGCTTTTGCATATGGACCTCTTTGGACCAACCAGAACTCAAAGCATCGGTGGAAAGAAATATTGCCTAGTAATCGTGGATGATTACTCTTGCTTTACTTGGGTATTCTTTCTAGCAAGTAGGTCTGAAGTATTTTCTTACTTTTATAAATTTGCCAAGAAGGTTTAGAATGAAAAATGATATGCTATTTCAAGCATACGAATAGATCATGAATGTGAGTTTGAAAATCAAGACTTTGTAAACTTTTGTGATGAATCTGGTTTCCAACATGTTTTCTCTTCTCCATATACTCCAAAGCAAAATGGGGTTGTGGAAAGAAAGAACAGATTTTTGCAGGAGATGGCAAGAACCCTCTTAATTGAGAGTAATATTTCCTCTCAATTTTGGGTTAAAGCAATTTCTACAGCTTGCTATATCATTAACAAAGTATTCTTGAAGCCTATTCTAGAGAAAAATCCTTATGAAGTATTTAAAGGGAAAAAGCCAAGTGTTTCTTATTTTCATGTGTTTGTTTAGTTGTAAGTGTTTTGTTTTGAAAAATGGAAATGATCGAACTGGTAAGTTTAAAGAAAATCAGATGAATGAATTTTCCTTGGTTACTTTACGTCAAGCAAAGCCTACAGAGTATTCAACAAAAAGACTCAATTTGTGGAAGAATCTATGAACATCATGTTTCAAGACTCTATGCAAAATCAAGTGGACCAGACTCAACTTGAAGAGTATGAACCTGCTCTAGACGTTATAGAGTCTACTTCCCCTAAAGTGATTCAGACTTCTGAAGTTCAACAACAAGAAGAACTAGAAAATTCAACTGAAGTAGAGGATCAGCAAACTCAAAAACCAGCTAGCAATTGGAAGCATAAGTCAAGTCATCCTAAAAAACTCATCATTGGCAACGTTGAGGAAGGAATTCACACCAAATCCAAAGGCAAGAAGAGTCTAGTGCTTTAGCACTCGTTTCTGAAATTGAACCTAAGAGTGTAGAAGAAGCCTTGGCTGATGAAAACTGGATTGAAACTATGCAAGAAGAACTTAGACAATTCAACATTAACAATGTTTGTGAATTAATTCCTAAACCTAAAAGTAAATCTATTATCGGAACTAAATGGGTTTCTAGGAATGAGGTGGAAGAAAAAGGAAAAGTGGTTAGGAACAAAGCAAGACTCGTGGCCAAATGATATATGCAAGAAGAAGGGATAAACTATGATGAGACCTATGTACCAGTAATGAGGTTAGAAGCAATTAGATTATTACTTGCTTTTGCTTGCTATAAAAATTTCAGATTATTCTAAATGGATGTAAAAAGCGCATTCCTAAATGGATTCATCCAAAAAGAAGTCTATGTAGAACAACCACCTGGTTTTGAAGATCCAAGAAAATCAGACTTAGTCTACAGACTGAAAAAGGCCCTCTATGAATTAAAGCAAACACCTCGAGCTTGGTATGAAATGTTAAGTAAATTTCTAACTCAAAATGGTTTTGTTAAAGAAAAAGTAGATACTACTTTGTTTATTAAAAGAGAAGGTAAATATTTTTTACTTATTCAAATTTATGTTGATGATATTATCTTTGGATCACCGAATGGAATTCTATGCAATAAGTTTTCTAGATGCATGCAGGATGAATTTGAGATGAGCATGATAGGTGAGTTAACTTTCTTTCTAGAATTACAAGTTAAACAATCAAAGGAAGGTATTTTCATTCACCAAGAGAAGTATGTAAAAGATCTCATCAAAAAGTTTGGATTAGAGAATTGCAAAAAGACAGAGACACCTATGCCAAGTTCTTCAAAGCTGGATAAAGATGAAGGAGGAAAGAATATAGACCAGAAGCTATACATGAACATTATTGGTTCGCTTCGTTACTTTACTGCATCTAGACCTGACATTTTGTTTAATATTTGTATCTGTGCCAGATTCCAATAAAATTCCAAAGAATATCACTTAAGTGCTGCAAAACGCATAATCAAATACGTTGCAACAACTCCAAAGCTAGGTTTGTGCTACTCAAAAGAATGAGACTTTACTCTCATTGGTTATTCAGACGCAGATTTAGCAGGACGCAAAATAGATAGAAATAGTACTTCTGGTACATGTCAACTGCTGGGAAACAAATTGGTATCGTGGTTTTCAAGAAAATAGAGTATTGTAGCTCTTTCAATAGTTGAAGTAGAATATGTAGCCCTTGGAAGTTGTTCTCAAATCTTGTGGATAAGACAACAGCTAAGAGACTTTGGTATTGAAGAATCGTTCATTGAGATCAAATGTGATAATACTAGTGCCATCAATCTTACAAAGAATCCAATTCTTCATTCAATGGCAAAGCATGTAGAGATTTGACATCATTTTATTAGAAATCATGTTTAGAATGGATAAGTTATGATTCAGTTCATTGACTCGAAAAATCAGTTGGTAGCCATATTTACAAAGCCACTAGAGAAAAGCTTATATGAATTTATTCACGCAAGACTGAACATCATATCTTCTACCGTGTAAAGTCTGAAGGTGTTCAAACTTAGAATGTCTAGAAGTTACGACTGTAAGTTAGTACTTTCTAAATGGATAAGAGTTTATTTTTGGATAAAAATTTGAAAAGGTACGTTAATTTTTGAATTGCTACTTGCCTATTTCGTTTTTAGGAATTATCCTTGAATCCATGACGGTTTTTCATTTTCAAAAAGGTAGTTTTTCATTTTTGAAAAAGACAGTTTTTCTTTGTCCTTTGTGACGTTCCGTATACCCCGTTTCACTTGATTTATATACCGTCGAAATTCTTCTTCTTCGTTTACACTCATTCCAACCCTAGAATACAGAGATCCTACTTTCTCTCATTTTCTCTCAAGATTGATCTAAAAAGATTTTGCATTTTTCAACGAGCGAGTTTAAGAAATTCTCCAAGACTGTGACAATGTCTTTCTAGAGGAAATCTTCATGAATTGCAAACAGGGGACCACAACGCATGTCTGAGAGTCCTACCCACTTTGATATAATTGAAGAAGGAGATTCTCCTCAGTAACAACAACCACAACAACATTCTCAACAGCGTCACCCCACTCAGCAAGCAACACAAGAACCTTCACAAGCAGAAGAAGAGATCATTGAAAATGTTGAACCTATAAGAACCCAAAAACCCTAATTTCTGTTTAGACTCTACTCTAACTTAAAGATGGGTGGTTCTGCAATGACCTTATCGATGAGCTCTTGCGAGCACATGGCTACAAGAACAAAACTTTCTTCTTGAATACCATGGAGAGATTAGGCATTGCGCCTAAAGGTTTTGCAGCTATGACATTTGCCAACTTTCCAAGTGATCCGTGTGTTAGTGGCTTTAATCAGCCTAAAGGGAAGGATGATGATGAGAGGCTATATACGCACTTTCAGCCTAGGATGGGCATTGCAACAAGTGTTCGTGGAGAGGGAATGAAGTTATTCCGTTCCAAGCACCACAAGAGAACTTATTTGAAACTACTGAAGAGAAGGGTTATGAATCCTAGAAGTGTGGACTTTGATTTTCTTGATTCGTTAAAAGTGAAACTGAGGGAGAAGTTTGCACTCCTTCAACTTGAACGTTTTTGCTCAAAAACCATTGAAGCCTACCCTGAATTAACTACTTACTTCTATTTAAATATGTCTTTTCTAGATGAGAATAGATTTTGTTTCACGGTTAGGGAAAAATAATTTATGGTTGATGTAGACACATTGGCTAATGTGATTGGTGTGGAAAGATGGAGTTTCCAACCAATCGGTGTGTCTATTGGTCACGCAACCTTAGCTCTTGTTCGGGACAGATTTGCTGAGGGCAAGATTTCTTACACTGGAATGACTACCACTAATATTTTACTTCACAAAATTGTGATCAACTGCATCAGACCCAAGTCTACTTCAAAGACTGATGTCTCTCACTCTAAAGCGAAGTTGATGTATGCAATCAGTATTGGCTTTAAGTTCTCACTACCTCACACTATCCTAATGCACATGTATAGGACAGTTGTGAAGGACAGGGGGCAACTATCTTACTCTGCACTTGTCACTCGACTCTTTAGACACTTCCAGATTCAGATTCCCGTTGCTCTATGTGTTAGAACCATTACTCCAATGGTGACCAGATTGAAAATGGTTTCAAAAATGCGTCTGAAGGAACTGAATAAGGAATTGGAGCGATTGAAGGAGAAGACCCCTGTCAAGGTGAAGCAAGACTCTACATCAACAAAGAGAAAAAGGCAAGGAGCCCATGAGTGCACCGACCAAGAAGAGGAGAACCCTTATCTTGCAGGATGAAGAAGATGAGGACGATATCACTCTTTCCACCTTAAGAAATTTATAGAGTTTTGTTAGCTTTAAGGGGTCCAATAACAGAGAGAACAGAGAAAGATAAGAGACAGAGAAGAGAAGAGAAGAGAAGAAAGAGGAAGAGAAGAAGAGGAAGAAGAGGGTCAAGATAACTCTTTTAAGCCAATATATGCTATATCACTGTCAAAGGATTCAGAAAAGACTCGAAGTGGAACTGTAGGAGAAGAAAGTGAACAACATCACTTGGATGCTGAAGAAGAGCAAGGACAGGAAGATGAATTCTTTTCTCCACCTGAAGGCAAAGAAACAGGGGGAGCTGCTGAAAAAAGAGGTACTTCTTCACTTGTCTTTACTAGTGATGTTAGTAGATCTCCAGCAGATCTAGAGGATGTCTATGCCTCTCAATACCTTGCAGAAAATGTTGAGGCATCCACTCCTAGTCCTGGTGCTAGAACTACTAATATTCCCTCATATCTCAAGAGTCTTGGAACTGATTCAGCTAGACCTAGTGCTACAACAGAACCAACAGTAGACTTTCAAAGACTGTTGTATATCCTTTTGGATTTGAAAGGTTAGCAATATGGTTTAGAATTTGAGATGAAGAACCTTATGACAGCCTTTAAGAAGACTTCAGACTCTCTACAAGAGCAAATTCAAGCCCTGAAGCTTTAAGTGCAAGAAGCTGCAAAGGGTGAGGATATCAACAGCTAAGGGAGACTCTGAAGAACCTGGAGAGACTATCAAGTCAATGGGGGATTTCCAGATCGTTCATATCTCTAAACAGCCATGATTTTTACCCAACTCTTTTTATAGTCATCCTCCACTTTTTCCTATGACAAAAAGGGGGAGAGTTTGTGTAGATTTGACTGATCTATCTTTTGAATGGCTTGGAACTTTTTGATGATTTTGTGTTTGGTATTTTAGACTTTGGTACTTTTTGGTTTGGTTTTGGACTGACTTAGGACTGTTTGGATTTGAACTTTTTGACGCTTGCAATAACTTAGTTTGTGATATTGATTATGACTGGATAGTCGTTTTGTCTTGTAGGACTAACATGTTTTCTATGGCTGCAGAATCGATGCTATCCAAGTCTTAATCGGCTACTCAACCGTGCTCATCTTTAGAGGTCATTATGGCACAAATATAAGTCGATTCGAGATCAGAGATAAGTTGGTTCGATTGAGATGTGTGGCTAATCGTGGGTGACACCACTAAATTGGAAAATTCTCATCGACCAACACTATACTAATTTTCTTATCGTTTTGGTACCCTGTGTCCGTATTTGAATCCTCGAGATTTTCACGACAATCGAAAGTCACCAATGAGTCGAGTGGGTTCATAGTGGCTCGAAGAAAATTGACCACGAGTCATTTGCACTAAAAAGTTCTGAAAGTTACCCTGTAGTCTAGGTCACGCTAAAAACACGTCGAATGGAAATTAACCGTGAATTCGAACCCGATTTCAGAAATTGAAAGTTTTGTGGTGTCACAAGCTATTTTAGGAATGTTGACTCAGTCTCAAAAGATTTTTCGGAGATTCCGGGACTTTTACGGAAAATCGTTGTGGACACCGTGGAAAATCAATAGAAAGTTGGATAGACCAAATTAAAGGAAATTTGGATTTCCAAGCCAAGCCTTTGAGTGTCAGGGACTTGTAGAAGATTGTACGGGATTTTCCTTCAGAGAAATTGGACCTCAATTTAGAGAGATTGGAATTGAAATTTAGTTCGAACTTAGTTAAAATCGAATATTAAGATGGAGGTGTGCAACATTGGTATCAATTTGAATTTTTAGTGGATTCTTGAGTGAGGAAAAATGCAGAGATGATCAATGAGTGATCAATTGAATTTGTGAGAATCAATTGAGATGAAATCAAGAGGGATTTGGAACCAATTGAGGCCATCTCTCTCAATTTCGTAATCCCCCACACCCTAGCCAATTTTAGACTATTGGAAGGGTTATTTGAGATGTTGGTGTGGCCAAATGAAGGCCAAGGAAGAGTACTTGGTTGAGGTTGAAACTTGGGGAGCAAGGGTGGAAAATTTGGACCAAGTGGAGCCCCCCATCACACTTATCTCTTCTCTCTCTCTCTTCTCCCCCATCAGATCGTGTAGCCCATTTCTTCCTTCCCTTGCATTCACACCCACAGCAGTGAAGAAGCAGCGGAAACAGAGGCAGCCAGCAATGCCAAGACCGCCCACGCCATAGCCGAATTCCCACCGCCAGTTCGTGCTTCCCCACGCGTCCACCTCCTCCTTTCGCTGAGTCAAGCCCCAGCAGCAAGCCGCGGACGTTGACTCTCCGCCGGCGTCCACCGAAATCACCGTCCAACTCCCTCATCCAGCAGCAATTCGACCGAAACAGCTCAGCCACGCGTGCGTTCAACCAGTGAAGCGGCATCACTGTCCGCCTGCAACAGCTCCGTGTCCGCACCTTCTCTCCACGCATCTCCATCTCTCTGTTTCGCTTCTTGGCTGCCAACGCACTTCTTCAGTCAACATCCCTCTTCACGAAGTTTCATCGTTGACCCCATCTTCACGCCAGCGAGTCGCCCCCTCTGCCACGAAGCCCACTCACCGAAGACAGCCCATCTCCACTTCGGTTTGTCCCTTTTGCCGCGTGCCAGTCCACTCACGGAGCAGCTCGACGTCCTGCTGCCGCATCCAGTCAACACCAGCGGATCCTTGCCCGAGTGTTGACTCCGGCAAACGACTCCTTCGCTGCTCCCTCGTCCAGCTCGTGGCCACCGAAGTGAAGACCGAAGCAGATCCGTGGCCGTGTCTCCTTCGTACGCGACTCCATCCTCGAAGCAGCTCCACGCCAACACTTCCACAGAAATTCCAGCGGCAACCCACGGGTCCGGCGGTTTCACGGCCAGCAGATTGGGCCCATTCATGAGCCCAAGCAAATTTCGCTCAACCCAGCCCACTTTCAGTCCATCAATTCCAGCAGCCCAAGAAGCCAGTTGAAGCCCAGTGAAGCCTGCACATTCGGTCCAAGCCCATCTCAGCCCGTGAATTTCAATCCAACTTAAATTTTCTGCAGTTCAGCCCATTGGAGTTCAGCCCAAGCCCAACTTTTGCTGTGGGCTTGTGAGACTTTTGAGCCCGGCCCAAGTGTCCGTCGACGCCACCGAAAGTTCGATTTTCGGCCGCCATCGCGTCGTCGTTGCGCCGTCGTCGCAGTGATCCAGTCACCGCTTTTAATCAAGTGAGTTTTACTCACTAAAGCTTTCTTAGTTTGCTAATTATACTTAAGGTTGGTTAGATTTAATTAAATGCAATTAGGTGGTTAGATTAGTTTAGAACAATTAAATTAGTGACTTAACGATGCATGTTAGGTGGTTAGACTTAGTCATTAGCAAGTAGAGACGTACTTTTATTTATTGAATGCATCTCGGGATTTTTCCCGATCCGTTCTGGCGTCCAATCAGGCAATACTGGCCTAAATTGGATTTTTAGTATTTATTTATTTATTTTTGAAATTATTTATTTATTTATTTATTTTTCTGGAAATTCAACCGGGATGGCCGGTGACCAGAATTTTATGCTGATTGTCGTGGTGCAGTCCGTTTATTTAATTGAGCTTTATTTTGTGCGAAAATAATTTATTTGGAAATTATTTTAAGTAATCTTGGAAAATTAATTGGAAATTAGCCGAGCATCAATTAATGATACCAAAAATGTTTTAGTGGACTACAGAAAATGTTGGGATTTATAAGAAGGAAATTATTATATTTTGGTTAAAGCCGATCGTGTACCCATACACGTCATTTTATCGGAAATGATAAAATTGGTTATTTGATTGTTTGCTTGGAATGACATGTATACCGGCTCGATGACTCTACGGAGCATCTGGAGACAGTACGGTATGATCAATTGTGTGTATACCGGCTCGATGACTCCACGGAGCATCTTGAGACAGGACGGTATGATCTACCGGCTCGATGACTCTACAGAGCATTTGGAGATAGTACGGTATGATAAATTGTGTGTATAACGGCTCGGTGACTTTATATGTCATCTTGAGACAGGACGGTATGATCTACCGGCTCGATGACTCTACGAAGCATCTGGAGACAGCACGGTATGATTTGACAGCTTGATGACCCTATATGTCGTCTGGAGATAAGATAACATACTATATATATATCACCTAGGGTGAGTAGTCTTGGATGTTGATCAGACTTATAGAAAGTATGGAAGGGGTCGATCAAGAGATAATTTGGATGACATGTAATCGACTAGGTCAATTGATCGATGATTCGATATGATTGGGTGATGTGATGTGATGATGCATATTTGATATATATACTAACTTGCAGGAAGGAGCTGAGGCCAAGGTAAGTCCTCTAACTCGTGATGTGCTTAGGCAACCTAAGGTGTATTGGTTTACTAATCGAGTCTTAGGGGGTAGAACTTGCTGAGACGTGGTCTCATTGGTTATTAAATAACCATTTCAGGACCCTGAGGAGAAGCTGAGGAAGAGGAATCTGAAGGGAAGAAAGACTTTTGAAGAAGAAGATGGTAGAACGAGGAATCTTGAGTATAACCCGGATGTGGATTGAGATCCCATCCCTTTTGTAAACCCTGTCTTAGTGTAGATAGGTGTGAGACAAGTACGTTGTGAATAGTATTGTAAATATACTATGAGTTGTGCTGTTAATGAAAGTTTGGTTGTGAATTTCAATATGAAAAATATGGCCTGCTTTCCTATCCCATTGTTTTATTGTCTGGGGATTTATAACTGCTTCCGCCTACGTAAATAAAAAGAAAGGGTCGGCGATACTTAGTCCTGGGATATCGCACTTTAAAATCGACCAATAAGAAGGATGGGCGCAGCCCTAAGGATCGGGGCGTGACATGACGAGGCTGCCCTCACTCAGGCAACAGCTAGCCTCGCCCTCGCCAAGGCCAGTCCTCACTAGACATTGGAAAGAGGAGGAAGAAAAAAGAGAGGAAAAAAGGGAATAAAGGAAGGGTAAAAAGAAAGAAAAAAAATCTAATATTATTAAAATATTAATTAAAAATGTTAAAATTGATGCTGGCTATAACACGTAAACTGGCTTGGCATTCATGTAGCAATATCTGGCCAAGATTAGTTATAATGATTAAATTAGCTTTAGGTCAAAATGTTTATGACTAAATTAACACAATTAAAACGTTTAAACTAAATTATTACCTGTACAATAAGTTTAAAACTTTTCTAACACTTTTCTCCTCAATTTAGTGACAACATAGGGGGATAGTTAGTGTAGTCTGGTATTCTAATGCCCATTTATGGCAAAGAGGCTGTTAAAATATGCTTGATGGAAAGGGCTTTACTTGGTGTCTCCTAAAACACTAAGGGACGGTACAAGTGAAAATGAAGAAAGTGTCGTTTGGACGAGAAACAGTATCTCCAACGTCACATGCCTATCAAAACCCATTCCTATGACATTAGACTAGGTACATGTTATGGATTTTAATACGTATATAGAGAAGTGATAAGGGAGTTTGTCCTCTTATGTTAAAATTTACTTATTAATCATTGCAATTACGTATTTTTTTAGACAAAAATCTAGAAAGCATGAAATATATGGGGCAAATGAAACAAATAGTTCCTAAATTTTGATCTAATATGCAATTTGATTTCTGAATTTTTAATTTGTTCAATGTGGTCCTTGAACTTTAGCTCAATGTGCAATGTGATCCCTGAACTTTTAATTTGTTCAATATAGTCATTGAATTTTTTGTACATGTTCGATACAGTACCTGAATTGTATATAAATGCTCAATGTAGTCCCACATTAAACATTACCATAGTTCAAGGACTATATTGAATATATATCAAAATTTTATTGATTATATTAAATAAATTAAAAGTTTAGGAACCACATAGCATATTGGGCTAAAGTTCAAGGACCAAATTGCGCATTAGGCCAAAGTTTAGAGACCGTTTGTGTCGTTGTCCCAAATATATGGGTTTCAATGGTTACCTAACGTGCCTCGTGACATTGCCTTATTGATGATGAGTTCAAAATGTCGGAATAATTGTCAATATTAGAATTGGAAAACTATAGCAAAGAGATATGAATGTAACATAAAGCTAGCACAATTAATCCAACATGATACAATGAGTTCCTTCATGAAAATTAAATCCAAATCATAAAAGATAATTATATTTTTACAGTGACACGTCAACAGTAGGCCTTAATACCACCCCGCCACTAGATTGAAAAATTATGAAACGCAATAGAGTGGGAAAAAAAATGTGAATGAAGCTGATAATAACCAACTTATGGTGCGTTTGGTGACTATTCTATTTCCGGGAACAATTCATGCTCCAAAATACTTTTTTCTGATTCTGTTCCCTAAATGAGTTTTTGAGCATTTGAAGGCATTTGATAATTATACAAAATTTTTACTTTTGGAATAGAAATACGTTTGATATGACCCTCAAATTTTTTTGCAACTTAGAATTTATTTTACTTTTTGATTTTTTTTTTCTTTTTCTCCTTTTCTTTTTCTTTTTTTCTCTTGCTGGTCGCAGGCCTCGGCTATGACCAATGATTGGCTAGACAAGAGCCGGCAAACTTGCCAATTTCGAGGGAGCCTTGTCAGCTCCCGGTGAGGCTAAGCCTCGTCAACCTGAGCCTCGCCGTGGTTAGGAGATGCCAAGCTCACTCAGCCACGGGTGAGGCTCAACCTCACCCCGCAACTGCAAGGTTGGCATCACCCAACCATGGCAAGGTTGACCTTGCAATGACTAGGCGAGGTCGAGCCTCGCCCGAGATCTTGGCGAGACCAAGCTTGCCCAGCGACCAATGAGGCTCCTTTGAGGTCAATGACTCTCATCTAACCAGTCATTAGCAACTAGCTGGAAGAAGAAGAAGAAGAAGAAGAAGGAAAGGAAAAGGGGAAAAGAGAAGACAAAAAAAAAATTAAACAAAGACTAGAAAAGACAAAAAAAAAAAAAAAAGAAGAAAAAAATGCTTGATTCTTGAATTGTTTCAAGAGTAAAGAAACAACCTTTTTTTTTTTTTTTTTTTACTTCTTGATTATATTTTAAATCTATTACCAGGAACAAATTTATTTACGAAAATAAAAAAATTACCAAACAGATTTCTATTCTGTTTTGCTCCGGGAAACAAAGAACATAAATAGTTACCGTTTGGATGGTTATAGAACAGACCCTTACTAAATTTGATGAACTCTTGAAATTTGTGCCAATTATTCCTTTGTAATTAGTTACTTGGTAGCGAACTTACTAAGCTATGGTAGACTAGACCATGAGCTTTTGTGAAATTTTGACTTTAAAAAAAAAAATTATGTTATTGTCAAGACCTATCATTTTCGTCCAAAGGGGAAACGACGATTGGTTTAGGGGTATTATATAAAAGGACGGGCCTACGCATTTGATTAGGTATGGGCTCTCCCTAGCGCATACACTGCGCAATGTTAAAGTGTTTGATGTTAGCTCAAATTATTGCTATGAGAATTTTCTAATAATGAGTCATCACTAGCCTATTGTGGTCACCTAAAAACCTAGTGAAGTATGAAAGTATACCTCACTTTTAGGATCCTATTTTCGATGAAATGAAATGGGCTTTTTATCGACGCGCCTATGACCTTTTTCTCTGAGTTGGCCACCCATGGGATAACTAGTCTATCGGGTGAAGCCGTTAAGGAATCTAAACGTACCTGACTTGATAATTTGATCAAAAATCGACTACTCGACCGTGCTAATCTGCAAGGGTCGATACGACACTGTTAATATCGATCAGAGACCGTAGATAGGTCGATTCAATAGAAGCATGCAATAAAAGTGTGGGTGATTCCACCTGATTGCAAAATTCTTGTCAATCGGCACTAGATCGATTTTTCTGTCGTTTCTGTACAATGTGCCCATATTTGAAACATTGAGATTTTCACGACAACCAAGAGTCGCCAATGAGTCAAATATGTACAATGTGGCTTGAAAAAAATCGATCATTGGTTAATTGTACTAAAAATTCCTAAAAGCTACCCAGTAGATTAGGTCGTGCTAAAATTGCGTCCGGTTGAAATTAACCATGAAATTGAACCCAATTTCAAAAATTGAAAGTTTTGGCATATCATGATTTATTTTCGGAACGTCAACTCATCCTTCGATGAATTTTCGGCGAGTCCAAATTTTTGGCGAAAATTCAAATTTGGGCAATCTTGGATAGGGAAATTCGGATAGGCCAAATTGGGTGGGTTTTTGGCCGTCAGGTTGGATCAATTGATGAGAAAAATTATGGAATTTAATGTGGACACCTTAGCTGGAATTTTTGGGCACCGATTGGATTTAATTGAAGAGGAATTGAGTTGAAATTGAAGTAGAAATGTCACAAAATTCTTATGCCTTGTTGGGTGCGACATTTGGGCAACTAAGATGGCTTGTTGGAGAAGCTTGAGGAGGGAAAATGGCTGCTGGTTAAGGCTGTGGGCTGGTGGGGCATGGCACTCAAGTGTTTGTGATATTTTGGAAGACTTTGGTGACCATTTGTTCCCTCTCCAGCTGCAACAGCCCTTCTTCTTCCTTCCTCGCTCCTTGGTCTCCATTGTTGCTTTTTTAGAAGTAGAAGACCAGCCATCAAACCAGAGAAACCAACCAGCCTCCGTCGACCGCCCCTCACTGCCATCCAAGCACCGTTGAGCCCACTGAAGCCGCACGCTGTCCCTGCTCGAGTTGCTGCCCTAAGCTCGCCTGGCCGTCGTCCGAAGTCGTCAAGCCGCCTCCATCGCCATCTTGAAGTCCCCGACGCCCCCTGGTTCCGCTGTGCTCACTCCTGCACTAGCCCAACCCATTTCAGTCGTTGAAGCCTTCGGTCCAGCCCTTGGATAGAGCCAAAATCTCAACTGTGAGCTGAGACTTCATGGCCCATTTCCGACCCTTTCTTGGCCTTCCTTGGTGTCGCTCTAGGCTTGAGCCTCGCTTGCCTTCGCGTCGCCGTTGCCGTGAACTCACCGGCTCGCTAATTCGGTGAGTTTACTCTCTAAACTCCACTTAGGGAGTTAATTATGCTTGGGGTAGGATTAGTTTAGTCTAATAGTGGATTAGGTGGTTACATTAGTGTGATTAGTGGTTTAGTTGCTTAATTAGACTAATTAGGTGGTTAGATTATATTAGTTAATGGTTAATTAGATTGCATGATTTATCTAGCTTAGTGCATTATTTTTTCAAGTCTAATTAGGTGGCTAGATTAGTGTATTTAGCTTAATTAGGCATTTATTTAATTAAATTTGTCATTTATTTAATTATTTAATATTTTTCAGAAATTATACCGGGATAGCCGGTCGTTAGAATTTCATGCTGATTGTTGTGGTGTGGTCGGTTTGTGAAATTGATTACTAGATTGTGCAATTGAGTGATGATTATTGATTTTTGGATTATTATTCCAAAATTATGGATTTTTTATATTTAATCAGAAAATACCGGGTGTCGTTTTTTTATGCCAAAAATGTTTTTAAGTACTATATCAAATAGTAAATTTTTTTTTTAAGAAAAAGGAGAGTCACTTTTTCTGGCTCAAGCTAACTATGTATCCATACACGATTATTTTACTAGGTGTTTTTAATACGAAAATATGCCAAGTTCATTATTTAAATTGAGACATTTGAGTGTAAAGCACGATGTCCTTGGTTAGGATTGGATGTGCGTGTGATCGTTATGAGAACTCGTCACCCGATGAAAGTCGAGGGCGATACTCTTATGTGGAAAGCCCTTGACAACGGATACCGGTCGAAGCAGAAGCTGGACTAGTGCTGCTATGTGGAAAGCCGTCTAGATGTAGACGTTGTCGTGCTTAAGAGATGAGACGATGCCTGGTTACACCGGAAGACTACCAAACATCGAATAGGCCGTGCTCGTTGGGCTGTGATTAAAATTGGAACACATGACTAAGTGAGATAAGCACACCTGATTATTAGACAAAATTGTGTAGCACGAAATGGGATGTGTCATAACGATTTTGCCTTATAATCGAGACCCCTGTGATTGATTGAGATATGAGTTAAATGTTCCAATTAGACGTTCCAATTTATGTGTGCATTCACTATATGCATAATTATATGAATAGTATTGACGTGCAAGAAGGTGCTGAGGCGAGGTGAGTCTTCTATGATATGTGATTAGATTATCTTTAGGTGTATTTCCTTCCTAATCGGGGTTTAGGGCGTGAATTCGCTGAGGTTTATATCTCACCCCATCGTAGGTTACCATTTTCAGGGCTGCAGTGTGGAGGATTCAAAGTCCGAGACTGAAGGTTTAGAGTGTAGATGGCCTAGTGGTTTCTTTTTGAGATAGACCTCCTATACATAAGCCTTAGGTTTGGCTTGACTATCTATAAAGTGTGTTTTATGGAAAAGGTGTTGTTCTATTTTTCTATCCCATGTTGGTTATTGTTTGGGGATTGTTTATTTCGCTTCCACATGTGCAATAAAATGATTGGGTCAGCGACGCGTCTTGGGAACGTCACAATTTAGTCGACCAATGAGGGATGTGCGCGCGCTTGAGATTCGGGGCGTGACAAAAACACCCTCTCTCATGCCAATGAGACAAGCTTTTGGCACCCCAATGTCTATCATTGACACAAGCAACTCACAAAGTTGAAGCTTAGATTTTGTGTCAAACGAATAGAGGATCGGGTACCAATCATACTAAGGTCTTCCCCCGAAAAACAAAACACTCATGTAGGCAGGTATGGATCAAAGTACCGTTAATGTTAGTATTGCCACAAGTTCAAGCACTGCTCATGCATTATGAGCATCAGAATACATGAGGATACTTAAAAAGAAAGGCTATCGCTGAGCTTGAAGTGAGCTGTGAATGGAGAGGGAGACTTGTTATTTTTTGCGCGGAAATGCACCGATTCGATTTGTAAGCTCAAAAGCACAGTGTGACAACATCAGAAGTAGGGGAATATAGGTGAATATCCGGGACTATAGAAAAATGAATCTGGTCACAAGAAGCTTGCTAGGCCACAAAATCAGGGCCAACAGCTATCCAATCTCCCAACAACACCACCCCAAAAACTGCAATGCAGTCTCATAGGCCTAAATCTAACATCGTTTAAAATCTTGAACTTCCCGCTTCATACAAAAGAATATCCAAAACCTACAATATCTGTTTTAACTCTTGCATAATCATCTATAAGATGTTACTTTTTAGATAACAAATGACTCCATCATCCAATCACATCAAAACTAATAAAGCTATTAGAACATTGTTGTGACTTCAAATGATAAGGCTAGCAGAGTAATCATCTAGAATTAATAAAACCATCACCATAATTTCCTAATTAACTCAATGCTAGAGTTACGGCAAGTTCTAACCTAAGTTATTTCTAGCTCAGGGTATTGTTGCAGTGATATATACGACAAACTCAGAAACGGGGGTCCGATTGTGGAGTGGTACAACCTAATTTAGAGTAGCAACATTAACAATTACAAATTTGTTGGCTGGCTAGTTTGCAGAGATAGACTACCGATATCAGAGATTGTAGCATGATGGATGACTTCAGTTGATATCCAGTGTAACTTATGCAGAGTTGATATAGAAGACAAAAACTCATCTATTCTTCCGGTGTGAATTGATAGATAGCATTTGGCGTAGTATCCTTGCGCAACATGGGATTAGGGGTTCTCAAGGTGGATGGAATGGGGAACTTCAATGGATGAGTAGGGCAACAAAGGACAAAGATTTGGCAGCGAGACTCCGCAAAGTATTTTTTTTCTAGCAACAATATATTGCATTTGGAAGAAGCTCAACCATAGACAATTTCAAAATAAATCAACTTACATCCATATAAATAAATAAATAACTTACATCCATATTATTTTTGGCCAAGGTGCACAAAAATATAAGAGGTAGAGCTTCACTTTACCAAAAAATTAAACCTTCTCAGTCAAATGTTGTATTGGCTACTATGTGGAGACTTCTTACCTACATCTGTTTGAATTATTAGCTCTATTTGTAATGTCAGGTGATGCCCTTAAGCTACTTCTTATGTTTTATAATACTGACATTTTCAACCAAAAACAAAAGATAATACTATTCATTTGAAGACCGTGAAATACTCAAATACTAGACACAATCCGCATTGCGCGGGCAGCACGGATTGTCATACAAATCCACAATGAAGAGTGAATAATAAACTTTCATGTAAAAAGAAACCTTCATAATATCATATTTATAATGAGATTGTAATGTTAACATTGCATCATTAATTTTTTTGGCAACTTATTTATGAAATAGTTAGCGTGATGGTTGACCTCTTTCTTTATTATGGTATAAATAAACGTAATTTATATATGTTTCTTTTAGTAAACATATTTGTATACTAATGTAAATAATTCTGTTACTATTAAGGTGGAAAATTTCTTTAAGATAAAGGAATACAATTAGAATAAATGTGAAGAGGGAGGGGACGGAGAGGGACGAATGTAATATACGGGTAGCATAATGCGGGCAAGGAGAACGGTCAATCCCTTTCACCTCAGAAACAACCTTTAGGAAAGACATTATTATTTTCTATCTATATAGATACATAATAATGCTTGAGCACACATTTTCTACTTTTGAGTTTTCTCTTAACTTTTTTTCCCCAATTTCCTGTGTCAAAAGCAATCGAAAGAGGATCAATTCATATAAGAGGCTAGAAACGGCAACCCAACTTTCGAAAAACTTCAATTTTGTTATTTCTAGTTTAAAAGAAGTTTGCAAGAGATGAATTTTACTGTTTCCCTGGCATCACATGTTGAACAACTTAACAAACTGCTAATTTGAGATTACTCTTTTTAATTTTTATAACGGGACAGATCATACCACCTCTGGATGCACTGTTAACACAAAAACCTAGACACATGACATAATTTTATTGGTTATTAAAGATATCCAACAACCAATGGGGTGAGCATCGGGTCTAGAACCAGGAACTGGCGTCTTGACATTTATTGATTAAAAAATGTATTGCTAGCAATTGAAATGTGAGTATAACATCAAATATGATATAAAAAGACTTATCACATGGTAAATACGTGTCAGATTATGCTAAAAAATTTATTTTCTTAATAAAAATGTCCCAAATATGATAAAATGATTTTATTTGCAGTAAACATGTACAAACATTTTATTAAAAAAAAAAAAAAAAGCTTTTGCATGTACATAGAATCAAATAATGGTCCTCGGCATGAAGACACGACAATATAACCACTTAATATAATGAAATGGTGTAATATAAATGTTTTATTATAAAAATTGATTCTTGGACAAAACAAAAATTGGACCGATTCTGATTTAAATTTTTTGGAATCAAGTCGAAAATCCACTCAGGAATCAATCACCCCTATCGATAGGACACACATAATAAGTAATCAATTTCCCTGTTCCTCTCTTCTCTCCTCTCTCTAGCCGCCTCTCTGTTGCCACAACACAACCTCGCCGATGCCACTGCTGCACGAACCCGCCTTGCCACCACAGTCACCAAGCCTCGACCAAATTCGCCCCCTCTCTCTACCCTCTGACAAATAGGCGCTCCCTGGACAAAAAAACAGTTCGCAAGCCATTGAACCAGATCTGGCCTTGTTGTCACTGGCTCGATCTCGACAGGCTCGAGGGAGGGATAGAGAGGGGATTGAGGGGAAGAGAAGACACACCATGGTGGCCGCAGTGGCGGCAGTGCAGTCTTGGACTGGTGGCGACGTAACGTCGAGCAGCCATTAGCCGCATCATGAGCGCGGTGGCGAAACAATGAGTGGCCATTGATGAGAGAGAGCAGAGGATGGACAAGAGAAACAAAATTCGAAGAAGGAAAGAAGAAGAGGCAAAATTGAAATCTGGAAATTGAAATCCTACCCCAAAATTCGTTTCTTTTTATGGAGTGGGTACCAAAATGCTATTCCCACGAGAGAGAATCTATTCAGAAGAAAAGCGTTACTCCATCCTTCATGTCCTCTGTGCAAACAAGCCCCGAAAACAGTAGAGAATCTCTTCCTTTTGTGTCATTGGACGGAAGCAATATGATCGGACCCGAGACTGAAAGTACAGATTTTGCATCCGGATATCACTAGAATGGACCAAAATGGGTGTCGCAATTACTTCGAGTCAAGAATTGACTTGCCATCTAACTACTATCTGAGGAGGAGCCCGTCGTTTCTCTGGAAATCCCCGAAATACCTTCGTCTTCCGCTCCCAACAGCCTGATCCAAGTTCAATTGTTGATGCTGCTTTTGCAATGACCGAAAACTTCATAAAATGGAACCCGGGTGTCTGAAACAAGAAAGAAAAAAGCGAGCAAACCAACCTACCAAAAACGGCTGTAATTTAGGGTCACGATATGATGTAATTGTTATTGGAACTCCATATAGACAAGTAATTTGTCAGACATATAGCTTGGCATATTGTTCTGATGTATAACCCTTTCGAACCGCGAGGAAGAAGTGGGCTGACTTTGTCAGCCTGTTGAACCCAAATAGAATCATTTCCTCCTTGGCTTCTTGGCAAGCCCAAAATGAAGTCCATTCTAAGGTGGTCCGACTTCCATTCCGGAATTTCGAGAGGTTGTAGGAGTCTTCCGAGTTTACAATGTTGCACCTTTATTTGTTGATATGTTAAGGCAAAAGAAAGTTGGCTCACATGTCCAATTGTCCCCACCATGCAAAACTTACCAAACTCTGGGGTTCACATTAATTTCAAAATCTTCAAAAAAGGGAGTCTCCCAAGATCATCAATTCTATCCATAGAACTCTTCAAGTTTCTCCAACATCCCCATTGCCTTACGTAACTTTTGCATGCAACTTCTATTCATCTTTAATGCTTTCAAGCTCTTTAGATTGACAATAGTATATGACAACTCTAATGCGGGGGTTCCCTGGGTCATCAAAAAAAAAAAAAAAAACTCTAATGCTTGTGCTTGAGATATCCAACTCAATTAAAGTTGCAGCATTTCAATAGAGTCGGAAGCGTCATTAGCTCGGGCACTCCACGAATGGCCAAGCAATTGACATTTATGAGTGCTCCAATTGAGCTTGGGACTTGACTAATGCTTCCCATAAAAAATATAGTTAGGTGTGAGTAGCTCAGTCAAAGCTTTCAGAGAACCTAATTCAATAGGAAGCACTTGGAGACAATTACAACTATCTAAATTCAAGTGCTTCAAACGTCTCAAATGACCAATAGATCGATCAATTGATAGCAAGTTACTACACTCCTCTGGAATTAATACTTCTAAGGATAAATATACAGAGAGGTCAAGAGTTCTCTTTAACCTAGGACACTGTGACAGATTAAGGACCTTCGATCTCATGTAGAGTTAATGCATCCCTATATACTTCACTTCCAAGCTTCACATTGGAAGGATCCACATTATAAAATATGGGTATAACGTCTGTTGACACCCGAAATTTTTGTCGACGTTTTAAACATTCATTTTGCAAGAAAAATATAAAAAATAAAGAGCAAAAAAAATGAATACAAAAATGAAAACATTAAAAAAAACAAAAACACAAAAAACAAAAAGAAAAAAAGAGGAAAAACGCTGAAAAAATATATGAAGGCTCGCTCATTTATTGGCGCGGGGATTCGGTCTCCCGCTCTTTCTCCATCACGATCTATCGGGGATTTGGCTCTCACAGGCTCTCTCTGAAACAAAAGGGAGGATCTCTCTGGCACGCTGGGGACTCTCGCTTTTCTTGTTCTCTCTTGATCTCTCTCCGGCGGTTCCACGGTAACAACCTCCTCTCTCTCTCTATCTCTTCCCCATCGCGGAGGCCAACGAAGAACCCTCCGGCGCCAGCCATGGCTCCGCTCTCTCCCTCGGCGGTCGCCTCCAAGTCTCGCCGTGCTCCTCTTGAGAAGTAGCGTGCCGGATCCGGCATCCTCACAATCGGATACTGTCTCTCCCGATCAACTCTAGAAGACGGAGCAACTATTGATCGAGGAACTCGTGGTGCGAGACTCGGAATCGCGCCGAGTTGTCGGAGATATCAGTTCGGTTCCGAGGGTAGAGATCCGAAGGCAGTGACATCGGCGGTCGAAGATCAATGCTTTCTCTCGTTTGGAGCTCGATCAGTTAGGGTTTTCCTCTATTGGCACGATCGGAGGTGCGGAAGCTCGCTAGATCTGACTCTCTCTCAATCGCTCATTCTCCCTCTAGATCTGGGGTTCCGGCTCAGTTCCAAGGATTGCACTCCAAGACCGATCGGCGACATAGGCAATGACAGCAACAACGGTGGCAACAGGACGCTTAACCGGTCCTCTCTCGGCTATGTCGCTCACTCGACGATGAGCTCTCTTTCTCTCTCTCAATCCGTTAAGTTTTTGGCGTTTGGTTTCTTTCTCCCATTCGCTCCCTCGGACTCGAACGTTTTCTCTCGACTCTGTCTTGCGCGCCGGATTTGACTTGCTGGAACGGCCGATCGAGGAGCTTGTAGTTTAGGGTTCAGACAGCGTTGACGGTGGCAACCTTCGCCAATTCATCCAAGGTTAGTACAACTTCTTCAACGGCAATTGATCCCTTTGTCTACACTAGCAACAGTTGCTAAGAGAAATAGAATGTGGTTCCATATTGATGCTGCATATGCTGAAATTGCTTGTATTTGTCCTGAATATCCGCCATACATTGACGGCATTGAAGATGTTGTTTCATTTAAACTGAATGCATAGGCTACTGTGATTTGTCTGACTTAAAGGATACTTGCTTGCATTGTGATTTTTATAAATTCACATGAATTGAATCAGCCTTAGATGTCCTATGAAAGTGGCAGGAAATTGTATGATCTATGTTGTATAGAAATTTCATGTTGAATAAATCATAGGTCACGCTTCTACTAAACAGACATTTGATGCTCTGTTCTTGTGTAGATTGTTTTAGCCGATTGACATATCTCTGCTCTTGAATTTTTTAGAAAAAATATGCATGCTGAATCTGAGAATGTTGTCTTCTTAAAGCTGCTTGTGATATGCTGTTTTTTTTTCTGTGGCTAGCTGCTATTAGTATTGAAATGAAATAGTCGATGTGTTGCGATTTCGTATTTTTGTGATGGACTTTCTGTTTTGGCCGAAACGAGGTGCTAGATGAGTTTTTTTTTTTTTTTTTTTTTATCTCAAGCCCTTCTAGACATAAAAAATACACTTCTAGAGCTTCGATTTGATATATCGCACACCCATAATGGATGTCGTTTGGTCGCTGTGAAACATCTACAAAGTCTGTTGATTCTGCAGTAGTTTTTTTAGGTCGATTTCCTGTTCTGACTTACTGCGATTTTCTGTTTTAACTGGAATGAGCTGGTAGATGATGTTATTAGAACTTAATGTCTTCTGGAGATTTGTAATAGACTTCTCAAGCTTTCCATAGACATATTATATGTGCGATTTTGCCACCGTTTGCCCTGCCTGATGCTTCTTGCAAAGATCGAGCACTAATCTGGTGTTGCAGTTGTTCTGTTCTGATGTTCTGTTTTAATCGATCTCTGTTCAGATTTTCTAAGTCAGCGTCTCATCAAAGTTGATCAGGACATGTAGATCTACAACATATAAAGTTTTCATAAAGATATAAGTTCATTTGGCTAGGGTGATCGTCCATGAATGGTCATTATTCTGCACTAAGAATCTGCTTTTGATGATTGACATACATGAAGTCCTTGATCTTTATAAAATCATACATTGTTCAACCTTGTTTGCTTTTTTTTCTGATTTCCTGCTGGAGGTTATGTTTAGATTCATGGGTCAGTGCTTCATGATGGTGGAATATTGTGGGATTGAATGGTTGTTTTGGAAAACCCTTTTGATGTGTTTTGGATTCTTAAAGAGATTATAGTCATTTTCAAGCTCCATAGGACCAATAGATATATCAAATCGTTATGAATTGTGTCTATTCTTTGTGTGCTTGCTGTTCATATGTCCTGGTGTGTGGAATTGTTTAGTTGTGTCATTGATGTAATGTTCGTTGTTCGTGCGTGCATTTGCTATGTTAATTGATGTTGAAGATGTACATAATATTAGTCCTCTAAAATGCTGGTTGTGAGAAATTTTGATATGAATTACCTGAGACTGATGTTATGAAGTTCTTGAGGTGGGTAAATATGCATGATGAGATAGGCATGTATGGATATGGATTGCTCATCAAATTGTTATTGTTTCCAGCTTTGAATATAATAAGAGTGTTTGATGGCCATTTTGTTCTCATGGGGAATGCAAGGATTTCAATGCCATTTTGGGAGTGTTCTAGTTGTGTGAACATATAGAGAGATGCCGCATTGATGTTACATTTGTTTTCCATCAAATTGGGGCAATTCAAGGTTTGAAACATATAAGAAATGATAATATTCCATGTTGCTCTGTTCTATGGTAGACTGACTAGTTCATATTCTAGTATTTTTGGAAATTCATGTGTTGATATGATGATAGTGTCGCTATGAGATTTATTTGGGATATCACCTAGAATTTGATCTAGAGACTTTGTGACTTTAGTCACTCTTTTGAACACAAAAGATATCTTGCTTTTGATTGTTTTGATACGTGATGATTGTTTCTTTCATTTGTATGTACCTAGTTATTAGTTTCTTGGATTAGGTTTAGAATAGGATTCTTAACATGGATAAAGCGTGAAGATGGTGGAGGTTGATGTTCATTCCAACTATTGTCATGTACTATTTGTTTTCCCGACATATGTCTCAGGTTCCATGCATTGTATAAAACCCAACGAATTGCGGATTTCCTTTCTTTACCGATTGTTTTCTCTATTATATTCTTTAGGATTGCATGATTAGGTTTACTGCTTTTCTTGATTATTTACTTCATGTCTTGCAATTTCATTTTCATTGATTGTTTTTCTTTCATTTTTTAGAAATAGAATAGAATGAAAATAATCCACCATGCATGATCACTTAGTCTAGAAATAACGATCCTAAAAATATAAAAAGAAACACGCATGGACATGTTAGGAAAAAACACAACATACTGTTTATGTATCGAAAGGACGCTAATAAAGATATTAGCGTAACCCAAGTCCCCGAACCTAGATATCAGGTTGCGTAGGAATCGAGGGAATTCTCCCGACCCTCGATTGGGTTTTCTAGGCGACCCCCAAAGAATGAGGCTAGTGGCGACTCCCGTATATTTTTAGGTTGTTAAATAATTAGACCGCATAAATAAACCCGTTGTCATGCGGGGTATGAGCTTGGGAGAGCTCGCGATCTCGTGAGGGAATTCTCGTGATCAAGTACCTCTAAACCCGACCTTTTCCCACATTGGACATTCGAGGGCGGCGAGATCGGGTTGCGACAACGTCTAGCTTATTGATTTTGCTACACTCCATCATGTGTTCTAGCTCACATAAGCACCAGCTACTGGAGGCATAGCCTCTGGAGAAGATGGCAATGCAGATTTTCAAGTCATCCATGGAAAATAGCTGGGCCAATCTCTTCACCGACGACGATTACCCTTCCCGTCCATGCGTACACAAATACCCTTATCTAGCAAGGCATGATAGAGGGAATCTAAGAAGTTAGCATGAGTATCTGATCCACAAAAATTCAAGAACACGCCAAACTCTGCTCCCCATGAGCCATGGCTTGTGGATCTAGTTTTCGGAGAAGAGCTCATTTTTCTTTCCATCTTAGCTGTGTTCGCCAAAATTCTGAAAGCAAATCACAAAAGATTTGATATGCTTTTCTCGTCAAAATACATGTAAAACCACACCACATTTTAAAGCAATTATGCAAGAATTGGTTGATGGAGAACGCATTGTTATGCAATTCAAGGAAGTTGCAAGAACTCCACTGGGAACAGGGGTCGACGATCGATGGTTGGGTAGGAAAGTGAGGCTCGGTTTCCATTTCCATTCCCATTGTGTTGTGGCATCGATCCAGAGAAGTGGTAAAGAAATGATTGAAGGATTAAGAAATGGCCTAAGCCCCACAAGTTGACATAATTTGGAAGAAGTAAAGTCGAGTAGGGTCTATAATCAAAGTGCGACTAGAATCGAAGCATGGCTCGCGAAGTTCAACCATACCTCAGTCACTTTCGAGCTCCTTACTCTGTTGTTGCTACGGCAGATCTGGAAAGTGCAGAACAACCTCGTGTTCAGAGCTCAAGGTCCAAACCCACCAGCAACTCATCGACTCGGCTCTGGCTGAATCATAATTAGAGGGGGCAAAATGGGTCATTGACCCATGTTGCACCCATATTTTTCACAAATGGGTCAAATGTGGGTTATGAAGTTGTAATGGGCCATAACCCACATTCGACCCATTTAAGTTCAGTTTTATATGGGTCGAAAATGGGTCAAAACGTGTGACCCATTTCAACCCATTTTTAAAACCTAAAAAACATGAACAGCGTCAGCGGCCTTCACCTTCATCAATGACCCATTTTCGACCCACCTCCGCCACTCTCCATCACGGCTCGCCTTGACGAAGCTTGGTCGAGTCGCGAGCTCGTCGACCGCAACGGAGCTCAGGCTTGCTTGGATTGAGCAAGCCGCTAGCTCGCCGGCTACGACGGAGCTCGGGCTCGCCTGGATCGAGGGAGCTGCAAGCTCGCCAACCATGGGTGAGCTCAGGCTTGCCTGGATCTGGCGAGCCGCTAGCTCACCGACCACGACGGAGCTTGGGCTCGCCTAGATCGAGGGAGCCGCGAGCTCGCCGGCCATGGGCGAGCTCGGGCTCGCCTAGATCTGGAGAGCCGTGAGCTCGCCGGCCGTGACGGAGCTCGGGCTCGCTTGGATTGAGGGAGCCGCAAGCTCGCCAGCCATGGGCGAGCTCGGGCTCGCCTGGATCTGGCGAGCGGCGAGCTCGCCGGCTGCAACAGAGCTCGAGCTCGCCTGGATCGAGCAAGCCGCAAGCTCACCGGCCATGGCCGAGGTCGGGGTCGCCTAGATCTGACGAGCCGCTCGAAGCTCGGGCTCGCCTAGATCAGCCAAGCCTCGAGCTCACCGACTGCGACAGAGCTCAGCAACTCGGGCTCGCCTGAACGGGCGAAGCCTTAATCTCGTCGGACTGCAGCTTGGCCTGTCACCGTTGACGGAGTAACAATGGAGAAGGAGGAAAAAGAAAGAAAAGAAAAAAATAATAATAATTTCAAAAAGTTTTAAAATAATAAAAAAGTCAATTTTTTTTTAATGATATTTGGTAGATAGATATCCATATATATATACTAGAGAAGTACTTTTAGACGAAGCTCGATCTTTGTTTAGATTGATAAATAGAAATTCAAAACATCATAATGTAATTTTTAACTTGATGAACTAAAATCAATAAATAAACCAAAATTAAAAGCAATTATAATTAAGAAGCTATGCATTCTTGCATTCAAGAAGATTTATTTTAAAATAATATTATTTTCATATCAATTATTAGCTCATCAAACTTTTTCTTATTAAGATTTCTTCAAAAACATTTTAATTTTTCACATTTTTTATTTTATGTACTTTTTAAATTTGGTGTGAAGTTTTTATTTAACTAAATTGAGTTAAATATAAATGTGTTTCGATAATATGGGTCGGGTTGGGTATGGGTCATAAGATTTACACTACAAGAATACGGGTCAAAATGGGTTAAATGGGTCAAATATGGATCGACCCATACCCAACCCGACCCACCCATTTGCCATCTCTAATCATAATCACAAAGATGGGTAGACAAAAACGCAAGCGAAATCACAGCAGCGAATAGACTTACCCCAATGTCAGAAGCCCCCCATCCCGCGATGTGCTCAAGAAAAACTTCCATGGATCTTATTGCACGAGAAACAGGGGAAGGAGCCATTGATCGTGTACGCCGCCGCGACAGCTACGGCTTCTTGATCGATGGCTTTGCTCGACCGGCAAGAGTGGCCTTGACGTCACAAGTAGAAGCGGTAGCCATTGTTGAATCTGAAGCAGAAGCCGAACTGAATTCAAGAGGGGAAACAGAACGGTCTGATCTGGTGCAGGGGATATGCGGAGGCACAGATCAAGCGAGCTGGGAGGTGGTCTCTTATCACTGAAGCCCAAGCCCATTTGACATATTTCCAAAACCTGAAGAGAATTGTTCACCTAAATTCAAAGCCCAAGCCCAAACCGCAGATCAAGCAAGAGAATTGTACTAAGGTTGCGGATGGGGTGGTCAATGTATCTCACCACCCAATCTTATTATGTTGATCGACAACATCATAACCGAGGTTCTATCTCCCCACCTAGGCATCTCTAATGTAGTGATCCGTAAAGCAACTATTGCATGAATTATCAACCTAAATTCAAGTAATTTACCAACTTTTTGTTATATAAAATTACCAATTAGTGTTGCATTATCAATTTTTATTTGGTTTGCTACTTTTTATTGTATTTACCAATTCTATTTAAAAATTACCAGCCTTAGTTAACGTGATTCACCAACTTGTCTCCTGTAATATTACTGCTTGGTTTCGTCAACATTCATGTAAGGTACTTACTAACAATTTATTTAGTTCCTTATTTCTAACTTTTCTTATTGTTTACAAACTTCTATTTGCATTTCTTAGCAACGCCTTAGAATTACCCACTTTTTTAAAATTACCATATTTAATTAGAGTGATGTGTTAACTTTTCTCTGTTTAAGTTATCAAATGATTTGTGTTACTAACTCTTATTTGAGTTACTTATCAGGTTTATCTTTTTAATTACGAACTTTTGTTGTTTTTTACCAATTTTCATTTACCGTACCTTTTTTTTTTTATTACGCCTTAAATTTATCAACACTTTAGATATTTTTAATCAATGATAAGAAAAGTTTAATTGTGGCATCTCAAAATTCATGACGACCTCTAGTTACATTAAAGTCTATGAATAGGTGATGGAAGTACCATCAAGTTATTTTATAGCCATTTAATCCATAATTTGCAATAAGATTTATGGCCAAGCTTTTAATGGATAATTATGTGATAGGAAAGAAAATCCTATCATTGGCCATGTGTATTATAAATTGGAATTTATGGATTTGTGACTACAAGTTTTATGGCCTTATTATTTTTGCAAGTTAGGTATTTATTTAAGTGAAAAATGTTAATAGATTATTAAAAGGTTAGTGGGCCAAAATTCTTAGGCCAAGCTAGCCCAAAAACCCAGCCCAAGACCCCCACCACTTCGACCCAAAGCTAGGCCCATGAAGCCCATTGGGCCGTCGACCAAGCTGGCCCCAAGCCCAGCTGGATGGAGCCTCTCTTGCATGGCAAATTGCCAAGTATTCTTCCCTAGTTGCCAAGTGTGGCTGCCCCCATTGGCCATCTTGGGCGGCCACATGCAGCTTTCAATCATTTCAAATGATTGAAGGAAAGGGAAATTAAGAGAGGGAGAGTGGCTGGTTGTGGTGAGTGAGAGAGAGAGAGAGAGCTGTCGAGAGAGTGAGAGAGGGAAACCGAGAGAGGAGGAGGAGGCCGTGCGAAGAAGAAGGAAGAGAGTTCGTCCGCTGTTCGTTCCTGCTTTGCCTCTGTTTGCTGTTGTTTTGTGCTTGAATCTGAGGCAAGTGAAGTCCTAAAACCTACCCTTTGCATTGCTTTGTGTATGTGTAGTAGATGGCAAGTCTTGGTTGTGGTAGATGGGATGAAATTTCGGAGCTTTGGAGAGAGATTCGTTGGCCATGCATACTGTTTCTAGAAAGACCAATTTGACCATTCTTGAGTTTGTGTGTTGCATGTGACTTTTTAGTCGGAATCTTGTTTCGATTTCTTCATACAAGCTGTAGAGAACACCTTGAAAAACAACATACTAAAATTTGAGGCAAAACTAACAAGAAATGGTCAGTGAAATGATTTTTCTTTGGAAAGACTAGATCTGGAATTCGTTGTGCTGACCTTCAGTGGTTTCGTGGTCTATAAAGTAATCTTCTTGTGAAAATCTCACTTTAATATTTTAACGAAAGTTTTAGTGTACTTCTTGAGGTAGAACATATCAAAAATTTAGAGGAAATGAACAAAAATAGGTCGGTGAAATCGTTGTCTTTTGAAGAAATTGGATCTGGGAAAAACGCTGTTTCGACATAGTATGATTTCGGGATTTTATAAAATCATTCAGTTAAAATTTGATCGTGTGTCCTTAATAAAAGTTGTAGGTAATATTCTGAGGAACAACATACTGAAATTTTAGAGTAAATGGACCAGTAATGACCAAGGAAACGATTTTTTTCTTCAACACGGGTAGATCTGAAAAACGATACCGAGAATAGGAAAAATAAATTGATTTTATCTTTTAATCCAGAACGAATTGGACTACGATTTCTTCATGAAACTTGTACCTCTAGGTCTTAAATATAGTGTGTCCAAATTTCAGAATTTTCTGAGTTTATTTAAGGGTTTAATCGAAATTTTTTTCAAAACTGTGCATGGATTATGTTAAAATCCTTTTCCGGTAATGCATGGACCTGTACGTTTTCTGTGAAGCCTTGTTTGATATGATGTTCTTCACGAAATGTGTTTTCTTAGATCTTATCTACAGTGTGTTAAATTTTCAGAATTAATTTCCATCGTTTACTAATTTTCCAGAATTTTTCATAAATAGCACGCATTATGTTTAAGCTGAAAAACTGTTCTATTTACAGGTTATTGATTTGCTATATAAATTGTGATATCTTGGATTATCATTCGTGCAATGATGTGGTGACATTCATGCATATCATATGATATCAAAAGATTTATGGATTTTCATGAATTCAATGAAGTTTCTCAAAACCATTGCATCAAATAATATTTTTCCCTATGCATATTATATGATTTTGAAAAGGCTAATTCCAATCATTGCATTATTGCATCAAATGCCATGTTGAAATTGAGATACATGCATAAATGTAAATTGGCAAAATAACAAGACCGTCGAAGGTGTGAGCCAACAATGCCCTACGAGTGTCAGGATGCCCAGTGGCCTAATGGCGTAATTCCGGAGGGTCCTCGGGAGTTTCGAGATGCCCGGTGGTATACGGTACGTAATTCCAGAGGGGGGATTCCTGGTGGTATGTTGGTACGTAATCCCGGAAGCCCTAGAGGTGTGTGCCCGGGGGGATTCCTCGTGATACTAGTTGGGATACGAGATACCTAGGATGTGGGGGTACTGGATGCCTAGTTGTATTTTGAATACATGCCCGGAGGTTCCTCGCGATGCCTGGTTGAATGCGAGCGATAAATTGTGAGATACAAACATTGGTCCCTGGAAATAAAAACTGATGAGATCCTTGTGAAAGATAAAAATTGAAAATGAATCATGTGCATGGGTGTATGCATATGGCATGATGCATGATATGTTTATGAAAGTAAATTAATGCTATTTGATATTGAAAATGCGATCATGAAGGCATGAATGAATCTCATTGTTATGTATGCTTGATAGCATGGATGATATGAATCATGGTGGTGTATGCACAATGGCATGGTGAGAGATGCATGACTGCATGGTGGTATATGCATGAATGTTTGATGATTAGTGCATGGTGGTATATGCACATATGGCATGGTAATATATGCATGAATGCTTGATGATTAGTGCATGATGGTATATGCAAATATGGTATGATGACATATGTATGGCTGCAAGGTAAGTTATGCTTGAATGCATGAATGATATATGCTTTGTTATGATGCCTTGATTGTTCTATTTGACGCAATGAGTAGTTTAGTGGATCTTTACTGCCGAGTGGTTGTACTCACCCCTTTTGGGGAATAACATTTCATACTAGAAAAGATACCTCTGCTGCCACTGCCACCAATAGATGGATCAAGTGGTTAGATATGACCGCGAGGAGGAGGATAGCAAAGGAATGAACTTTTGGACGCCGACACTGATCGATAGACTTTAAGTATACGATTGTTAGAAGAGATGTCGGTCATCTTTTGAAGTATAGCCAAGTATAGAAAATATTGGCATTTTGATGTACCAATGAATGATATCCATCTGGTTTAAGTAAATAAAAGTGTACGGCTTTTACCTATAAATGTTTAGTTGGTGTATATCGTTTTCTGAATAGAAGGAAGAGAGTTGTTGGATATGCTTCTGTTATATGAATTGCGCAAGGAACCGATCTTAAAAAAATGAAAACCCCAAGATTGTATGAACCCGCTACAAAAGAAATTGTATCAGAGTGACATGTTATTAGGAAAAGTAAAAGATAAGCGAACTGTGGCGACCCTAACGGATCAGGGGCCATCGAGGGATGTCACATCTTGTTGAATAGTATATTAAACAAAAGATAAATAGAGATTCATAACTAATTTCATAGAGTTCGCATGGAGCTTTCCAAGAAGGAACGCTCAAAATAAAATCTCCACGGATGGCTACCGTGTGAAGTGAAAAAGAGTAACACTTCTTTCCCAGCGCTCAACAAAAAGTAAAAAGTTAGAAGTTTAGTCATGAAACTACCTACAAACAATCTTACTTTTCCTATCCATTATCGGGTTTCCATGACCTTTCTTGGAAATCTAGAACCAAACTATTCTTTTTATAATTTCGAATGCACAGCAAAACAGAAGAAAGAGGGGTGGGAAAATAAAAAAGGAGAGGAGATAGTATTGGTGAATTTGATCGTTGTACTTATCAGTAGTACTAGTGAGAAGACAATGCATTTGACCAGCACAACTTGTAAGTGACGCATCTTTGAAGACGATCACATTTGATCTCATCTCCCAATCAATCTCTCTCTGACTTGGACCACACTTCAATCAGCACACATCTATTCGAATTCATATGATTATTCTGAGTTGTAAAAACATGAAAACTCTCATGTAATTGCTTCATATTCAAAATCATCAACTCTGACTTCCAGTGATCACATCCATCTCAAGCATCTCTGCGATCACAAGCATTAGATAGTCCTAGTTGCGTAACCTAAAAAAAAAAAAAAATGCACAAATAATCCGTACTATCTTATGGCATTCTATAACATTGTACCACGAGAAATCATGTCTTGGACTATTGTAGAACCAGTTAAGATGGTTTGTATAATTGAGTGAGCAACGTCCATTTCTCCGAGAATGGACATACGTTCACAAAGTTGGGGGCAATTGTCCCAACTATCTTGTGAAGAAAATATATTAGTCATTTATAAAAATAATTTTTCAATAGTGCCCCCACAAATTTGATGAGAGATTAATTTAAGGAGTTATTTTCTCAATTTTTCATTATTTTTGGCTCCATGATTGAGAACTGCAGTAAATAAATATATAACTTATGAAGGTTTCAGTGCAAACTATAAGAAAAAAAATATTAAAATTTTAGTCATCATTCTATTTCAAGCATAGAACTACTATACTTAATATTTGAATCAATGCATTGCATTCACTTTTTATTTTCTATCAGACTAATAAAAAATTTCTGAATGTCCCTGATTTCCCAGTGTAAACACGAATATGAGGTAGCCAAGATAATCCAAGGAAATCTCAATTCTAGAAGAAGTAATACACAAAACTAACCTCAAAATCTATAGGCCAAAATGTATTAGAAATTGGACTAAACCGGAAGAGTAACGATCTGAATAGGATTAAACCTGGTCCATGAATGCCTCTAGCCCGATTTAGTCCACTAATTAGCATAGCTCGTTGACGAAGTGGATTTTGGACCATTCACTGCCATGACGTGGCACTGACACGGAGCAGCTCTAACCATGGTCAAATGAGAGATTGACTAGGGGCATAAAGGGATACAAATCAGGGTGAGGCAGGTCGTTGTTGCACAAAACTAGATTGGGACAGTTAGATCATCTAACATTTCATGTGCGGGTGCGATGAGTATTTAGAGCTGGCAAAATGAATCATAGACCCATATTATGACCCATTTTTAGTTAAGTGGGTCATACATGAGTCAAGTGAAAGTTAAATATGGATCAGAAATTGGTCAAGTGAAAGTTAAATATGGGTTAGAAATTGATCAAGTGAAAGTTAAATGAGTTTGAAATGGGTCTAAATGGGTTATTAGGAAACCCGCTTTAAAGTTTAAACCCATGGCCTTTTTTAATTTTATAAAAAAAATTATAAAAAATCGAAATTATAATTATTTTTCATATTTCATTTTTTTTTTTTTTCTTCTTTTTCTTCCTTCCTTAGCCGACGGCCGGCAACAGGCGAGGCGAGGCTTGAGCTTGCCAGTAGGTCGCCAACGAATGGCGAGGCTCGGCCTCGCCGACGACTGGTGAGGCTTGAGCTCGCCGGCATCGAGCGAGGCTCTAGCTCGCTAGTGTCGGGCAGGGCCTCGACCTTAACAAATCAGCGAGATCAAGCCTCACCCGACGCTGGCAAACTCGAGCCTCGCCAAATCCGGCGAGGCTCGTCCTCATCGACGACTGGCGAGACTCGAGCTCACTAGCATCGGGCGAGGCCTCGGCCTCGCCGGATCAGCGAGATTGAGCCCCACCCGATGCCGGCGAGCTCCATCTCGCCCCGTGGCGGTCGCGGCCGAAAAAAGAAGAAAAAAGAAAAGAGAAAAAATAATTAAAAATTATGAAAATTGTATTATATTTTTAAAAATTAAAAACAATTATAAATTATATTTAAAAAAATTAAAAATTCAATTTTTTAAAAAATATTTTAGAAAGAATTATAAGAATTTTTCATTAAATTTGTATTGCATAAAAATGTATAACAATACTTTTTTTATAAAAAAATCATAAAAATGAGTTTTTTTAGGTTTAGTTAAAATTTTTATAAATATTTTAATTTATAGGTTTTTTTAACTTTTTTTTACTATTTTTAAACTTAATTTGAAGTTTTAATCCAATTAGCATATAGTAGAAGTGGGTTTTCCTAGAATATTAATAGGTTTTAGCAATACAGGTCGGGTCGGATATGAGTCGAGTACGGGTCAAATCGGGTATGGGTCACTAGATTTACACTACAAGAATATGAGTCAAAATGGATCAAATATAGGTTGACCCATTTTCAACCTGACCCGACCCACCCATTTGCCACCTCTATGAGTATTGCATAAGGTCATGGTTATAAGCATTTGACTTTCTAGTGATGGGTGATTTGTGCCAACCAATGAGAACAGTGTATGCTGGCATGCATTCGGAGGGGAATTGTATTCGCCGCACATAGATGTGTGTTCTAGTGCGAGGACATTCTCAGCGGTTGGTGAAGCTAGATCATAATTGTAGGAAAATTCCTATAGTAATTTGATGATAGCAAAACTTAATCCAAGTAGCTGAACTATTCAAGCTTTATAAATTGACTTGCCCTCTTGTAATGCCAAAATCAGAAAATTCTGCAGCACATATTTCGACCAGACAAAATTTGTTTAACAAAAAAAAATGCATACTTTTAAACATTTACGTATTATATAGCATGCAAATGCAAAAGTTATGTTTCTATTAAACTACGAACTGGATAACTCTTTATTCTCGTTTTAAAACTCATATTCTCTCACAAATTGAACACTTGGTAATAATAGCACATCTTTATTTATGGTCAACTATTTAAATGCTTGATAAGCTTAGACTTCTCTAAACTATTAGGCTTATGTTTGGTCTCTATATATCATGTATTGGACCTAGTAATAATATTTCTCTTGAACTCCGAAAGAAGAGATTCTCAATTGATACTCAATCCTAATTCCCAAAAAAAAAAAAAAAAAAAGTGTGGTGCCATATGTGAAATTTGACATATGGTTTATGAAATCTTCAAAGAAATATAATAGAGGTCGATATAGATATTGGTAGGTGATTTTGGCTGATTAAAACGGTTGGTCCTTCGTTTGGTCTTAATTCAAGTAAAGTAACCCCTCAATTTTTCGTGTTCTGTTAATTTTGGATCTTGAATCTGCATTTGATAGGATGCAAAAAGAAAATATAAAAGAAGAACGTGCACTTGATTGGCATTAAGATTTCTGATCAAAAAGAAAATGCAAAGGCCATTCCAATGTCGACGACGGATCTTGTACCATAAACAAGAACAATCCGCATGAAACCAGCGAACAACGATTTCAATCCAACAAGAACAAGTTCTCTAACTTAATCGGTCGCACAAAGGTTTTGAGTTCATGCACTCCTGATTTACTCGGAGAACTGATTCATATGAACTTATATGCAACAAAAAAGAAGCTAGCGAACGTATAACAGGAACAAAAATCGCATACACAGGTATAGACTTCACCCAGACAATTAAGCAACTAGCAAGCACTCCAAGCAAGCAGTCCGAATGTAAATCTTATTAAGTAAAACTACACCCAAAGCATCATGTAAAACTTGAAACACGTACGCAATCATTATAGTTGCCTCGAACAAAGTTCAGTTCTCATATAATCAAATTCGCAAGTTCAAAGTCTCTATTTCGAAAGAAACAGAGCGTGCACTGTACCTTATCGAAGCAGCGATTAGGGACCAAATCGGAAAAGGTACTTCTGGAAGTCTTTTCAGTGAAGATCAGACCTGGTAGTGGAGAATCGAACACGAATTAGATTCCTTTCGAACTCTTGAATCTGAAGACAGTCGAACAGTACAAACTCAGTGCGACAGTGAAATTGCGAATGGCGTTAGCAACAGACATTGGCATAAGCTTAGAGACGTCAAAAATTGTGATTCGAATCCACCAATGTCTCCTCGAGAGAGGATTGTTATGCATCCAGTGTGCATGTATGATGCTCTGTTTCCTGGTATGGTTGTCGTTGAGCTTGAAGTGGCCAGCTATGGAGCTAGACCGTGGTGAATTCCTGGCGACGGAGAAGGAAACCTCTCCCTTTAATTGCGATCAGAACCCATTCTGTCAGAGCCAAACTTCTAGAAAAAATCATGTGAGAAATGACTTGGGCTGAAGGCGAATTGGACAAGGCTTTTTAATAAAAAAACTACCTAAATAGCCGATTTTGCTAGAAATTTCGATTAAAAATCAGGTATGAACAATCACCATAAATTGATCTCGCAACATTTTGATGACATTCCTTCAGGCCTCAAATTTCAGGATTTACTGATCTTCAAGCTTTTTCAAGTGCTAGAGCAGGAGACCATCTCCTTGAGCTACTGGTTTTTATCGCCGCCAATTCATCTTCAGCTTCTTCAAGTGGGATAGATCAGGTATGCTTTGCAAGGAACTGCAGCATATGATATCAAGCCTTTCTAGTAATTCCAATCTGTCAAAACCTTCAATCTGAACCAGTTCTGGACAGTACCATAGTTCAACATCCTTGAGATTTTTGAAGTTAGATAAGTTGGGCAATGTCTGAAGGAACCAACACATCCTAAGCTGCAAGAGTCGTAGATTCTTCAGTCTTTCAAGCCCGCTGAACTTGCTCGACTTGCAGTTGTCCACTCTCAAGCATTGCAATGATGCTAAACCTTCAAGCCCCTGAATATCATAGATCTCATTGTTGATTAGACTTAGCTCCAACAAATTCACCAAGTTGGAAAGGTCGACAACTTCAAGAAGATGGCAACAACTAATTGTGATTTTCCTCAAAACAGAGGGAAGTTGTTGAATCTGGTGCAGGTTCTTCTGCTTCTTCAAGTGACATAGATCAGGTAAGCTTCGCAAGGAACTGCAGCATTGGATATCAAGCCTTTCTAGTGATTCCAATTTGTCAAGACCTTCAATCTCAACCAGTTTTGGACAATGCCATAGTTCAAACTCCTTGAGATTTTTCAAGTTAGATAAGTTGGGCAATATCTGAAGGGAGGGACACATCTTAAGCTGCAAGAGCCGTAGATTCTTCAGTCTTTCAAGCCCATTCAACTTGCTTGACTTGCAGTCGTACACTTCCAAGCATTGCACTGATGCTAAACCTTCAAGCCCTTGAATATCACAAATCTCATTGTTGATTAGACTTAGCTCCAACAAATTCTCCAAGTTGGAAAGGTCAACAACTTCAAGAAGATGGCAATCACTAATTTTGAGTTTCCTCAAACCAGAGGAGAGCTGTTGAATCTGGTGCAGGTTCTTTAGCTTCTTCAAGTGGGATAGATCAACTAAGTTCCGCAAGGAACTGCAGCGTTGGATATCAAGCCTTTCTAGTGATTCCAATCTGTCAAGACCTTCAATCTCAACCAGTTTCGGACAATCCCATAGTTCAAACTCCTCGAGATTTTTTAAGTTAGATAAGTTGGGCAATGTCTGAAGGGAGGGAAACCTTTTAAGTTGCAAGAGCTGTAGATTCTTCAGTCTTTCAAGCCCACTGAACTTGCTTGACTCACAATTGTCCACTCTCAAGCATTGCAACGATGCTAAACCTTCAAGCCCCTGAATATCACAATTCTCATTGTTAATTAGACTAAGCTCCAACAAGTTCTCCAAGTTGGAAAGATCAACAACTTCAAGAAGATAGCAAAAACTAATTATGAGTTTCCTCAAACCAAAGGGAAGCTGTTGAATCTGGCACGGGTCCTTCGACTTCTTCAAGTGGGATAGATCAGGTAAGCTTCGCAAGGAACTGCAGTGTTGGATTTTTAGTGTTTCCAATCTGTCGAGACCTTCAATCTCAACCAGTTTTAGACAATCCCATAGTTCAAATTCCTTGAGAATTTTTAAGTTAGATAAGTTGGGCAATGCCTGAAGGGAGGGACAACTCTCAAGCTGCAAGAGCCGTAGATTCTTTAGTCTTTCAAGCCCGCTGAACTTACTTGACCTACAGTTGTACACTTCCCAGCATTGCAACAATGCCAAACCTTCAAGCCCTTGAATATCACAATTCCAATTGTCGATTAGACTTAGCTCCAATAAATTCTCCAAGTTGGAAAGGTTGACAACTTCAAGAAGATAGCAATCCCTAATCTTGAGTTTCCTCAAACTAGAGGGAAGCTGTTGAATCTGGCAAAGTGCAAGACACTGGATAAGTTCAAGTTCTCTTGTATAAAGAAGCCAATGCCCAAATGAGCTTACCCTGGCATTACTCAAAAGTTTCATATGCAATGAGCTGGAAAAAGCATGGGGTTGTTGCTCTGACTTATAGTAGACAAAGGCTTCATCATCGCCTTCACCGAAACATGATTCCAGATTTCTTAAATTCAGAAGGTTCACTAGGTTGAAGATCTTTGGAACTTTTTCTATGGCACTTGAGGACAAACATAGACTTACCAAACTCTGTGGAAGCTCTGGCACATTCTCCACACGAGTTTTTGTTAATGCCAAAATCTTCAAGAATGATAGTCTCCTGATATCACTAGGAATTATTCCTAGTTTCTTGCAATCGTTTCCATGAATTTCCTCAAGTTTCTCCATCATCCCAATAGCCTTGGGTAACTTTTGCATTAAACTTCCATCCATCTTCAACACTTTCAAGCTCTTTAGATTGACGATGGTATTTGGCAACTCTACAATACCTGTCCATGAGACATCCAACTCAACTAAATATTTCAGCATTCCAATTGAGTTGGGAAGTTTTGTAAGCGCTTCACACCACCTTAGAATTAATATTTCTAAGAATAAAAATGCCGAGAGGTCAGGAGTTTCCTTCAACACATCACAATCTGACAGATTAAGGACCTTCAATCTTGTAGCCACCTGTCAAATGATTATGCATATTCAACGAGTTTAATTTATAAAAGTTTTGTGGGACATAAGCAGATATATAGACTAAAGAAGCATTCCACTAATGTAATCTTATGAATACTTTGTATATGCATTCCTAACTTAAGCCAAAACCACTATTTGTCTCACTTTTTTCATTTCTTCCAATATTTTCCCCAATAATAAATTGAAAAAAGAAAGATCTATTCTCAAATTACCCCCGTATCAAAAAATAAAAAGACAGGATATAGCCAACGCTTCTCCTCTAAGTTGTAACATCTCTTTCCAACTTCATCATCGAATTACCGATTTTGTCCCCACCACTAATACTTATGACACTACACTTCACGGCTTTTCCTATGTAAATATATCTTCTAAATTTCAATATAGAAAATAATCTTACATATCTTCTTACTATTAACTATTTTATATTTGCACTTCACTTTCTTTTTTTTTTTTTTTGCTTCATTTATTAAACCTTTTAAAGAGTATAATATTCATTTATTAGTATTGATGTTCTAATAAATCAGTTCACATGTTCAATTTTACTCACCAATTTTTATTATTTTGCTAATTTCTCTCTATTGTTTGGTTTTTCTTCGGCATTGTCATCCTTGTATCGTATGAGATAGTCACTACTTATAATTCACTTAAATTTAAACATCTATAACAACAACTAGAGGGAACTCAAAATAACGAGAATATTTATAAATTGTTCTTTAAAAAGTAATGAAGTCAAATAGATATTAAGCTATGACATTTATTCCATTAGATAATCCAACAATCCTACAAATTACAGAAAGCACGAAATATGATTATCTAATCAAGTTATTTCCTTTTTTTATCATGCAATGCAAAAATTTAGTTACTAGTAACATAGAATGTACAAATTACAATGCCCTTTAATCAAGCAGCTACAATCAATCTGAATTGAAGAAAGCGATTGGGGAAGAATTGGCATAAATGGCAAAATATCAATAACATAATATCAATTTAAAACTATAAAATGCAATGCAGATTGATGACCATCAACCAAATCATAACCTCTTTTTCTTTTTTCGGTATGTTAATTGTTTCTTTTTTTTTTTTTGGTGAAAATTCGGTATGTTATATAGGGGTGTGCATGGTCCGAGTGGGCGGTTCTCGCCCTAGAACCGAGAACCGCCCACTAAGGACCGGTTCAAAAAATTTGAAACCAAGAACTACTCATTAGTTGCATAGATCCACCCGAGAACTGGACCGCTAGTTTGGTCCAGTTCCCGGGTGGATCCATGGAATCGGTCTCACAAATAATAATATCATTTTCCAAATCCCGCCGTGAGTACTTTTCATATCAAGTAATATTTTTCTTTAAATCGAATCAGCTTAATTAAGGGTACCATTTTTCTTTATTTTATTCTTTATTTTATTGGAAAACACTACTAAAGAAGAGAAATAGGTTTTTTTCCCTATTTTTGAATCATTTCAATTGAAATCTAAAATATTCTTTAAGTTCAAGGTTCAGGATGATTGTCATATGTAGATCATCTTTTCCTTTATCCCCTAACAATGCTCAATCTCTTACAACCTTTGTTTTACTGAATTCTTTTTGTCGAAACAATTCCACCGAAACTTCACATTTTCTTGAACACAGTGTCGTATGTGAGTCTCGAAAGTATCTTTTGAAGGAACCATTTGTTGAGTTGTTGAAAAGCAACTTACACACTATACTAAATTCTTATAAAAACATGGAAACCATGAAAGGAGATAGAGCCCTAAGATTTAGGTTTGCTAATTAGTAATTTAAAAATTAATTTTAATATTAAAAATTAATATATTATTATAATATAATCGGTCAAGTCCGGGTGGGCGGATCCGCCCATGGAACCGAGAACCGGACCGGTACCCACCGGTTTTCATAAATTGGAACCGGAAACCGAACCGATTCTTTCAAGAACCACCGATTTTGGACAGTCCGGATGGATCCCGGTTCTTTTGCACACCCCTAATGTTAATTGTTTGGTTAGGTAAAAATGAAAAATGCGAACTTGAAAAATCTACACAAGTTAAATTATCTCCATTAACAAAACAAAATATCTATGAACAAAATATTGAATCAACGAATAAAAGTGATCAAGGGTAGCAGTCTTTCCATTGACCAAATTGTCTTCAACGGGGATATACAATTGGCATTATCTCTAGATCACATCTATGACATAAATGTAAAGTAATTGTTTGATTTGATGTTTTTCTAGTGAAAACACAACGGTTAAGTTTCAGACCTACGGAATGAGGGATTGGTGTCATAAGCCTTCTTCAAGACCCAGGGTTGTTTTATGAATTAAACCAATAGACTTCAATAAAGTAATAATAAAAAAGAGATTGAGAATGACAATCAACAACCACGTGCGACACAAGAGCTAGTGTGATTGGAAGAAAATATAACATGTTATCCCAAATTATTTGCACACACGTACATACCTTGAGTTGAGTCCAACCACCCCAATGTTCATCTATTGAGCTCCTCCCCCATAGGTGAAGGATGACTAGATTTTTTGGGCAAAAGTTGGTTGCCTGTATTTCTTTTGCAGGACAACACCAAGTAAGCCATCTCAATTCTGAAAAGAGATCCCCAAAATCTCCGGAGAGGGTACAACCAGACAATTTGAGAAATCTAATATTTGGCATGTCGATAAAGTCTTTTGATGCCAAAACAGGGTTTTGGGATTGATTAAAGTACGCTGCAATAGTTCCGATTCCCTAAATTGAGAAAGAGTCGGCTCAAATTGAGCAGTTCCAAATAGAGCCCAAAATAAAGGGAAAACGGACCAAGAAAGTTTTCTGCAATAAATAAAGAATACCGAGGAAGTTTTCTGCAACAAATAAAGAATACGATGGTGCACTTAGACTTATACCTTCTTTCGCTGGACAATATCCAGACCACCTTGCCAATTACGCCACACTCGAGAACCCTTTGTGAGGTCTTGGCAATTTTCTTTATACACAATGCTCTTGCCTAAGTCCTTAAGCTGATCATGCATCCATAGTTGATTCATTTCTCTGATCTTCACAAGGGACATTAAAAGCAAAACATCAATCCCCTCACTCGAAAAAAATCCACAGTCATCCCACATGTAATATGCATAGCTCTTATCTTGTCCAGCTAGAAAGCAAGCGATATCAAGAAATATTTGTTTTTGCGAATGATCTAATGCCTCATAACTCAACATTAATTTTTTCTTCACATCCCTATGACGATGATATTCCATCTTTTCCAGTAAATCTTGCCAGACCGCTTCCCTTTTTCCATATAAAAATGAGCCAACCACTTCTATAGCCAAAGGAAGCCCTCCGGTTTTTGTAGTAATTTTCTCAGATAGATTCAAGAATGCATTTGGAGTAGAGTCGCTTCTAAAGGCATGCTTTCTAAAAAGTTGGAGAGCTTCGAGCCGGTTGAGTTCCTTAGCGTCATAAATCAAACAATTAAATTGATCTTGCCATCGATATAAAACACTTTTGTCTCTTGTTGTGACAACTATTCTACTTCCTGAACCCAACCATTCTTTCTTTGCTCCTAATGCCATGAGCTGGCTTGTATGATCAACATCATCAAGGAAAATAAGAACTTTCTTTCTGCAAAATCGATCTCTGATCATATTCATCCCCTGATCAATGCTAGAAAGTTCAACTCTTATGTCACCAATGATATGAGAGACTAATTGCCTCTGCAAATTTATAAGACCAAAATCTCTAGATGCTTCTCGGACATTTGAAATGAAGCTATGGCTCTCAAAATGAATAGATACCTTCTGGTAAACAACCTTGGCAAGAGTTGTCTTGCCTATTCCACCCATCCCGCAAATTCCAATGAGCCTTATGTCCTTAGATTCAACATCAAGTAAATCTACTAATTCATTCACTGATTCGTCCATTCCAACTAAATGATCGGATATATGAACACAAGACAACTTAAGCTTAACTAACACTTCCCGAGCTATCAATCGTGCGAGTTCTCCGTGGCTGTGCCATGAAACACAACATAATTAAGTTAATTATAAGAATTGATGGGAAACTTATAAACTTGCACGATCAAACAATAACATGAAGTTACGAAATTGATGCTGGGCTCAGTGAACAAAAGAACAAGTACATGATTCTCTGGTTTTTGTTCAATCTAGGATACTAAGTTATAATGCTTATGTCGAGCAAGTAATCCTTGAGTCTTGAGACAATGGAGTGTAGAATTCCATGCGATATCTATCACAATTTTCGGTCCAGAAGTAGAAAAAAAGAAAAAGATTGTGCTCTTCAAATCAGAATCCGCATTCAAGCAAAAGAAATAGAGAGAAAAGGGAAGATGGAGTTGAGTGAGTTAACCTACCCTGTATTCTTGGTGTCCCAACCCTTGATTCTAGTAACTTCCTTGAGTGCCTCCGCCCAGCGCTGCACAATCTCAATACCACGTTTTTGTTCATGCAGAGTTAGTGCATCCCTGTACACTCCGGTTTCAAGCTTCACGTCGGAAGGTTCCACATCATAGAAAATGGGCATAACCTCAAGTTCATTGGTTTCCCTACGCTGCATCATGTGTTCCAGCTCACGCAGGCACCAGCTACTAGAGGCATAGCCTCTGGAGAAGATGGGAATGCAAATTTTCGAGTCATCGATGGCTTGGAAAATCTCGGGACCAATCTCTTCACCAACATCAATCCCCTGCTTGTCTATGAAAACACTGATACCCTTATCAAGCAGGGTATGATAGAGGAAATCTATGAAATTAGTGCGAGTATCCAGTCCTCGAAAACTCAAGAACACCTCGAACTTATTTCCCGATGAGCCATGGCATGTGGACCCAGTTTCCAGAGAAGGACTCCTCTTTCTTTTCATCTCAGCTGCATCTGCTAAAATTCTGAAAGCAAATCACAAAAGATTTGACATGCTTTTAACAAGGGCCAACGAGCGATGGTCAGGTAGGAAAGCGAGGATCAGTTTCCATTTACATCCTGTCAGGGCATTGATCGAGAGAAATTGCTAGATATACGATTGAAGGATTAATTAATGGCCTAAGTCCCACGAGTTCACTGGTGGATGGGAAATTCAATATGGTAAATTTCGAGCAAGATTATATTAGTTGAGTTCTGTGAAATTGAGTTTCAATTTCCGATTTCCATTGCTGGCCTGAGGCCCACCAAGGTCTAAGTAAACTGAAAATAAGTAAGGCAAGTTGACGTTACTGAGTCAAATGTGATGATTAAGTTTTTTTTTTTTTTTTTTTCTAATTTATGGTAAAGTAATATGTCTAATTAATGTGAAGGAAAAGGCAGGAGACGAAACCAACCATCAAGCTTCATTTTACCTTACTTTCTTATCATCGATAGACGTAAGTGTATATATAGTTGGATTTCACAAATGACACATAATGAAATATAACTTAAGAAGGTAATCCTAGCCAAAGCCAGTTGAATTTTATTAGGACCAGTTTGCTTGGTGCTTTTTAAAAAGCAAAAAAAACCTTTTTACTTTCTTGTTAAGATTTAAATGTTTATTCAAATATAAAGTGCAAGATAACGTGTTATGGAAGCAAAGCAACAATTTTTCACTTCCGTTGTTAAAATCACCATTTATCTGCACGGTGGTGATGGCTAGCATGGAGCCCACTGGAGTCAAGTCAACATAATTTAGTTATTGTCTAAGAAAATACGAAACACATGTACCCAAAAAAGTAAAAGAAAAGAAGAATTGGCACTTGATTGACATTAAGATTTCTTATATAAATCAAAATAAGAGACAAAAAATTGCCTCCTTGACAGCGAATAGCGTCAGAAGCATACCAACTATTCTAGGTTGCTTTGAGTGGCCTAATCTTTATAGTCGTAGTCTTGAACTAAGTGATGCTTTTTAGTTTTTGCAGTTACTTTATTGTACTATTATGAGTCAGAAGCAACAAGAATAATAAATCTTAAAAAGCTCGATCGATGACTATTTTAGGTGCTTTTCAATTTTAACTAGATATGCATTCTAAAAGAAGATTGGGAAAATAGAAGTTTATGAAACTTTGTTAACTGATATTCGTTTAGATTGGATGATTTGTTTATGTAATATTTTATTGAATTAAAATTTACGTCTAAGGAAAATTAAAATCATGATCAAACTTTTTAAGATTCATTTATACAATCCATAACCCGATTTTAACACCTAAATATTGAATTATCAACTGTAAGCATTGTTCAAAATAGGGAATTTTCTAACATGGAGATGCCAAAAAATTAGGCACAAATCAAGATTAGAATTGACTAATATCAAATTAGATAATCAACAATTGCAAACCATCAAGTCGGTTCGAGAAATCACCTAGTTTCGTGTATTTGTTTCCGAGAATCGGGACTGGGGCGGGGAGCTTTACGTCGACCCATGAGGAGGAACGCCGGGACCAGAGCAGCAACGACGGCGATCCAGTAAGGACGCGACATATTGCAGACAGGTTTGCTAGAACAAAAGACGCAACGGTAAAGGTTTGTTGGTGTTGGGCAGTCTAACTGGAAAGCGGGGGTCGCCCGGACTCTGCTTGGCAGCAACGGTGTGGGTTCGATCAATGCTAACCTGCTCCGGGCAACCTGCGAAAAGAAATCAAAGGAAGCGGTGGCGTCAAGTGGAGCCGGGATGCCGCCTGGAATCACCGGAAACCGCCAGGGACTGCTGCTGTGGCGTTAGAATAAGTCGGCAAAGCTGCTGTCGCGGCTGCAGCAGGACGTGCTAAGCGCGACGGAGAGAGCCGGCAAGCGAGGTAGAGGCGTGACGATGGGTAAACCAGCAGCGGCCGCGGTGAATGGTGAGGGGCGGCGGCGATGGGTAAGCCGGCAACAACGTAGAAAGCAAAACAGATCGCCGGTCGAAAGCAGCAACGACACCGAGAAGTTTGGCAAGACCCAGCAGTACAGATCCACATCTCACCCTTCGGCCTTCGTCGAATAGATGAATGGCTTCAAGGTTTCACCCATACCTCAACAAGTTTCGATCTCCTAGCCACAGCACTCTGGCAAGATCTGGAAAGAAAGGAACAACACAATTTTTCGCCAACAGAAACCGAATTCAAAGAAAATCATCAGCTTAGCCAAGGTGGAGAATCTCTGTTTTATAAATCAGGCGAACTCAAAGAAGAAAGCGCACGGTGACGAAGGCTCCTTACCTCAGAACTGGAAAAGCCCGACTGCAAATGCCCTGAAAATCAATAGACGGGTCTTACTCCTCGGATTCGCCGGTAGGATCAATAAGCTGCGCGTGCCGGAACAAAGATTTAATTAAACAACCAGTAAAATATAAAACTCAGCGATGCAAGCTCCAAACTAAGGTGTTTTTTTTTTTTTTTTCGTCTTATGCTAGTGAAAGGGTAAAGCTGGAAATCCACTATCGGCGGTGGACCATATCATTGTCCTTTAATTGGAATTTGTCGTCTTTTCGCTTTTTCCCTTTTTTCCTTACTTTTTTTTTTTCCTAAAAGGTGACCAGAAAAAGGGTAAGATATCGTGTTGGTGAAGCAAAGCCAAGGTTTTCACTTCCGTTGGCCTGAGCCCACCGCAGTTAAATCAACAAAAAGTGGAAGTTGGACGTCTAAGTAGAATGTAAATCTGAAGCACATATATCTAAAAAAGAAAAAGAAAACAAGAATTGGCATTAGCCTGAGATTAAAATTTCTCATTTAAAAGAAAAAGGAAAAGAGTTACTTGAAAAGATGACAATCCAAAAAATAAATTAAAAAGAGGGACAAAAAATTGCACCCCGATTGCAATAGCATGAAGCAAACCTACTACTATTCAAGGATGCTTTGAGTGGCCTGATCGTTTTTTTTGCCCACGAACAAAATGCTGCTTTTTTGGAGTTACTTTATTGTACTATTACTAGTCAAAAGCAACAAGAAAAATAAATCTAAAAAAGCTGGATTGTTGACAATTTTAGGTGCTTTTTAATTTTAATTATACATGCATTTCTAAAAGAAGATTAGGAAAATAGAATTTTATGAAACATTGTTAACTTATATTCATTTAGGTTGGATGGTCTGTTTATGTAATCTTTTATTGAATTAAAATTTACGTATAAGGAAAATCAAAATTATTATTAAATTTTTTTAAAAATTGTTTATGCAATCCATAACCCAAATCAAATTATTGAAACAGGAAATTTCCTAACATGGAGATGCTTAAAAATCTCAAATAAATCAAGATTATTATCGAATACTATCAATATTAGATAATCAATAGTTGCTACCTATCAAACTGGTTCAAGAAATTACCTAGTTTGAAGTATTTCTTTCCAAGAATTGGGATCGACGACGGGCGCTTTACAGCGACGGGTGAGGAGGAACGTCGGGACCAAAACGCGAAGCGATGGCAATTTAGCGGGGACGCAGCAAATTGCAGACGGGTTAGCTAGAATAAAAGATGCAACGGTGAAGGTTTGTTGGTTTTGGGCGTCTAACCGGAAAGCCGAGGTCAGGACTCTCCTTGGCGGCGCAGTGTGGATTCAGTCAATGCTAGTCTGCTCTATGCAACCGAGAGAAAGGAAATCAAAAATAGCAGAGGAAACAAAACAGCAAGCGGTGGCGTCAAGTGGAGCCGGGATGCCGCTGGAATCACCGGAAACCGCCAGGAACCGTCTTTGTGACGTCGAATAAGTCGGCAAAATCGTAGTAGCGGCCGCAGCGGGACGTCCGAGCGCGACGAAGAGTGCGCGAGCGTGGTAGAGGCGCGACGATGGACAAGCCGGCGACGAGCGCGGTGGACCGGTGAGGGACGGCGCGGCGGTTGCGTGGCGAAGGACGGGAGCGAGATCAACGCCGGCAAACAAGGTCTCGAGAATTTCGACGAGGAAGCAAACCGACACCGCCGGACGAAAGCTGCGACGACGCCGAAAAATTAAACCACACCGGCGAACAAGCACAAGCAATCCCACCTCAGTGTGTCATTTTATACAGTGTTTTTTTCCTTTTTCCACCTTTTTTTTTTTTTTTTTTTTTTTTTGTGAACTGTTAGTCTTCCCTTTCTTGTTTTAAAATAATCATATATCAGTCTCAATATTCCTTTACCTCTCAAACCTCACGTAAAGTTCCCAGAAATTGCTTGAGATATTCTTTATCTTTTACCTTTGTAATCTCTTGGGAAAATTACACAAATAGTCCCTATATTTTCACTCAATGTCCAATTTCGTCCCTGAACTTTCGATTGGCTCAATTTGGTCCCTGAACTATTGATAAAATGTCCGATCTAGTCCCTAAACTTTCGAATGGCTCAATTTAGTCCGAACTACTAATAAAATGTCCGATCTAGTCACGAACTTTCGATCGGCTCAAGTTGGTCCCGAACTATGATGAAATGTCCGATCTAGTCCTTCGTTACTATTTTTTCTTTTTTTCCTTTTTTCCCTTTTTTCCTCTTTTTTTCCCTTTTTTCTCTTTTTTTTTCCCTTTTTTCCTTTTTTTTTTCGCTTTCCCTCCGCCGGAGCCGGCGGAGGGCGGCGGCGTCCGGCGAGGGACCCTTGCCGGCGTCCCTCGCATGCGGGCGAGGGGCCGTCCCGGCGGCGTCGGGCGAGGGCGACGGCGAGGGGCTCCCTCGCCGATCTTGCGAGGGAGCCCCTCGCCCGACGCCGGCGAGGGGCTCTCCCTCGCAGATCGGCGAGGGGCCGTCCTCGCCGGCGTCGGGCGAGGGCGAGGGCGAGGGGCTCCCTCGCCGGCGTCCCTCGCAAGCGGGCGAGGGCTCTCCCTCGCAGATCTGGCGAGGGAGAGCCCCGCGCAGACGCCAGCGAGGGGCCGTCCTCGCCGGCGTCTGTGAGGGAGAGCCCCTCGCCGGCGTCGGGCGAGGGGCTCTCCTCGCAGATCTGGCGGGAGAGCCCGCTGACGCCGGCGAGGGAGAGCCCCTCGCCCGCTTGCGAGGGACGCCGGCGAGGGGCTCCCTCGCCCTCGCCCTCGCCCTCGCCCGACACCAGCGAGGGCTCTCCCTCGCGACGCCGCGGACGGCCCTCGCCGATCCGCGAGGAGAGCCCCTCGCCGGCGTCGGGCGAGGGGCTCCCTCGCAAGATCGGCGAGGGACGCCGGCGAGGGGCCCTCGCCGATCTGGCGAGGGGCTCCCTCGCCGGACGCCGGCCCTCCGCTGGAGCCGGCGGAGGGAAAGCGAAAAAAAAAAAAAAAAAAAAAAGGAAAAAAAGGGAAAAAAAAGAGGAAAAAAGGGAAAAAAGGAAAAAAAAAAAGAAAAAAGTAACGAAGGACTAGATCGGACATTTCATCATAGTTCGGGGACCAACTGAGCAGATCGAAAGTTCGGGACTAGATCGGACATTTTATTAATAGTTCAGGGACCAAATTGAGCCATTCGAAAGTTCAGGGACTAGATCGGACATTTTATCAATAGTTCAGGGACCAAATTGAGCCAATCGGAAGTTCAGGGACGAAATTGGACATTGAGTGAAAATATAGGGACTATTTGTGTAATTTTCCCTAATCTCTTGTTTTCCTTTTGTCGTTTCCCTCAACGTGTACGACAGCGATGCATTTATGATGATGTGCCTACCTTGACTGGGCGTCGACTTGGGCGTGTACGTTGGGGCTTGGATCGAATCCTGAGGAGATTAATCGAGTCTTGGAACAAGTTCTTGGAAATTTACTGTGGAGGAAGGACAAATGTGAGGAGGAGTCCATAGGTATAATTATTATAATATTTTCTTTTTTTTTCTTTTTTTTTGGGTTGGACGAGGGAAATAACAACGATCTTGTACTATTCCCCCTAATATAGGCCCCTCGATTGGGATGAGAATGATCTCAGCCGTTGAAGTAGAATGAATCTTGCTGTGATGGGGTTGCGAAGATATTTCTGCAATGTCCTTCCAATTGTTTTTTTTTTACAAAGTTATTGTCTTTATCATTCGAATTTACTCTAATGAATTAATTTTTTTTGGCTTGGCACCTCATGTTTATCTCAATTTCTGTTTTTTTGTTCCCTGGAACAAAAAAAAGAATAAAACTTGTTTGGTAAAACATTTATTCCCAGAACAATTTCTCCAATTTTTTGTTCCTGGGAACAGGTTTTGAGAAGTAAAAAAAAATTGCTTCTTGTTCTCGGGAACCATTTCTAGAAATAAGCTGATTTTCTTTTTTATTTTTCTTTTATTTCTTTTTCTTGTCGGCCACCATCAACCGCCCGAGCCAACGCCCACCACCGGCCACCGCGGCCGCCAGTCGTTGGCCGCCATCGCCAGTCACCGCCCGCCGCCGCCGCCATTGCACGACCATCGGCTCCGGCGATCAACGGTCGTTGGCGGCTGATGGGCTTCCGGCGGCGGTGGGCGGTGACGGTCGGTGGCCGGCGGTCGTGCAACGGCAGCAGGCCAATGGCGGCGGTGGGCAACGGTGGCGATCCATAAACAAGAATAAAAAATGAATAAATACAAAAAAGAAATTATTGCGTTACCAAACGCATTTCTATTTTTTTTCTATTCTAAGAGTAGAAATTTTGTGTAATTATCAAGCAGATTCTTTTACTTAGAAATTGTTCCCCAAAACAGAAATAGAAAAGAGCTATTTCTGAAGAAAAAAAAAACTCTTCCCCAAAACAGAAGCGTTGTCATGCGCAGCCTTAGTGTTCTACTGGCTTGGCCAAAATATTTTGCTCTTATAAATTCAGTCTAGTTTATCAATTAAGTTTAAGACAATTCACTTAAATTTATCCGTCACCGGTTCAATGTAAATATATAGGTTTAAATAATGCATGAAAGAAATATGCAACTAATATGCAAAATGCAAGGGATCGAGGTCAATTCCTATTTTGTATGCAATTAACAACTAATTAAGTTGTCAAAAATTAGGTGTTGACAACAAATAAGCTACTAATGCATTTCTACCCAAAGCGAGTTTGCCAATAACTATAACAGCACCATTTGCTAAAATTTGTGCACTTTGCATTTATCCATGGAATCTGGATTTTTTTTTATGCATACATGTATTTTTGTTGGAACATAAGCCTTGGGAAAATAGAAATGTCATAAAAAAAAAATCACTTGTAAGGTGGTCATATAAAGTCTAAGTTTGAGGAAAGAGTATAACCAGCTCCTTTTTTTTCACCATGGCTGCACCTACTAGCCTGTTTGGCAACACTCCAAATAGTGACTAATTCTGATTTTTTGTTCCCAGAATCAGTTTGGGACGAGAATCGCGTTTGGTAAAAATTTTGTTCCTAGAATCAGTTTTGGAGTAGATTTGAGAATAAAAACAAAGTTGATTCTACGTTCGAGAATCAAAAAAAGAATCAACACAATAAAACTCTTCTTCTTTCCTTCCGCCATCACGCGACCGTCACCCGCCGCCGCCCACCACCGTCCGCCGCCGCTCACCTCCGCCCGCCGCCGAAAGCTGGTCCGGCGAGCTCGCCCAGCCATTGGCGAGCCTCGCCGGGGCTGGGCGAGGCCCGCTTGGCCACCGGTCGAGCTTGCCTAGCCTGACTGTTGGCCAGGCGGGCCTTGCCCAGCCCCGGTGAGGCCTGCCTGTCCACCGACGAGGCAAGGCCTTGCCAGACCTGGCGAGGCCGAGGCTCGCCGGGGCTAGGCGAGGCCGAGGCTCACCGGGGCTAGGCGAGGCCCGCCTAGCCTGACCGGTGGCCAGGCGAGCCTCGCCCAGCCCCGGCGAGGCCCGCTTGTCCACCGGCGACGCTCGGCCTCGGCGGAGCCTCGGCGGGGCTGGGCGAGCGTCGCCGGTAGCTGGGCGAGGCTGCCGGCGACGCTTGGCCGACAAGGGCGGCCTCGCGAGGGCCGGCGACACGGTGAGGTCGCGGCCCTCATCCGGCTGAGTCGCCGGTCCGGCGACCGGCCACAAGAAGAAAAGAAAAATAGGAGAAAAAGGAAAAAATGAAAAGAAAAAATGAAAAAAGAAAAGGAAAAAAGGTAAAAAAAAAAGTAGAAAAAATTATTTAAAAATAAATAATAATAATTTGGAACATAATCAATGGACACGTTATCAAACGCAATTCTATTCCATAATAAAAAATTTTAGACGTTACCAAACACGTTTTTTTTACTCGAATCGTTCTTTTTGGGAACATAATAAAAAATAATCATTTCTTGTCGAATCGGTTTTAACAGAATCGTTTGCAAACGCCCTAAAATTTCGAAAACAAATCACACCCCATTTTTTTGGTGATTTTACAAGCTTGGGATGATACAAAACGATTCCAAGGAAGTTGCAAGAAAGTGTGGAACAAGGGTCAATGGGCAATGGTCATGCAGGAAAGCGCAAGGTGGTGGAGATATAATTGAAGGTTTGGGCCTAAGCCCCACAAGTGATGGGGCGCACAGGGTGAGAATCAAATGAAATGTCAAGAAATGTAGACACGTGGAGTTGCTCTTCTAACCTCACTCGCTTGAAAATAAAAATGAAAGGGAAACACCTTATAACTTTAATTATCATTTTTTTTATTTATCGTCTACAGACTTCTAGTTGCATTTCTCAAAATTGCCTTAACATTGCCAACTTTAATTAGAGTGACTTACCTACTTTCCTCTATTTAAATTATCAATTAATTTGGAGTTACCAACTCTTATTTAAATTAGTTACCAAGTTTTTTTTTTCAATTACCAACTTTTCTTATTTTAATTATCAATTTTACATTCACCTTTCTTTATTGTGCCTTAAATTTACTAACTCTTATTTGTCAACCTTTTGTTTGATTGAGCTTTCAACTGGTTACTAACTCTTATTTGAGTTAACTATAGATGTTTATTTGGTTTTTCTTAATTTTTTAACCTTCCATTGAGTTACTTAATTTGGAAAAAATCAAGAAGTCACCAAGGAAATATTGGTAATTTTCTGTATAATTTGTATATTTAAGATCTTGATAATTAAACAAAATTTGCCAAATAATATGAGAATTGGTTTATTAGTCATGAAAGAAATTGGTAATTAATAAATAAATAAATAAATAAAAAGGAAGTTGGCTACTGGTTTCTTGGACCCACGAGGAGCCTTCCAAGAAGAACGCCCAAAAGACAACCTCCCCTTCCGGGTACCGTGTGAAATGGAAAACGCTTTTAACCCTTTTTTCCCCGCCATCAACAAAAGGGAAAAGTTAAAGATCAATCATGGAAGGAATCGCAAACGAGCTCTATTTTTTCTCATCCAATGTCGTGCTTCTATGACCTTTCTTGGTAGTTTAGAATCAATTGCTATTGTCTTGCTTTAAGACAACCTCAATCTCTTCATGACCTTGACTTTGAATAATTTGTCCCATCTTTACAATGATTTTAGTCTTTGACAAATCATGATTTAGCAACAACATTAGATTGTATCAAAGTTCAATTCTTTCCATAAATCATTACAATATGATATTCATTGTACGACAGATAGATCGAATTTCTTCTTCTTTCTTCCTTTCCAACAAATGTTCATGTTTGTGAGCTGCGGCATAATGTTTATTAATCAAAACAATTTGGTTATAAAAAAAAAAATCAAATAACAAGGTTGTGAGCTGGTGTACTTTTTGTCTTCTACAAATTATTTGTTTCATAAGTCCTTGACAGAAGTGAGAACAAGAAAATAAGGGGACACATTTAACCAGTAGCTTTGTAGACGATGCATCTTTGAAGGATGCTGTAGAGGATCATGAGAGACTTTAGAGGACAATTACTCCAGTTTTCTAAATCAGTCATGAAAGAAATCTCAAATGATCTCGCTTTTTCCCCATCCATTACCATTTCTCTAACTTTTCTTGGAAATCTAGATCAACTGTTTCCTTTAAAAAATTTCGATCACCTACTTTTTTTTTTAATAGAAGTTAGGAACCAATTTCTTAGAGCCCAAGAGGAAATTTCCAAGGAGGAGACTCAAAAGGTTATCTCCTTGGATGGCACACCGAACAAAATGGAAAAGACAAACTATTTTTCCCCACCATCAACAAAAGGGAAAAGGTTAAGATTAGTCATGAAAGGAATCTCAAATGATCTTGCTTTTTCCCATTTACTATCACGTTTCTATGACCTTTCGTGGAAATCTAGAATCAACTGTTTCCTTAAAAATTTTCAATTATCAACTGTTTCTCCCAAACCCTTATCAAAAGTTGACAAAAAACTAAGTGAGGTACAAGAGCATACCTCACTTCCTATACAACCAAAGATTTGGGATTGATGACTTAATTACATTAGTTATCTAACTAATTCCCTATTAATTTGTTACCTATGTGATTTAGGCAATCTTCAACCATTGTATTAACTTACGTCACTAAATGATGTCCATGCATAAGTATGCAATCACAAAAAGGCAGACAAATCAAAAACAATATGATAAAAGTAAAGTGCAAGAGAGTAAACTCAATAAAGTATCATATAAATGATATGCATGGCCTCGTTATAAAGCCCCGGGAGAACAAATCCTATGAGCTAATTGAGTCCAATAACTTGCCTAAAAAAATCAACCTATCCAAACTTGAGCAACATAGATAACCACTACAACCCTCTAAACTAAAGGTGTGCGAAATAAATAAACTAAGGGTGCGTTTGTTTCACGGAATACATTTTCAGGGAAAACATTTTCCTCATTTTCCGGCGTTTGGGTCGCTTAGGAAAATGAGTTAACGGAAAACGTTTTCCTAGTCAACTGAAAATGTTTTCCTAACAAAGCTTAAATTCAGAAAAATGATTTCTCCTTTGAAATGACTCGAAAACGTTTTCTGAATCTACCAAAGCTTAGATTTGATACTTGGTTTACAAACAATTATTCTTATAAAAACATATATTTTTAAAAAATTGAATTTGAATTTTTTATTTAAAAAAAATTAAAATTTGGAAAACATTTTTAAAATAAAAATAAAAAATTTGAATTTGCTTCTTTTTCTTTTTGCTTCTTCTTCACCCGTCACCAGCCACAAGGATGGCCAGTGAGCTCTAGTCTCACCAGATCGAGCTCATTTTTTTTCCTATGATGAAGTGTGAAATTTTTTAATGGGATTCAAACGGCAGAAAACATTTTCAATTATACGTCACCAAACAAAGGAAAACAAACCGTATTATTGGAAAATGCTTTCCGAAAGCATTTTATTTTATCATTGAGTTTTCCATTAAACAAACGCACCCTAAGCCTATATCTAGCGCTAAAATAAAACAAATTAATCAAAACCTGCTTCCATACTATTTTCTTATTTTTTGTAAGTTTTCGATTTTATTATTCTGGAAAATAGGGACTCTGGCTGGGCCCCTTGAGCCCAGTTTGCTTGTAAGATTAAGTTGGACTCCAAGACGTGGGCCAAGGATAAGATTGGCTTGTTAAAGCAAACCCAACCAAACAAATTAAACTAACTGAAAAAACTCAAAACCAGCCCAGACCTATTGACTCAAGAACATTAAAAACCCCAGCGACAATCCACATAAACTATCTTAAACCGATCAAGAACGCTCCACCATCGAACGCTTCTGGTTGCCGGCTCCACCACGTTCAACCACCCGACATGACTCACAAGAACGGTGATATCAACTCCTGACCTTCCCTCTCCGGCAACCGCTTCCGAACACTCATTGTTCATGCATAGAACACAATTTCAAAGCAAACATCCACAAATCAGAGAAATTATTAACATATTCAATGAATCTTCAACGAATACTGTGGTTCATTCACAAAGGAAGATTTCCAGTAATTGCTGCACCATGACTCAAACGAGGAACTGATAGATCTACTTCAACACAGAAAGTATAGCAAGTTTATATGATGAACAGATAATCATGAGAATCAACATAGCTCTACTCAAATTGGGAAAACTTATCTCATCAATGGTCATTTCCAGAAACGATTCAACTACATTTAGTAATTGACAAAGCTGTACACACGCATAAGAATGAGCCAGATAACATTGATTTAACTTGAGCATATGTTAACAGATGGTGAGCATCTCGGATGACAGTCCCTATGTGCAAGTAATGTTTGGACTCAATAGTCTCGCATCAGCAAAAGTCTAGTTTATATTAATGAAAATAGCTCTCATGACAACCATTTTTCAGGCTAGTATTAACCTAGGATTTGCACTCAGTACATACTTGAGAATTAATTGAAGCGATGAAAACTATTAAAAGAGGGATGAAATCTGGATGCCGAGAAGCCCCCTCGGAGTGATGTAATAAATGCCGTGACATATCAAAAGTGGCATTTGCTCTTGATATAGTAGTTAATTTTTATACACCTTAGTCCATAAATAAAGGAAAAGCCAACTAAATCATCATCACAATGCGAAAATTGGAAAATTGAAGCTATAAATCAAGGAGTCCATTATATATTCGTCAAGCCAATTTCTTTTACAGTGAACCATTTATAATAAATGCTACACCTCATTCACCAGAAAGAGGGTTGTCTCTGTCTTCATAAATCAACTCATTATTGGCCTTTCCAGAACCCAATCCGTGAAAAATAAAGAATGCACAAATGTTGTCATGATTTCTCGCGAATTCCGTAACATTGATGTCATGATTTAACAAACATTTTCTAAGAGATTATCCCCAAAAAGGGGGAAAAAAAGAATGGTCGATTTCTTAAAGCTTTATTTTAGAGCAATCATCAACCTTTTTATAATAATCTAATAAGTTAGAGCAAATGATTTTTGATAGTTTTTTAGTACCAATCGCAAAAATTCTCTATAAATATGGGCTAACACTAATAGCATAAATGGAAGGAAAAAAAAACAGGCTGGTATATAATATGGGTTAAATCAGGGTCTTGGCAACACTAGAACGGATGGCGGTGAAGGACAAAACTGCACAGATTCGATTCCGCCTTTAGTTCCCGAGGCTTCATTTTAGGGGACCAATCCTTTCAAATTCTCAATGCTAATATTGAAGATATATTGGCAGAATTGCTGAACGAATCCATGCACGCATTTTAAAAGAAATAGCAGATCCTTTACTTGCCATTAGCCCATTGCAATGTGAAGTAATTGTTGAAAGAGTGAAAGAATCTTTCCAAGCGTTGGTTGGTATTTGGCTGCTCTTCTCAAAGAACTTCATAACTGGAATATCCCAACTGCAGTCCTCCAAACCTTCTTGAATGATTTGGCAGCAACTGTCGGATGCAGAGGGACGGCATAAGTTAGCTTTCTGATGTCAAAACATGGACAGTGTCAAAAACGCTACTGTTTTGGCTTTCCATTTCTTCAGGGGGGAAAAATCTTGAGTCTTCGTGAAATTTAGGCCTTTTGAGGTGAGTTTCCAGAAACTTTGCGGTTCCTCTTTCAAGACTTTCAAAATTGAGCTTTTTTTTTTCCTTTCTAAGGATGCAATTTTGTCATCCTAATGAATTTGTTAACCCCTTGCTGCACCTTGTTTTTCCATATGAGAAAAATTAGTTGGCTCTCACTGAGACGAATATTGGTTTTACAATCAAGATAAAATTGATAATTTCAAATAAGAGTTGGCTAACTTCAGAGGCATTGGTAAACCATTAGATAGATATTGGTAGATTATTAAAGTAGTTGGTAACCTTAGAAGCATAAGGAAATGTTGACACTTTCAAAACCAAGCAAGATTAACATGACGGATAATGTGACGGATGTTGATATACCAATCAAGTTGAGGTTCATGATTTCGTACAAGAATCGGTAACTTTTCAAGGCATTGATAAGCCACAAAAATATATATAGGTTCATTATTTAACCAGTCAGTAATCTAACCAATATAAATAGATGCGGGTACTTTTCTAACCCAAGTAAGTGAAAAAAGTTTATGAGTAATTAAAATTAACTGATAACACAATGTAAAATGTCGGTATTTGGTAATCTCAAATAAAACTTTAATTGGTTTTCATAATTATGAAAGGAAAGGCAACCATGAGATAAAGAAATGTCAAAAGGAGAATCAAATAATTTAAAAAGGGGCAAAATGGGGCTCTGCGTCAAATTAATAGAGGGTCAGGTCCCAATCGCATTACCTATGTCTCCCCCTAAACACAAAAACATTTATTAGTACTAGAGCACAAGCCCATGCCATGCACAGGTATAAATTAAAGTACTGCGGTTGTAATCTTAGCCAGAACATTAATTTTATTTATTGGTTTAAGGAAAACAAATATTACATACATAGAAAAATTTTAGATTTATTCAACGTACATAAAATCTCTGCATAGCAAGAGATATTAATCATTCGAGGAAAGTGATAAACAAACAATTTTATTGAAAGATGGAGCAGTAAGTAAATGCCCAAATATTGAAATGACTTTTAAAGTAAAAGCGAAAAAGCAAACATGATACAAATCGAGCAAAAAATATACATAGCCATGTTGTAATTCCCAAGACATTGTCCCCATGAGCCGATCCAAATCAAGTTTAATTACTTTCAAAAGGGTACTCTACTAGGACTAAGCTACAAGTACACTAATTAAATCAAACTAAATTAAATCTAATGCTACAACTTAAAAAATTCATGAAAACCTACTTCCAAGCATTTTATGAATTTTTTTAAATTTTAATTTTTAATAATCCCTAAAATGGTGAATCAGACTGGGTCCTTGAGCCCAGTCCAAATAAAGACAAAATTCTAGCCTCGCCGAGATGGGCTAAACAGCGCAATTGAGTCCATCCTCAAGCCCACTCTAATTCTAACCATCCTAAGCCCGATTTCTGAAGACTCCTAATTAAGCCCATGTTTGTTTAACTTAAACCAAGCCCAAATTGAGAACACTCATGACTAGCCTGCTCTTCCAGCAAAAGCAACACCACGCCCATGCTAAAGCCTCTTTCAAATAAGGATGAATTAAACCTAGGTCCATGTTAAACCCATTTATCATTGTATAGCCCATACCTTAATTTTCTATTCTTCACACTCACTCCACATTCAACTCGTCCATGGAAACACCTCTAAAACTTCCCCTCTTTTGGCTCCTCCTCTTGCTTCCCCACACTATTTACTAAGAGCATGTTTAGTAATTATCTTATTTTTCTATTTTTCTATTTTTTTGTTCCCAAGAATAAAAAAGAAATAGAAATCCATTTGGTAATGTTAATTAATTTTTCCATTCTAAGTCGTTAGGAAATAGATGTGGAATAGAAACAAAAAGTAAAAAAAAAAAAAAATCTGCTTCTTTGTTTTTTTTGGTAAAGAAAATCTGCTTCTTTGTTCTTGATAATAAAAATGGAAAATTTTATTTTTAAATAGAAATTAATTTCGGATATAGAAATTTTATCAAACACACTCTAAACTTTCTGTGTCCATTGTTTTTAGTTAGTGGACCGAGAGCTCATTAAATTTTACCCACTAACTCATGAACCTCAAGACTCATAATTTACGAACAACGCAACAAAATCTCAAGCCACAAACAAATGGACTTCACTACTTACTACTGATCATTATGTCAATTCATCATATAGATTCCAGCCGTACACTCCATCTAGCAAGCATCACGCAAGTAACACCAAAATATGTGCAAAACAAGGAGCCAAACGCAAGAGAAAAAAGAAGAGAAAAAAAACGGCGGGATATACGGCCATATACTCGAACCACAGAAAGATGAACTCGAAATGAATCAATCGAAGACGGATGTTGCGATTTAAAAATGAAATGGTCATCAAAATGTTTTAAATCAAAATGTCTTAAACCAGGAGACGTTCCCCAGACAAAAACAGAGCTTCATTTAGACATTTATGCAAACACGCGGGGTGCAGTGCGTTGAGGAGAAGTTACTGACCGTTCCAAGACCCGAACTCGGATCTAGACCTGTGACGCCAAAGAAATCAACTCAGTTGGACATGGAACACTCAAGAACCGGTGAAACCAAGCCCAGGTCGTCCTTTAAACAAAACAAAGCGGAGCTGAAGGGGCTCGTGTGGGTGACCATTTAACGAGGAAGTCCCTACCTGGCTTGGAGACGACGACTAGTGGGCGAGTTCGAGGTGAACCGCGGCTTTGGCCGGCTCCAAGCCAAGATCCTTGGGAAAGAGCAACTCATACTAAACAACCAAAGAGCACTCGCAAGATGCAGGCAGCGACTCAACGGAGATATGACACCCAAAACGCCGAGAGCCCCCTACTTGAGATGTTGACAGTGGAAATAGAAGAACAAGTTCATTCTAGGGGTGTCAAGACCCGAACTGAAAATTGAACCGAACCGCGAACCGAACCAAACCGAAAAATTTGATTTTTTTGGTTCGGTTCGGTTTTCGGTTTGGTTTTCATCAACAACCGATAAAATCGGCAACCGATAAAATCGGTTTTTATCGGTTAACCGAATCGAAAACCGATAAAATCAAATCTAATTCGGTTCTCTCCCGACTCCCGTCTCTAGTCCTCTCGTGTCTCTTGATTTTTATCGGTTTCCATCTGAGTTCTCTCAACGGCGACTGCGATTGCGACGACGATGGCGGTGACGATGGCGACTGCGATGGCAACGGTGGCAAGGACGGCGACTGTGACGGTGACGGCGACGGCGACCGATTGAGGGACAGAGCCCCTTTCTTTTGCAAGTCTCTCCTTCGTCACTTTACACGCTGTTTGGCTAAGACCAGACAAAGAACCACGGTCCGAAGCAAATTTCTCGGTGTTTCATGGAGGCATTTTGGCTCGACGGCATTGACGTTTGTCCAAATCAACTGGAGTTGCTCTATGTTCGTCCAACTCAGGTATTGCATTTTCTCAGGCTCGAAACGCATGTGTGATCGTTGTTGTCATTTCTTTTCGCATTGGGATGGGAAAAAAAGTGAAAGGTGGGTTGATACTGGTTGAAATTAGAATTTGGGTCTTTGGTGTTGTGACCACAAAACGTCACCCAAGGGAAGGAAATTGATCACCGCATGTTGCAGACCAGGTGCTTGATGAAATTCCCGAGAAGGGTCTTGTTGTTCTTTGTGGCGGAGAGCTTCCTTACTCGTTTGGTTTGGTCCCCTGTCTTCTTAGCAGGAGTTCAACAATGGGTCTTGTGGTTTCTGCACCGAGATGATTCTTTTTATCTTCTTAGTTGGTTGAAATGATAACCCAAGTGAAGCTATTTATCCCACATGCTCTTTTCACTTTTCCCTCGTTGAACTTTTTTGGGTGTTCCCCTTTTGAACATCTTTTGCTTTCTTATGCTCTGATAACGTGCTCTGGAAAGATGTCGATTGACGTGCCTTTTTCCTCTTCTATGATTATGATGGAGAAGAAAAGCATGAAGGTCTTCTCTCTTCAAATTAAAAATCGAGGTTTCTATGTTGAGCTACACTCTGGTTGAATCTAAGAAAAAGTTGGTGCTGTGAAATGTTGAGGCAAGTTCTCAATATATAATGTGTGCCTAAGCATGATGATCGAAATGATGGGAATTGGCCCTATGAGTTTCTTCTCCAAACTGGGTCCTGTAATTTAGTTATGTGAGTGATCGAAGTATGGAGTGCATAAATAGATTGAAGAAGGCCAGTCTTTGTTTGGTTTCTTTCGTGGTGAATATGAACTGATGTGGGTTATATTTTTTTTGCAGTGGATCTTTCATCCTTCTATTCTGAAGACCAAAAAAATCTACACTATTCTTGTCTGGTGCAGGGTCTTAGCTTTTCTTATTGTAAGTGCTGTTTTCATTTAAATCGTCTCATTTATAGCAACGTGCGCATTTTTTGGATTGGAAGAGTGATCGGGATATCAAATAGGAAAGATCAAGCTGTTAGTTCTTATTGCATTGCTAGTCCTAAACCTTATTTTTATTTTTCGACAAATAATGCAGGCTTCTCAGATTCTTTGGATCATTACATTTTATTCTACACAACTTCCAGGTCCCAACTATCAGTGCCGTGAGGTAGAGTCTCTCATATTTTTTTTTTTTTATAGAAGTTTGTTTTGGCTATTCACAAATATTTGTCATCTTTTTGTTATTTAGATAGAAATGCATACAAGGCCAAGCAAGAGGTTTAGAGTTAGGTGGTAGTGTAGGATTGCTAACTGAAGATGTTTCGATGTCCAAATTGGGTTAAAAACATAATGATTCAATTGAACTTGAGAATCTAGTCTGGGGTTTGAGCAATTCGGATTTTATTCTGTTCATATGGTGATGTACCCCTTTCTTCACCTTTGAGGTGGAACTACTTATTTCCCTCTCTTCTTAGATATGTTGAGCTTAAAACAGTCCTGCATGTTCATAGAGAGTGACTTTCTTCATTTTCAAGCAATGATGCAAATAGAAAACATAGAAGCGAAAGTATATATTGTGACATCATATTCCTAAGTTGATTATTGGGCTTAGCGTGCACACAACTCTTGTGGAGATGCGTGAGAAACTTGCCATTCCTGAGGCAGAATGGCCTTGAGCCATTGGAGAACTCTGTAGTTTGAATCATATAGAAGAAGCGGTTGTCCTTAGCACCTGCAACATAATGGAGATATATGTTGTTGCTTTGTCTCAGTGTCTCAGCATCGTGGGGTTAAAGAAGTGACTGAATGGATGTCTAATGTGATTTACTTTTGCTCCTTGCCATGACTATAATTTGGATTCTTGCAATAATTAATTGCCCTATGATACTTATTTTATGGATGAAAAGCACTAGTTTCCTTTGAGTTCTTGTTAATTCGGGATTCTTCCTTTTTTTTTTCTTTTCTTCTCTGGTGAACAGAATCCCTGTTTCAGAGCTTTGTCAACACCGGTTTTTGTTGTACAATGGGGATGCTACACAACATCTTTTTGAAGTCTCGGCAAGTCTTGATTCTCTTGTCCTTGGAGAAGGACAATTTCGTGGACTAAATGGGTATACTTGCTAAGTGAAATGTGATGTGAGGCATAAAGACTATAGTAGAACATTCAGATGAGAAGATAAGTTGTTTACATACTTTATCAAGATAAGTCATCTCGCTTCTCATGATGTGATAATTTCAGGAGAGTGAAAGGGCTGTAACAAGGGAAGAAGGAAGAGATCTAGCTCAAAAACATAGATGTTCGTTTCTTGAATATAGCACAAAAACTAGAGAGAACGTCAATCAATGCTTCAAGGAGCTTATACAGGAGGTAAGCCATCCCAAAAAAAAAAAAAAAAGATCGAAAACCAAAAGTTGAAAATCGAAAAACCAAATCGAACTAAACCGAACTGAACCGACGTTATCGGTTCGAGACTTATTCGGTTTGGTTCAGAAATTTTCTCTAACGGTTTAGTTCGGTTCGGTTCAATTTTTCAAAAGAACCAAACCGAACCGAACTGTTTACACCCCTAGTTCATTCCATACACGAAAACGGGATGAAACATGATCTCACATTTTTCGACCCCGTCAAGCCCCGAGATCTTCGGAAGACTGCACTGACGACGACGACCAGTGATTCTTTTAAAGAGCAACCAACCAACGATTCCTTCTCCTCAAGGACAATGCCCTCGTCCTCTTTGTTGGTCGCTTCCCCGACCAAAATTCTTGCTTGACGATCGCTGCCGCTGTTGCAATGTTGACTCTGCTATACGCACGTCCTTCCTTGCTCATCTCTGCGAGAGTGAAGAAAATTTAGGGAAAGAAAGAAAATGGGAGAATTACCAAAAAAAGTCCTAAACCTATTGCAATTGTGTCAATTCAATTCTAAACTTTTTTTTTGGCCAATTTAATCCTAAACCTTTTATGATTGTGCTAATTCAGTCCATCCGACCAAAATTGGGGTTGGCGCTAACGTGACGCCGCGAGGATAGCCGGCCGACGAGGCAATTTTTTAATATATTTTTTAAATATTTTAATTTTTTTTTTCACCTTCTTCTTCCTTTGGCCGGCCGGTGGTGAGGACCTTGTCAGTTGGTGGCGAGGACCTCGCTGGCCACTAGCGAGGCTCGCCCCCGCCGGTCGGAGGCAAGGGCTGGCGAGGGGCCCTCGCCAAGGCTGGGCGAGGCCGAGCCTCACCAAATTCGGCGAGCTCAGCCCTCGTCAAGGCTGGACGAGGCTGCCATCGCCACGAGCTGCGGCGGAGGCGGGGAGGGAGAGGAGGAGGAGGAGGCGGCGGAGTGGCAGCGGAGATGGTGGTGTTGCTCCAGCGCCAAAGAAACCCGACATCCCTGTCATTGTCGTCGCCGTCGCTGTCGTCCCCGCACTCGTACATAGATCTCCGCCCCCACCTCACTTTCCCTGCCGCTGCCGCCGCAGCGCCCCTCTTCGCCTCTCTGCAGCCGCTCTGCCTCCTCCTCCTGCTCCTCATCCTTTGCCTCTCCACCTCCGCCGCAGCCCTTGGTGACGGTAGCCTCTGTTGGCGAGGGCCAAGCTCACCGGATCTGGCGAGGCTCGGCCTTGCCTAGCCTTGGCGAGGGCCAACTTGCCAGATCTGGTGGGGCCTCACCCTCGCTAGTGGCCGGCGAGGTCGAGCCTAGCCAAATCTGGTGGGGCCTCGCCCTCATTGGCCCTCGCCTCCGGCCGGTGGGGGCGAGCCTTGCTAGTGGCTGACGAGGCAGACCTTGCCGACCAAAGGAAGAAGAATGTGAAAAAGAAAAGAAAAGAAAAATTAAAAAATTTGAAAAAAAATATTAAAAAATTGCCTTGCCAACTGGCTGTCCCCCATCGCCATCCACGACAGCATCGGCCGGCCAATTTTGGCTGGATGGACTGAATTGACACAATTATAAAAAGGTTTAGGACTAAATTGGCTAAAAAAATTTAAAATTGAATTGGTACAATTGTAATAGGTTTAGAACTTTTTTGGTAATTCTCTCGAAAGAAAAGGGGGGATTGGGCTGAAGAGGGAAAAGAACTGGGCCAAACAAAATAAAAGAAATGGGCGGGGGGAGAGAAAACAAGGGAGAAGGCTAAGGCCCAACCCAAACAAGCTGGGTCAAACTAGCTCCATTCCTTTTCTTTTTTTAACTATTACATATTTTTTGTATTCTCATAAGTGACAACCTCCCAGACCCGCGAAATCAAGTGTCACAGTCATGATCAAACCGACTCTTTTCTAGGAGTTACTTTATTTTGTACTATTATTAGTAAAATCAAAGAGAAAAATAAATTAAAGAAAGCTTGCACAAAGGCGCGCAGAACGATTCGTTCTAGGGAATAGATTTTGATTATAAATGATTCTTTTTTATTTTGTTCCCGGGAACTAATTCTAAGCATTTTAAGCCGTTTGGTAATTGTCCAAAATTTCTTATTATGTAATAGAATTGCGTTTGATCGTGCTTATTGATTCTACTCCAAATCAATTTCTCTTAATTTTTAAATAATTTTTTTCCTTATTTTAATTTCTTTTTTTCTTTTTTTCATTTTTCTCCTATTCTTCTTCTTCTTTTTGTGGTGGTCGCCGGACCGATGACCGGCCAGATGAGGGTTGGCAACCTCACCGGAGTGTTGCTAACCCTTAGGGAGGTCGACCCTCGTCGGTCGAGGCTCGTCGGTAGCTGGGCGAGGCTCGCCCAGCCCTGTCGGTGGCCAGGCCGGCCTCGCTAGGGATGGGTGAGGCTTGCCTGGCCACTGGCGGGGCTGGGTGAGCTTCCGACGAGCTCGCCGGACCGGCGGATAGCGATCAACGGCAGCGGCGGGTGGTGGTGGACGGCGGTCGCGGGATGACGGAAGGGAAGAAGAAGAAGAGTTGGTTTTGATTCCTAAATTTGTTCTCGAAATAAGAATCAATTTTTTTTTTTTTAATTCTTGATTCCACTCCAAATCTATTCCCGGGAACAAAAATTTTACTAAACGCGATTCGTTCCCAACCGATCCAAGATTGTTTGGCACATTGCCAAACAGCCCCTTACCGATCAATTTATGTTACTTTTCAATTTAACTAGACATGCATTTTAATAGAAGAGTGGGTAATACATTTATTCAAAACTTTGTTAATTTATCTTTATTTAGGTTTGATCATTTGCTTATGTAATTAAAAATTACATTATGGAAAATGAAATGGAATCTTCTACCTACTATTTGCTTAAGTCGGTTCTTTTGTCTTTCAAAAAATAAAGTGATATGTGGCCAAAAGGAAAAGGATGAAGATAATGCTATGAATAAATGAAAAGGAAAAGGAAAAGAAAAATATATAAAGATCAAAGGAAGATATATGTCAATTTAAGAGGGGCCATGTGTCAAACTTCACATAGGCCTCTTGCTTTTGCACCAAAAAACTATATAGTAGTAGATCAAATTAAACCAGATTATATTAGACTATTAAAAAAAAAGGAAACAACTCAAGCTTGAACCGAAAAATTAATTCTAAATAATTATCATTTATTTCAAAAGAGAAAGCACAGTTATTTAATTATTATCTTTTTTGGAATCAGTAGTTGGATGTAATCTTCCTTTTCTCCTTAAGGATTTTCTGGCCAAATCTTCCTTAAGCGTTGAAAAAAAAAAAAAAAATCTCATAGTCTAAGTTCTAAGGTGGTCAAATGAAGGAATATAGTCACATATACCTCGTTGGATAAGGATGTTTTTTGATCTATACTACAAATGAATATATATGTTGACCCATATTAATTAAGTTGTTGATGTAAATAAATATATGGAATAGATGATCATACAAGTTATTCTAATATTCTTTTTTTCAAAAACCATACACGTTTTTAAGAAAAAGGAAAATGAAAATTGGAAAGCGATTTCAAATTAAAAATATTTTAAAAAATAAAACGGTCAACCTTCACATGATCTCATGAAAAAAAAAATCAAGAAGACATTATAGGCACACCAAAGTTGAAGGGGAGTATATAAACAAGTTCGCCATATATATATATACAATCCTCAAAATTGCAGATTTGCTGATCTTACAAGCTTGCTCAAGTGCTATGGCGTGAGATGATCTCTTCAAGCTCTTTCTTAAAGTTGGAAAGCATTATCTCTTCCCTAGGATCGGTAAAACCATTATCTCGAAAACTAGACCTCAAGTTCTTAATGTTGGACACATCAGGTAAGCTTCCCCAGGAACCGCAGCTTTCGATCCAAAGAATTTCTATAGATTCCAATCTGTCAAGACCTTGAACGTCAACCAGTTTTGGACCGTACCATAACTCACACTCCTTAAGATTTTTCAAGTCAGAGAAGTTGAGTAATGTCTGAAGGGAGCGACACCAACTAATATGCAAGTGCTGTAGATTCTCCAAATTGAAAAAGTCAACAACTTTAAGAAGATTGCAATTGCGAATAAGTTCCCTCAAGCTAGAGGGAAGCTGTCCAATCTGGCGTAGGTTATTGTAGTAACGGATTGCGAGTTTCCTCAAACTAGAGGGAAATTGTCCAATCCGTCGCAGGTTATTGCAGTTTTCGAGTTCAAATTCTTTTAGATAGTAAAGCCAACCCAAATATGAGCTTAAGCTGATGATACTCGAAAGTGCCAACATACAACATGGATTGGAGATGTCTAGAGGTTTGTGGGGAAAATAGTGAAAGATGGGGGATTTGGTGGGAAAACATAATTCCAAATTTCTTATTCTCACAAGGTTGGAGATCTCTCGAGCTTTTTCTGAAGCTCTTGAGGACAGACGTAGACATACCAAACTCTGGGGAAGTTTTGGTACGTTATCCAAAACAGTATTTTTTAATATCAAAATCTTCAAGAAAGGTAGTCTCGTGATATCCTCAGCAATCATCTTTAGCTGCGTGCAAGTCTTTCCATGAATCTCTTCAAGTTTCTCCAACATCCCAATTGCCTCAGGTAACTTTTGCATGTCACATGAGTTTATCTTCAACACTTTCAAGCTCTTTAGATTGATAATGGTACTTGTAAACTCTACAATGCCTGTTCTTGAGACATCCAACTCAGCTAAAGATTAGAGCATTCCAATCAAGTCAGGAAATGTTTTAGCTTTTTGGCTTCACATAAGGACAAGCACTCGAGATTCACCAGTGCTTCGATTGAGCTTGGGATTTTTCTAATGCTTCCATGATGGTTACCTATGAGCAGCTTAGTCAAAGCTTTTAGAGAGCCTAATTCAACAGGCATCATTTGGAGCCGACAACATACATTTAGATTCAAGTGCTTAAGATGTTTTAGATGACCAATGGATCAATCAATCTGTAACAGATTCTCACACCCCACTAGAATTAATATTTCCAAGGATAAATATGCAGAGAGGTTAGGAGCTGTGCGTAACCCCAAGGCAATTTGACATATTAAAGACCTTCAATTTCATAACTACCTGTCAAATGATAACGTATATTAAGTGAATTTGATTTATATGATTTTAACAAGACATAAACAAATATATCAACTAAGAAAGCATTCCATCAAAATAACCTTATAAATACTTTATGTATATCCATTCTTCTCACATGTCTGCGGTCCTCTATTCCATTAATAACCATATTTAGTTTATCGTCCAAAAACTTATTTAGAAAGTTCTTTTTGAACGTTGACAAAAGGTACTCGTTAAAAAATCTCCTTTTCAGTTATTTCATCATCATCCTCTTTGAATTAATATTTGGATGAAAATCGCCCTTTTATTCCTTAAGCATTTTTTGGCACAAATCTTCCTTAGGCATTGGCAAGATAGAAATCTTATTTTGAAAAATTACTTCTAAACAATGTCCAAAATCAATAAAACAACGGACTGTTATTCCTTCATTTTAGATGAGCTAGAAGAGCAAATCATAATGCGTTACCGTGGTGGCTTGAAATCTAAGATTGAGAACCTCGTCCGATGTCCAACCTATTGGACGTTGAATGACATCATCAGTTTGGCATTGAATTATGAGAAGCAACAATCGATGAAGAGCAATTTTCGCTTTCCACGAGATAAGAAACTCACTTCCATTCAAGGGAGGGAACCTTTCAAATTTTCATCAGCGCAAGGTCGGTTCCTCCCAAGCCAATGCAAGAAAAGGAAAATAAAGCAATTCCGTTCGTTTGAACATTACTGCTTCGACTTTGCTCAAATGTTTTAGATGTCATGGGTTTGGACATACTGCATCTGATTGTGCAAAGATGGTATCCTTTTTGGAAGAAGAAATGTTTGATGAGGGCGAACCTGATAGACCGCTATAAGAAGAAGAAAAAGATGTGACGTATGCTGACCAGTGAGAAGGTATTGTTGCAGGATGTTCGTGAATGCCACTAACGATGAAGCTGCAGGTTTGTGAATGTGTCTGATGGCATATAATGGTGAACTTAGGTGATGCAGGCGCTCCAGTTGGAAGGAGGACTCAAGACAAGAATAATTTGAAAGTGGGGGAGTTTGATGTGTCCTGGGAAAAAAGATGCCCTCTCTCTATTTCTCCCTTTTTGTTCGTCCTTTCGCTCTCCCGCGCGCCTCCACTTGCATTTCTCTTTTTGTTTCTTCTTTCTGCCCGAGAGAGCTCTTTCTCTAACGATTTTTTGGAGAAGGAAAAGGTGGAGCAGACCTTGTTGAGAAGCTCCCCCTCTCGTGAATGACAGTGAAGGCATCATGAGAAGAGGAGGGAGTCTCTCCCTCTCTGACTATAACCAGCGTGAACCTTCAAAAGCTCCCTTTTATTCACACTCCACGATGCTTTCTTTCACGTCTTGTGCCCTGCCCCTCCTTTCCTTGTTTCTGTTCTGTCTTTTTCCAGCTTATTTCTCAGCCGCAAAAGTCCCTCTTTCCAGCTTAAATTCAGTCCCTATTCTAGCTTGGTCTTCAGCCTGCAGGCGGTCATCTTTCCTTACTAAATCCAGCTTTGTTGCTGTTGAGAAAACTCCTAAGAGGTTTTGATGTTAACAAAACTCTTAATAAGTTCTAATCGTTACCTTGAAGTATATCGATCCAAGTAAACATCTTGGAACGAATCTTTACAAAGCCTACTCCAGGTGAAACTCATTCAGACCTTCACTTAAACTATTTTACTAAGAAACAGGACTGCGATAAATACTCTTATCCCATCCTAACGCCAATTCAGAACAAGGAAAGATCATAAGGATATAGGGCTTAGATCGAAGGAGACTAGCTTAGAACGAAATTATGTCTGAGAAGAGATATAATAGCTAGTTATATGGTTTGGATTTCACATGACTACATATGATTGACTCAAGCAAAATTGATTGGCAAATCAATCCCGAGACAAATTCTTTCTAAATGAAGAAATTCATTTATGGAAATCCAGAATCTAGTTGTATGGGCGGGCATAATCAAATGGGGATTCTATCTTAGTCATTCAACAGTCATTATATTTTCTTGATATAGAATTGTCCAACAATGGATTGGAAGATAATCCTCTAGAGATTGTCCAATGGCTATATTGGAAGTGGAGGAGCATATAAAGAGACCATGGTGCCAAGGGGCAAAATATAGACAAGGCCTAGAATCTATAATTCTAAAGTTTGAGCAAACTTCAATTATATATTTATCTTTCATGAACTTTAATTTTGTTGTCATGAAGGAAGTACAGAAAGAGTAATTAAGTGAGATAGTGTGATCTACCACTAAGTATTTACACTTAAAGTTGTAATCTTTTATTGATCATATGTGAAATCCAGCCAATAGACTACTAGCATGGGAGGGTAGACGTAGGCTTGATCTAAGCCGAACCACTATAGTTTGTGTAATTTTTCTGATCCTTACTCTCTTATTGATTACTGTTATAGTCTATTGCATACTCATAGGTTGCTCTTAAAGTCTATTCTACAGTGTAACAGACTCTGAAACTCATTTCGGAATATGCCCCTATTCGGACTTTAATCTTGATTCGTTCTATTCCACTTTAAATTGTCAAGTTCTTGAGAATCACCTATTCACCCCTCCCCCCCTTTACATGATACTTGCTAGCCATCTCAGTTGCAACCAAGTCATGACAGTCCTCAAATTAGCTTTGTATTCCAGTTGGTTTCATTCTAGTGGTCTGGTAAGTTTTGCCATCTCAAAGCCTAGTTCAATTTATAGTTCAATTAGGACTAGGTGCTATTGCGATCCCATCCAGTGAAGGCCACCCTTGTGTAGAGGGGTAGAGGTAATTGTTCACGAGAAGTTCCAAATGGCGTATCACAAAAAGGTGACTTGAACCATCGAAGAGGTCCATCAATCCAGAACATGAACTCCAAGTCCATACCTTGCTTGACAAGATATTGTTTTATAAGTTCTTTAAACATCCTACATATTGTCCAGGAGTCACCATTAGCCTCATATCAGGATCAGCTATAAAGCCGTGGAGAAGCAAGAGGGTCATCTTGATTTTCTATGAACCAAAAATTTTATATTCGAGGATTTAGATTACACTAACATTTCTATTAGCGTCATTTCAGTACTTAACTTGTCAGGATGTTATCCAAGTGGTCATGCATTTGTTATTACCATTTTTGTGGTAAAGAGGTCTGAAATCCGCTAAGTGATCACGCAACATGCTTTTGTAGGAAGGTTCATTTAGAATTTCTACGCTAATCTTAAATCTAGCCTAAAAAATGAAATTAACAAATGATATATTGAAAAGCAATGCGTTAAGTAAACGCCCAAACGAAAAAAATATCTAGCTATTTTAAGTGCAATAATGAAAAACCCACAACTTGTCGGGTAATTATTACAAATGCGAATGAAAAACTCGAGACATAATCGAGTAAGGTTAAGAAAAACCTCTCGACAATGTAGAGTCTCTCTACTGTTTTATGGTAGCTTCATCTGGCTTCTTGCTAAACCCTCATCTTCAATCCAGTTCCTTCACTCTTCGGGCCTTCTGTCCGGTGCTTCTAGATTTGGTTAGTTGTAGTCATAGTTTCTCAACCCTAATCTTCAATACCCTTTCTTTCAATTTCGGACCTTGTGTCGGGTGTTTCTGGATCCCGGCAGTTGCATCTTTGGTTTTCTCGAATGGGAACCCACAATCAGCTGGGGAATTACTGCTAATCTCTTTCAAAATTCCTCTCGCAGTTTCGGCTATTCTTAGACTTCTTCTATTTATTCTCGCGTCTCAATCTTCCTTGTTCTTTTCCTCTCCTGGTGCATCTCACTCTCCAAACAAGCCTATTCTTCTGTGTTGAACCCATCTTCCCCCCAAATTACCTTTGCATGTTCTGAATTCCATCATTGACTCGACTAGGGTGGGTACCCTGCATGCGACAGATCCCTTTCTTACCTCTCTGGACTACCTGTAGCTGTAATTCCCTTGATGGAGAGTACGGGACAGGAAGAAGAGGCTCTGCTAGCTGCCTTCTATAGCCGGTTAGGGCGTCTGTGGAATGCCCAGCAAATCAAAGTGTGGGATGAAGAGCCCCCTGCAGAAAATATCGAAGAATGTAAGTTGAGCCTTATTGGTAAAATTGTTGCAAATACTTCCCTTAATTTCCCACATTCCAGAATACGATGAAAAGAGCTTGGCGCACCGAGAATGTCGATATTTCATAGAGGGAGGAAGGTCTCTATGTATTTAAATTTAACTTAGAAGGGGAAAAACAACGTGTGTTTGATAGCGGTCCCTGGTTATTCTCCAGTAACCTTGTCATACTTAAACTTTGGACCCCAAATACTTCACTTCACTGCTATGATTTCACTAGTTGTGCATTTTGGGTGCAAGTCTTTGGACTTCCACTAGAAAGATGCACAGAACATTTAGTTAGCAAAGCGGTTAGTGAAGTTGGTAAGATGTTGGAAGTTAGAATCAAGGCAAAGGAGGGATCGCCTATAAGGGCAAGGAGAGCTAGAGTGGAAATTAGCCTACGGGAGCCTCTTAAACTTGGTAAACTTATCAGAATGGCTGGGAAAAATATATGGCTTGACTTCCGTTATGAACGTCTACCCCATTATTGCTATTCTTGTGGAATTATAGGCCATTATGCATCCTATTGCAAAGACATTCCATATGATGAGGCGAAATTTAAAGGAAGGGATAAACTCTACTATGGACAATGGCTCCGGGCTTAAGTTAGGGAACATAGCCCTTTCTGGCAGGCATTTTATGAATCGAACACAACTCAAGAGAATATTGAGGAAACTGTACCTGAAACACCTCAATCTGGGCTGCTTTTCCTCCCTGCTGCACCATGCGATATCAGCCAACAATCAGCTCCTATGGAGACTCGACCAGCACAACAGCTCAACACCATAACAGAGGATATTATGCCTAACTCCCCCTATTGCTACTACTCAGGTTGTTGCTCCACAGAAACTACAAATCCCTGCAATAGAACGAAAGACAGAGCTTCAAGGTTTGATAGCTGGGGCATACATCCAAGAAAGCAAAACACACTCAATTGCAGACAAAGACAACTCCCTAAAAGAAAGTCAAGAGATTTTCTCCTTATGGCTCGTGTTCCATCTTATTGGAAAGTTTAGATGAAAGTCTTATGTTGGATACTCCCATAGTTGAGGCCGAAAGGGCCAATGATTGGGTTGTGGTGGCTTGCTTGAACAAGCCACCAAGTGACAAATGAGGATACTAAGTTGGAACTGCCAGGGATTGGGCAATTCCTTAACAACTCAAGCTCTAAGGGCCTTAGTGGCTCAAGAACGGCCCAATATTGTCTTTTTGATGGAGACAAGGAATCAAGAACCTGTTGTTAGGAAAATTCAGAGGAGGCTGAACTATCATAGAAGTTTTGTAGTAAATCCTTTAGGTTTGGCTAGAGGGATAGTTCTTTTTTGGACGGACCATATTTCTCTTATTGTTAATGCTCACAGTTTGCATTTTATTAATGCTGTATGTTCTAAAGATAGGAGTGTATCCCCTATGTGTATTACCTGTCTGCATGCACCTGCGGTTTATCATTAGAGACAGTTTTTATGGGCAGATTTGAGGCAACTCAGCCACTTACAAATTTTGCCATGGCTGTGTATAGGTGATTTTAATGAGATTTTACATAACTGGGAGAAAGTGGGAAAGAAACCAGCTGAGCCATATAGATTACACTCTTTCAGAGAATTATTACATGATTGCACATTGTTGGATATGGAGACAAAGGGTTGTGCCTATACTTAGGTGAACAATAGAAGTGGAGAAGCAGTGGTTAAAGAGAGGCTTGATAGAGTTTTATGTAATATAGAATGGCGAATAGCCTATGCAGATGCTAAAGTTCAAGTTTTACCCGCCCTAGGCTCGAATCATAGTCTGCTGATATTAACTATGGTAATTAACTTGGTAAGGAGGCGGAAGACTTTTACCTTTGAATCTTATTGGTTGCAAGATGCCGACTGCCATAAGGTGGTTTCAGAATCCTGGTCCTCTATATCACTTGCTCAATCCACTATTTCTCATAAGCTCCAGGCTACAACTACAGCGCTGGCTAACTGGAGCAAATTGAAGTTTACAGCAGGCCATCATCAAATAGCTCTTCTTAAGTAGCAACTCCATCAATGTACTAACCAACCCGTTTGCAATTATAACAAGGATCAGGTTAATTCACTGAAGGAAAAAATACAGATTATATGGTTACAGGAAGAATACTACTAGGCGATGCGTTCCAGATTAACTGAATGAGGTGGGGGGACAAAAATACGAGGTTCTTTCACGCAACAACTATCCAAAGGCGGAAAAGGAACAGAATTAGCATACTAAATGACGTAAATGATGAATGGATCCGAGAGCCAGCACAGGTGAAAAACAGTACATTCAATTTCTTTCGGGATCTTTACACTTCAGTGGGACATAGGGATTTTGGACCTATTTTAGCGCGATTTCCTCGAGTAGTGACAGTTGCAATGAATACACAATTGACAACTGAAGTTAAAAGGGAGGAAGTAAAACATGCGACATTTTAGTTGGGAGCCATAAAAGCCCCAAGACCTGATGGGTTGAATGGGCTCTTTTATCATAACCATTGGGACATTATACAAAAGGACGTTTTTCGATTAGTGCAAATTTTTTTCATAACAGGGGTGCTGCCAGTTGACATTAACAGGACTTCAATATCTTTGATCCCCAAGATTCCGAATTTCGAGAGGTTAGATCAATTTCGCCCGATTATTTTATGCAATTTTCTATATAAAATCATATCAAAAGTCTTAGCGAATCGCCTGAAAAATTGCCTACCTCAATTAATTTCCAAAGAGTAGAGTGCCTTTGTGTTAGGAAGACAAATACAAGATAATATCCTGATAGTTTAGGAGGTGCTACATCAATTAAAGATTCGAAATAGAAAGAAAACGTTTCAGGCGATCCTAAAGTTGGATATGAAGAAAGCCTATGATAGGGTGGAGTGGGATTTCTTGGATGCCTATCTCTGTTAAATGGGATTTCAAGATCAATGGGTTATGTGGCTAATGCAATGTGTCTCCACTACTTCTCTCAGTATAAAGCTTAATGGCGAACATTTACCTTATTTTCATCCGTCTCGAGGACTTCAACAGGGCGACCCTCTCTCCCCCTACTTATTCATCCTAGTGGCCAATATGCTCTCCACTCTTATGCAACAAGCAGTCGACATAGGCAATCTCAGTGGCATTAAACTTAACAGGTGGTGTCCCATTTTATCCCATCTCTTTTTTGCTGATGATGCTATCTTTTTCTTGGAGGGTAGAACCAGTGAATGCTAAAATCTAGCAAATATCCTAAACCGGTATTGTCTAGCTACAAGTCAAGAGATTAACAGGAATAAATCTAGTTTGTTTATGGGGAAATCATGCCCACAGCCACTGAAGATAAACTTGGCCAGCAAACTAAGGGTGCCAATTCTGGACAAAACAGGTAAATACCTAGGGATACCTTCTGATTGGGGTTCATCTAAAAATGACATGTTTGCTTGGATCCTTGAAAGAGTAAATGCGAAATTGGAAGGGTGGAAAGAAAATTTCATTTCAAAAGGGGGGAAGGAGATTTTGTTAAAATCAGTAGTTCAATCATTACCACAGTATGCAATGTCTATATTTAAGGTCCCAGTATCTATATGCAAGTCTGTTGAACAGAAAATATCAAGGTTTTGGTGGCAAAACAACAGCAACAGAACTGGAATACATTGGAAAAGCTGGGATCTACTAAAAGAGAAAAAGACAATGGAGGGATGGGGTTCCAAGACCTACTTACTTTTAATAAAGCCCTTCTAGGAAAGGAGGCTTGGCGACTTTTTCAAGATCCATCGTCGTTGTAGAGTCGAGTGTTCAAAGCCTTGTATTTTCATTCCAAAAACTTTTGGCATGCTGACAGGGGGAATAGACCTTCCTAGGGTTGGCAAAGTCTCCTGTTAGGCAGAAATTCGATTATAAAAAGGCTTCAATGGTCAGTAGGTAATGGCCAATCGATAAAGGTCAGCGATGACAAATGGTTACTTGTTGGAATTCTTGGCGGGCTAGCAACCAGAAATGAACCTGAAATAGTAGCAGGTTTCATTTGTCCAGTGCAGAACAACTGGAATGTGGAGCTCTGTACTCGCACCTTTGATGAACCCACTATTATGGAAATACTACAATTAAAACTTTGGCCAACGTCAACAGCAGATAAACTAATCTAGATAGGGACACATGATGGTAATTATATTGTTAAGAGCAGATACAACTTCATCAAACAAACAGTAATCATAACGGTACACCCTCAAGCATCTTCTTTGTATCACACACCAGAGCATGTATGGAAGCAGATATGGAAAGTTAAAACAGCACCAAAAATACGCAACTTTCTTTGGTCTATATGCCAAAATGTGTTACCAACCAAGGACAATCTCTTCTGATGACGCATTATTGCTGACCCAGTATGTACACTCTATTCCTCTAACTCCCCCAAAACTACAGAACATTTATTTTTGTGTTGCCCCTGGACACAATGTATATGGAACCACTCCCAAGTACGGATCAACACTTTGGCTTACAACACACACCGAATTGATGCATGGATAGTTGATTTATTAAAACAGAAAAGGGATATACCAGCATTTGAGTATATTGTAGGCCTCCTCTGGCAAATTTGGAAGGCTCGGAACCACCTTGTGTTTCGCCATCAACGCACATACCCGGACCAGCTTGTTGAAATAGCCTTCGCCCTGGCTCATCTCATCTCCAGATCAGCACTCAGTAGTAGGAATCGAGAAATCGCACCACCTAGCTGAACCCTAATCGGATTTGGCTTCCATCGCAGCAGGGCACAGTGAAGGTTAATTTGGACGAAGCTTTCCCTATTGCGAATCACATGGGTGCGATAGCAAGCATCACTCGAGATCACACTGGCAGTATGATTGGAGGCTTCACCCGCAGCGTTTCAGCATCCTCTGCTCTCGAGACGGAGATCCAAGCATTATTGTGCACTCTCAAGGATTTATTACAGCAATAAAGAATTGAATCTCACCTGTTGTTGGAACTAAATAACCTCATTCTGGTGGAAACAATCAATCGGTGCCGTCCACTGCTGTGGGAGTGCCGTGCTCTCTTTCCGAAACCTCAAGGTGAAGCACTGCCGCTGGGAAGCAAATGCCCTAGCTAACTAGGCCGCCAAGGACCACAGAAGAGGGTCCCTTTCGCCTAATTGGATCGATTATCCTCCTCAACTTATGATAGACATGCTTTGTAATGAAGCCCTAGTTAAGGGTTGTTCCTATTTTCCTACGTGAATCGCAATATATTATCTTTACCGACCAAAAAGAACATCGTGACTTGCGGTTGTCATTTCCTCCATGGACTGCCTCGCAGGTGTCAGTTTTGTACTCAACCAATCCATTTCAAAATAATGATATGCAAAGAAACAATTAAAACAAATCAAGATCACCCATTCACCAAACAATGAATTGGCCGAGGGATTGGCCTTTGCTTTCACGCACTTCGACCATCCCAACCCCCTATTAGCTAAGATTGATTGATAAGTAGTTAATGATAATTGGTCACAATTTTCATTCACAAAATGATGGTCGATATCAATTGACCCCCTAATTTTGTTCTATTTAACCCCAATAGGTTACCCAATTGATCATACATCGCGCTTACTCATTCATCTAACAAAGACATGCATATGCACTAAATATGACAAGCATTCAGGTCATTTGATATTGATTCACGAACAATCAAGCAAAGGGAAGTGAACCAAAATAGGGTCACTTATTCAATTATGTGTGAAATTTAGGCTGATTAGATTGGCAATCAATTAAATGACCAAACGACCTTCAATTTGAATGATTCAGGTGTCATTAGAAAGCTTGAGAAATGTTCTTCAAAAGTCGTGAAGTCTGCTTTTCCTAATCCGGGTCCTATTTGGCCGTTTAGACCAAGTGCTCTGTTTCCGCTATTTCTAGGAAAATTCAGGAAACATATCAAACAGCTATCAATCCCGCCAAATTTTATATAGAGGTCGTTCAGACTGTCATTGGAAAATTTCTTGTTTGCCCCTTTAATGGGAGAAGAATATCACGAGTGCCATAACTTATTTTTTGCTCACTTGAATTTCACATCAGAGCAAAATTGATCACTCGAGCGTTAATTCTGGCAAATCATCCTAGGTGGATTTTTTAAAAACTTTTTAAATATTTTATTGTTTTTCTTTTGCTTTTTTTCTTAGGGCCGGCTAGCTCGTTGGCTATGAAACCCTTGCCTAGTGTGGCTATGAAGGCCTTGGGCAATAGCATTGTGACCTCACTAGACATAGGCAAGGTCACGAAGGCCCTTGCCGGATTGGGTGATGTCGCCCTGCCTAGACTTGGCAAGGGCCATCAAGGCCCCACTTGTGGCCAGCAAGGCTAGGACCAGGGCCTTCACGATCGAGGGTGAGGGTTTTGCAAACGGCGAGAGTCACCGATAACCCTTGCTGGCCCTAAAAGACAAAGGAAAAAAAGTAAAATAAAAATTCAAAATTAAAATAAAAAATAAATTAATTAAAAATATTAAAAATTATTCATATAAGAGCTGACGAAGCCACGTAGGACGATTGACCGTCATGTTGGATTTTCCGGCGAGACAAACTGCTAATGGTACTTAAGTGATCGATTTTTCAAATTTATGGTGCTCAAGTAAGCGAAAAAAAAGTTTTGGCCATCAAGTGAGCGCCATACAAAAGTTGTTGCACTCATGCTGCTCTTACCTTGCCCTTAAACTATGTGATATTGGCAAAATCTCCCAGAGGTTCATCTGAAAACAATTTTATTGGCCGATGCCAACCTTGTCCGATTTATTGTTCGTAAGGGCCTCTAAAATTTATTATTTAGTCCTCAAATTTTGTGGTCTACTAATTAAGACCTTGATGAACAACTTTCTAGTTCTGAGTTTTTGCAAAAAAGGACCCCGGGTCTATTAAAATCGCAAAACACATCCGGCGCTTAGGGAAGCAATTTCCCAGATCTGAGAGCGGAAAAGTTCAGCACATTGATCAGACCTTTGAGCGATCAAACGAGCTTAAATTTCAATGAAATTGATATCACAAGAAATCTTGAAATCTCAGTTACAACTTTCATGCAGAACATTTCCGAGATTCTTGGCACAAAAAATCAGAAAAAATCAAAGAACCGAGCAAGGTTATGTCAAGAACTGCTATTACAGAACCCAAGTCAGTTTTTCCAGATTCCGACTTCAGATTACGAGCTGATTTTGACATAGAAAATGAACTCCAATTTTAACGTGCAATCTATCGTTTTGAATCTTAGGATGTCTATTTTGGTTCCCTAGTTGAACACTTTTCGAAATTTCGATGTTTTCAAACTCAAATCCGTAGTGATGCCTACTGACTCAGTGAGCTACGATTTTCCCAGGCATGCTAGCAATCAACAAGCAATTGTTAATCAATTTCTACAAAACAGCATCCTTTCAGCAGCATTTAGCCATCACAACTCCATATGCGCATCCGGCTTCATTAAATTTCCTCCACAATCTTAAACTAAAATCTTTGATCGAGCGATTCGGCCTCCGTATGTACTTCGAGGACTTCACAGAATGGCCAAGGACGCTCAGAAACTCACTGAAATCACGGCACAAAAAACTACGTGAAAATTCGGATTAAGGAGCTTGGTGAACAAACAAAGGAAATGATCAAGTTGAAGGAGATCCGATGGAGTATTGGCTGAGCTCCGACCACCACCACTTCAAGGACTGGTTGAGGAATGCCAGTCGCAAAGAGTCGGATCACTGAGGAATTGCCGGCGGGCGACCAAATCATCGTTGGAAGCTACTGGAACCAGGACTGGTGTGTGAGCTGTTGTTAGGCCCAAGAGGAAGAACCAGCCAGCTCGAGGTCGGCTGGCAGTGCACTGGTGCGGCTTGACTTGCTCCTGGCTAGGGGAGAGCCTGAGGTGCGTGGAGCGGTGGTGGTCCGCTGTGGGGGCACCGGCGGCCAGCCAAAATCGGTAATGAAGAAGTGCGGCCGAGAGTAAGAGAGAGAGCTGTAGTGTCGTTAATAAAAAACAATTTTTGAAAATGAATTTGTTGGCAGAGTCGTTCCCGTTGTGGTTGCTGAAGCAGCTGAGGCCTTGACTTTAAGAGTAGGATTGTTGGTAGCTTAAGCAAGAAAGTGGCAGAGTATGGAATTGGAAACTGAAGCTGCAGTCGTGTATGATGTTTCTCTCTTAGAGATTGAGGTTTTTTTATCGGCAAAAGTCCCATGTCAAGCAACTAAGGAAATATTTTGAGGCTTATAATGGGTATGGCTCCCTCTCCTGATAAGCTAGTTTTACGGATCTTCCACCCCTTGTAACGCATTATTTTTGGATCCACACCGGTGGTGGAAATTCATTGAGATTCTTCTCTCTCTAGTAATCCACCACCAGTTTTCGGAAGACAATTATTCACTTCACTGAGAATTTGGTCTCTGGCAATATGATCTGTGATGATATATGATTGACAATTTCAATGGGAAGACAAAAGTATCAAATTTGAGAAGTGAACCTGGTCCTCAAGCGAGACACATGCTAATAGTCATTAGGGGGCTATTAAGCGTTCACAATCCAAGTAAACCACGAGATGGAGAAATGGAAGAGGAGATGAAAACATTAAAGTAAAAGGGCGAAGTGGGGCCCTGTGCCGAATGAGTAGAGGGCGTAGCAAGTGATCTTAATCGTCGAGAAGGCACATTCTTGACACCTTGTATGTATAAAACTTCGTAATTTTTTTGCCAAGAAAATGAGTTGTCGCCTTGTAATGCCAAATCAGCAGATTCTGCAGTTGACAAAGTTAATTCAACTACAAAGAATTACGTTTTTTTTTTTTTTTTTAAATTTGCAAATTAGTTTATTCCTATCATCTTTTGCCCACACTGGAATCACGCCTATAATTGTATGGAAGGAACCGAATCAAATCCAGGAAACATGGACGTCCTAAAGAACAAGACATAGCAAATGTCACCTGGGAAAGGAAAAAAAGAAGCAAAACAAAATCATGTAGGCATTTTAGAGTACGTTTGATAACATTTACATTTTGAAGGAGAACAATTTCTTTTCAGAATTTTTTTTTTCTATTCTCTGAAATAATTTTTCAGTAAAACAACATGTTTGCTAACTATAATAGAAAAAGAATAGAGATGCATTTGGTATGAATCACAAATTTTTTTGTGCCATATAATTTCTTTTAATATTTTTTTCTTTATTTCCTCTCTTCTTTCTCCTCCTCTAGCTGGCGATGGTACGCTGGCAAGTCTTCATTGACCGATTAGAAGAGGAAGAAGAAGAAAAGAAAAAAATGAAAAAAGAAAATGACTTATTTCTAGAAATTATTTTCGGAAACAAGTAATTACATTTTTCTACTTCTTATTTCTGTTTTAAATTTATTCCTTGGCCCCTTTTCTATTCCGAGGTATGTTACCAAATCTATTTTTATTCTATTTTCTATTCTTTGGAAAAAAAAAAAATTACCAACGCCCTTACATTGCCCAGAACCGTGAGAAACCGTGGGAGACCGGAAACGGTGGGTTCGGAGGAAACAAGGGAAACAGCACAGTCGAAAAAAAAAAAGAAGGTTTCCCATTTTTTTCCCTATGGTGGGCCCCTTGTGGGCCACACCCAGCTCCTAAGGAGCTTATTTGCACCAAAACAGGGAAAGGGTTCCGAAGGAGTTGGACAGAGAGGCCTTCTTCCCCTGGTGGTATTGATGAAAAGCGGTTTTTGGAAATGAATTTGTTGGCAGAGTAGCGGCGCTGTGGATGTGGAAGCAGCTGAGGCCATGGCTTTAAGAGCAGAGGATTGTTGCTTAGCTCGAGCATGGAAGTGGCAGAGTGTGGGATTGGAAGCTGATGCTGCGGCTAGTGCATGATGTTTCTCTCTATGAGGTTCAGGTTCTTGATCAAGACTCATTTAGGGTGTGTCGGGCAACACGTTTACAAACTCCTTTGGACCTCTCAAGGTTATTGGGTAAATGCAAATTGTGATTGGCAAATGTTTTGAAAAGTTTTGGGAAGATGCAATTGTACCTATAAAGTTCTCTAAAGTGTTTTAGCTTGACACATTGGTAAACACAAGCTTTGAAAAGTAACACTTTTTTGCGTGCTCTCAGCCCAAGTTTAATGAAAATGTTAATTTCCGATCTTATCCAAAAGCCAAATCAAATGCACCCCTAGATTCTGATTTGGTAATTCACCACCAATTTTTGGAAGACGATTTTTCAACTCATTGAGACTTGGATCTCTAGCAATAGTGTCTGCAATGAGAAAATGAATTGTCATAATGCCAACATCGGCACGTTCTGCAGATGGACTAACTTAAAAGGAGAAGCATATTTTTAAGCATTTACGAATTAGTTTACTCATTAACATTGACCAAATATGTATAGCTTACAAATGTAAATGGTACGTTTGTATTAGACTGCGTACTAAATGATTCTTCACTTAAATATGGAATAGTAAATATTATTGGAAGGTTCTGATAGTATAACTAACTAGTAAGATTGTAATTTTCAATGAACATTTCGTCATTGAACTAATGGAGCGAGAGCTTCCTTACATACTACATTAATTGATATTTAACTTAAGACTATCTATTAAGTTATGTGTAGTTCAAGGCTTTTACACGCACTTAATGTGGTTATCAATATATTTTTTTTGCTTGCATGCAATTTTAGGTTGAGTCTTGCTAATTAGTGTCACAATCTTCCCAAGAAGAAATCCCGGGGGAGTTCAGTGGATGGCCAAGCAAGTGCTAACGGTTGGCGCTAGCTCTTAGATCCAGTTCTACCAAGTCTTTCCGATTTCAATTTGCTTTCCGCAATTAATTATGAAAATTAAAGCTACTTTTAGAGTCGTTACCAATTTATTAGAGGCCAAAAAAATGTTGGATAACATTTTATTTATGCAAATCAAAGATTCGAATATTGAGAATTTGATTACGCTAAATGTCTATCAAATGCCCAGTGTGGCACGGTTTGCTCTTTCTTGAAAACAAGTTATAGTGATTTTGTCAATTTTATTTTCCCTAAATCCTCTATGTACATACCGATCATACATGGATGCTCATACAATGGATCATAAATAACCAATAACCGAAGCAATTAAAGTAAAGTATGAGGATCGTATTAGGTAAAAAATTAGACAATGCCTTGTTATTATGCCCTGGAACGGGACCCTTGTGAGAAGTAAATGTGCATTACTCTAATAAATGTGAACTTCTTAAACTCCATGATTTCCCTAAATCCTCTATGTACATCGCGATCATACATGGATGCTCAAACAATGAAACATAAACAACCAATAATTAAAGCAATTAAAGTAAAATATGAGGATCATATTAGGCAAAAAATGAGATGATGCCTCGTTATTATGCCCCGGGACGGGACTGACGAGCGGTTTGTGAAAAGTAAACGTGTGTTAATCTAATAAATGGGAATTTCTTAATACCCATGATGAGACGAGACATATAATAAACTAAACAAATCCCACAATACAAGAAGCACCTAAATGCAATCTACCAATGCAAGGTAATTTGTTTTTACATTATCGATTTTATGATTCTCATGAGGCATGTATCCAAAATATGCACCAGAACCCTTACGCATGGAAATTTCTAGTATTTCTGATGGATTATGTGCATTGAAACGTTTCGAAAATGATATGTAGGAAAATCTAGCCTGAGGCATGACGTGAGTAACTGCTTCCATGAAATTGACTTAAACTTACATGAGAGATATAACATCTCAGAAACAGCAACTTGGACACCTATCAATCGGTCTCAAGGGCGGGTGGCCATGAACATTCACAGCCACAAATTTGCAGGAGAAAGCTACGGCTTGCAATCAATGAATTCCAGAGTTCACACAGCCAACAAGACAGACAAGGCGGGTGCCTATCCAACTGCAAATCAGTATCCAGTTCATTTTCTCAGCTCCCTTTTCTAAAAATGGCTTGGTACTTCATCTGTGGCAGCTCAAGATCAAGTGGAATACAGAGTTATAAGAACTGAAAGATGCTGAATATTTCAACGTGTGAAAAGCCACCATTTGAGAGTCTGCTAATGATGCATAACTACGATGATCGCTGCACATAAGCCCCTCCCATAACGAAATGACGAAGATTCCGAGTTCAACACGCAACCTTCCAGTTGGTGTATTGAGAATATATCCATATTCGTGTTCAGATCGTAGGTCGTAGTAAATACCTCATAGTATGATCAGATGATATTATTGGCGGCCTGAGTAACGGGGACATGCTTAGCAATCGGTTTAAACACACACCAAGAGCACCTTCACTTCCTTGACAACACATGCAGCTAACGTATTCTCTCTGTTCATTCACTCTCTGCTCACAACCTCACCCTTGCACGTAATTTTTCACTTCCTCCATGTTTTGCTTTTGACTCTCGATTTTGAGCCTCAGGAGAATTTCAACTTCGATGTCTTCAGGGGAATACCACATGGCTTTTCTTTCCAATCTTCCAGTTCGAACCCACATGGCAAATCCCATGTGATGCTCGATTTAGGTTCTTGGTAATGATTCTGGGGGTCAAATTTTGGAGCTGAGGAAAGTCGACCACATGACATTGCAGCTGAATTCTCGTCATGTCGTCTTTTGTCTGCTGAAGACCCCATCTCTCTTCCTGCTGCAGGTCTTATTTGTTTTGTTGGTAGCATGCTCTGCTCTCTGTTTTACTCGGGCAGTTTCCCTGATTTTTCTCATATGCTCATGTCCCCTTTGCTTTACTTTTTTTTTTTTTGGGAAAAATAGATTCCTAGGAAACTAATCCCATTTTAGAAGATGTACACTATACCTGAGTAATCTAAACTGCAAGAACAAGCTCTAGTTTTTTTGAAAATTTGTAAAAACGACCTTTTGGCAACAATTTATATTTTCTTAATAGGGAAGAGGAGAGGAAAGTATCTCCTTGAGAAAAAAAAAAAACATGTTACAATGATTATTACAAAGAATTCTTAAATTACATGAGTATCCTCCTTGTCATCTAAGATTTCATTAAGGTACTTGGGGAGAGAAGAGAGCAAATATCCTGAAAAACGGGAACTCTCTTCTCATCTTTTTACACAAGAATCTGTGCATGTTTAAGTTGTCTGTATATCCCATAATGATATATTATATATGATTGAATTTGAGACTATTTTTTTTTTTTGAGCAAGAATTTGAGACTATTTAATCATACATAAAACGTACTTTTTTTCTTCTAACCGTAGAAGAGGACACAATAATTATTTTCAATACGGGAAAGAGACTAATTAAAATTGATGGTTAAAGATGATCATCATTTCACTTGCAAGGTCAATGAGATTAGAGCCAACTAAACTTAGCCTAATTGGTCATTATTTCATATTAGGGAGAGAAAGGAGTTTATGCCACCATCTCCTTAACATCGTGTGCCAATACATATTTAGTTCGAACTTATCCAGTGTTAGGGGTAGATGCCCTCCTGGCACTGCAGGAGGAGCTTATTTGGGATGGCGCAGGTAACGTTAAACGAGATTTGAAAATGGCAAAGAAATTTGGAGCAAAACTCTAAGTAAATCTTTGATTTAGGAAAGACAGCTTTTTATTGGCCAACTAAATGTTGGGCCAAACAACATCTACAAATGCCAATAGTACAACATAAACGAAGACTGGAATCACAACCTTGTAGTGTCTCGCTATGGAGACAAAGCACCGACTGACAATGCCACTAAAAATCGATGCATTTATTTTTATTTTTTTTAGCAATTTGTACTTATTATTCTCCTCCATTAGATGGAAAATCTTCAAAGCTAAAACACCACAGACGGGAATTATTAAATGAGTGTGTTTAGCGTGCTAAAACTTCAACCCAGAGCCGTGCAACTTCTCTTCCATGACACTGTCTATTCTCTCCCCCATCTCCACACTCATGTAATTCACCCAATCTCCGACCTCGCCTCTCCTGAAGAACGACTTGTTCTCTGCTCCAGTCCAAAGGCTCCCGCTCTTGTTCACCTCCAACATAATCAAATTGTCGAAGCTACACATCCTCAGTATTCCCTCCACAGTCCCGCCTCTCAGCTCTTCTTCACTGAATGGACACCCCACGAAAGTGGCTAATCTCCTCACATGAACACATGGGTCCTCTTTCATCTCCTCATACTTCATGAACAACACCTTCTCGGGCATCTCCGAGCTCATCTTGTGGTAGCCCAGCACATGGTCCCAGTAAGGTCCGTACATGCTCAACCCTTGACAAAACTTGTCGAGGCACTCAGGGAGAGGAATCTGGTCACCGTTCTCTTTGAGCATCATTTTCTTGGTGAAGTGCCATAGCGAGATGAAGTTGTCCTTAGGGTTCCTACACAAGTAAACCAGCTTACACTTGGAGTCCCTCATTGACTGTGGAAGCGAGGAATAAGGTAAGTGGGTGGCAAGGAGCCTCGGGGATGCGAAAGTAGCGTGATCAGGATCTTCTTGTTGGAGATAGAGCTGGAATTCCAAGTAGGGCACGAGGTCGTGGGGGTTTCGGGTTTGGCGGGGGTGGCATTGTTCTAAGTTGGGGTCGGAGTACTTGGCACGATTCAAAAGAGCAAAGAGGATGGCCTTTAGCCAGGTGGTACCAGATTTCGGGCTGGTGACGAGGATGATATCAGAGTTGTGAGCTTGGAAGTGTTTTTGACAAGCTAGGACGCCGTCAAATAGCCAAGAGGAGAACCAGAAGCCCTGGTACAAGATTAGAGAGGGGTTGTCCCAACCTTTATCCGAAGGGAGAGAGGAGATCAAGTCTGTGCATGCTTGAGAGGGTTGTGAGGATTGCATCTTCGTGGTGGTGGTGGTGATGGAGGAGGAGGTGTGGCGTTAGAGCAAAGGATTACTCTTGCTAGCCAGCTATAGGGTTCAGTGAGCCAAGGGTGGGTTGATGTTTCGCGTCACAAGGACCTTAAATAGAGGCTTCTCGCATGAGAAATATCGTTGCTGGGATGAGGTCTGGAACTCAAACCAAAAACTTTGCTGATGATGGTATTGGGCATCCCTTATAATTTCTACATTAATTGTTTGATTACATCTCTCTATAAACAAGTTTGAATTCAACACTTTATTGCTCCTAGCATTATTAATGCTTCCATATAGCTATCGTGACCCTTTTTCTGATGCAATCGTTGGGAAATGAATTAATTTAGAGATGATGTCCAAAAGGTGGGCTTACGGCCTTTAATGGGGCACGAGCATTCTGAAACCTTTACCTTGGGATATGTTGGATTATTTTAAGGTTCAATCAGCCCTAAACGATTTTATGTGAGTTGGGAGTCACTATTAACCTATTATGATCAACTAGAAATCAAGTGAGATAGGCAAATAGAGTTTAGTAGGTCTGAAAATTTGATTACACTAATAGTTCTTATTAGTGCCCTTTTGTTACCTCTAACTTGATTGATCATTCATCTAAGTAATCAAACGGTTGTTATTACCCATTATGAATCCGAAAGGCCATCCAAACCGCTAAGTGTTCATGCAATTGTTTTTTACGAGTTTATTATGATCCTAAAGTTTGTCCCGACCATTCTAAAAAGTAAGAGAACAACCAATGTAATAAAAGTGTGGGAATTAGCACCCAAGTATTGAAAATTTTAAGTAAAGTACAAGAAAGAAATCCCGATACTTTGGATAAAGAATATACATGGCTTTGTTTAAAGCTCCAAGATATGATTCCCATGAGCTTGACCCGATACCAAGTTGAGCAAAAATATACATGGCTTTGTTCTTAAGCCCCAAGACGATGAGCTTGACGCTAGAGACTAAACTAATCAACTAAATTAAGGCAAGCATAGTATTCTACTCTTTTTATTTGATGAAAGTTCTAGACTAGACCATGTTACCCATTTCATTGATGAAGTTTTCTAAGTCCAGGTTGACTTTTTTATTTTCTAGTTAAACTTATTTTGGTTAGGTCTAGCATTAATTCCTAAATTCATTAACTAAACTAGACTAATCGATTCTAAGCTAAACTAGTGAGCCCCAAGCAAATTGCCACCAAGAACCACCACTCCTAGCTCTCGGCCACCGGCCTTCATCATCAACCTCATCTTTTTGTTTCATGCAATTACTCAATCCATTTGCAAGTTCATTCAATCCACACATTAGCTGATCCCCATGAACTAAGAGGCTAGAGATTAGACTAATATAAACTAGATTAAGGTGAGCCTAATATTCTACTCATTTTATTTAATGAATTTTTTAAACTAGACTATGCTACCCATTTCATTGATGAAGTGATGCTAAGTCCAAGTCGACCTCTTATTTTCTAGTTGGACTTATTCTGGTTAGGTCTAGCATTAATTCCTAAGTCTGTTAACTTCTGGCCTAATTCATTATAAACTAAACTTGTGAGCCTCAAGCTAATCGCTACCTATTAACACCTAAAATTTGATGACATAAAAAGTTAGGGATTGACTTGACTCCTAGAAAAAAAATAGTTCTCATTAAATTACATAGTATATAGATATTAAGGCATTTGTATTAATAATAATAGAATTTATCAAAAAGTTGAAAAAAATAATGTAATATATATTTCAAGAAAATAGAGAGCGAAATCGGGCCGGGTATGGGCCAGCTTGGCCTCATTTCCTCTTTCCCTACTCTTCCAGCTAGGCCCAGCCCAGCCCATTTCTTTTTGTCTCTTCCATCCCAGTCCCTTCCACTTTCTTCATCCCCACTTCCTCTCACGCCCTCTGTAAATAACAAATCACTCTCATTCGGAAAAAGAGCGCAGGATGCAGGGCAGAGGACTGGGCAGCGTGCAGTGGGCTTTTTGGTCGGGATTAGGTCGATAGCGACAGAGAAGGAGAGAGAGAGAGAGAGAGAGAGAGAGAGAGAGAGGCATGGCTGCTAGGAGGTTAAAGGGGAGAGTGGGAGAAATCAAGAGAGCGGCCAAGACTGAACGAGAGGGGAGAGAGCTGAAATCCACCTCGGCTGAGCGATGCTCGGTCATCTTCGATACAAACCTACCCCTAGCCAGCAGGCACCACCAAGCCCGCGACTCCCTTTTCCATGATTTCGAGTTTTCTGGTGAGCTTTTATTTATTTATTTTTTCTCTTGGTTCAACCCAGTCGATTTCTTGAGGATTCCGACTTGTTGGCATGAGGCAACTGGACATAGTCCAGTTTGTCGAGGTTGCCTCCGTTTGCCTCCGTCAAGCTGGTTAGGAAGCGCCATCGCCGACCCCCCTTTTTACCCTTTGAGTTTTTTTTTTTTCCTGTTTTGGTCCCATTTCAAACGCGCCAGCCGGGATTCGTCGCCGTCCGACTCACGTGAATCCCATCCCCATCGGCCTCGTGTTTCATCGTTGTCTGTTTTGGCTGGTTGTTTATCTAGAGTCCTAGCGTAGGTTCGAGTCCTGGTTGAGCGGGAGATCCCTCAGCAAGTGTCGTACACCACCTGTTCGTTAAAATGCTCGTATAGGATTCGTTGCCTCGCTATTTGTTTGTGGCCGAATCCCAGCCCCGTGCGTTGTTTATCTGGTCTTCTCGCTTGTGAGTCGGCCTTTGCCGGTGACTTGGGGTCGTCCGCAATGTCGTTTTGCCTCGACCCACTTCCTTTTTGACATTTTGGGTGCCTGGCCGAGGAGTGCGGTTCTTGGCCGAAAGGGTTGAAATCGGCCGGTAGGCAACGACCTAGGCGGGGATGTTGCTAGCGGGGTGGACGCGAGGTGGCCGGTCCGTGGCTGCCGTTGTGGTCATCCCCGGAGGACGTTGGTTCCGGGGGATTGGGCTCCCGATGATCGGCCCACCGTGGCTGTTGTTGGGGCATCGCCGGCCAAGCAAGGGTCGAGCGCTCAACCTGAGTCGACTGAGGCGATGCCAGTATGCGTTATCGACCGGGCTGAAGGCGATCAACGCTGCTCCCGTCAACCGCCTCCGTCGCGGCCCAATGCAGGACATTGGAGAGTAGGGTCAATTGGGTCGGGCAGTGGGCTGAGTTTAGTCTTTTCTTGACTTTTGTGGGTTGGGCCAGACGAATCAGGGTTTTAGCTGGGCTTCATTTTAGAATTAGTGTGGGAGGCAAGGCTTTGGTTTAATATTGGATAGTTGGGCTTTAGGGAATTGGGTTTATACCAATTCAAATTGAATGAATTCAAAACGATGTTACTGCATGAATCGGGATTCAAAATTCTCCCATTTTCATCCATTAAATAATAGTTAATTACTTGAAAAGTCTGTTTTAAATTTTCAAGTTGCAAATATTTAGTTACCAAAATAGGATTATGAGTTATTAAATAGTAAAATGAATACAAATTCACAAATTGAAGGACTGTCCCTCAAGGAGCAATCGAATTCCTAATTTTAATTATAGGATCTTTTTTAATTGATTCTTTTATCATATTCCGATATTTTCCAGCATTGAATGGACCCGGAAACAATTAGATGATGACAAAATTATCAAAGATGGACATTCCTTATTTTTATTTAACAACGTGCGAATAGTTCCTTGATTTTGGCTAAGTAATTGTTGAAATTTTGTCTTGGAATAAAAGGGATTAGTCTAGGGCTTATTATAAGAGCCTGGCCCACGTTTCAGCCCAGCTCGGTGAGACCCAAGTCGGTTCTCAATAGGACCGGATCTGTAGATCCGGCCTGGGTCTCAAAAATTAATTTCTAAGTAGTTTTCTCTTAAAATGTGTGAAAGTCATTGACAAAAAAAATAGTTGTGCTCAAAATTGAACGAGCTGCTGCGACTTTACAATAAACACCACATTTTAAAGCAATTTTGCAAGACTGGATGATGGAAAACACGGTGTTATGCAATTCAAGGAAGTTGGAAGAACTCCGTTTGGAACAGGGGTCAACGAGCGATGGTCAGGTAGGAAATTGAGGCTCGGTTTCCATTTCCATTCCCATTGTGCTGCAGCATCGATCGACAAAAGTGGTAAAAGTATAATTGAAGGATTAAGAAATGGCCTAAGCCGCACAAGTTGACATAATTTGGAAGAAGTAAAGTCAGGTAGGGTCTATAATCAAGGCGTGACCAGAATCGAAGCATGGCTCGCGAAGTTCAACCATACCTCAGTCACTTTCGAGCTCCCTGCTCTGTTGTTGCTACGGCAGATCTGGAAAGCGCAGAACAACCTCGTGTTTAGAGCTCGAAGTCCGAACCCACCAGCAACTCATCGACTCGGCTCTGGCGATGAATCATAATCACAAAAGATGGGTAGACAAAAACGCCAGCGAAATCACAGCAGCGAATGGACTTCCATCCCGCGACGTGCTAAAAAAAAACGTCCATGGATCTTATTGCACGAGAAACAGTGAAAGGAGCCATTGCTCGCGTACGCCGCCGCGACAGCTACGGCTTCTTGATTGATGGCTTTGCTCGACCGGCGAGAGTGGCGTCGGCGTTACAAGCAGAAGCGGTAGCCGTGGTTGTATCTGAAGCAGAAGCCGAACTAAAGTCGAGCTGGAAACAGAACAGTTTGATCTGGTGCAGGGGATATGCGGAGGCACAAATCCAGCGAGCTGGGAGGTGGTCTCTTATTACTGAAGCCCAAGCCCATTTGACATATTTCCAAAACCTGAAGAGAATTGTTCACCTAAATTCAAAGCCCAAGCCCAAGCCCAAGTCCAAGCCCAAGCCGCAGATCGAGCAAGAGAATTGTACTAAGGTTGCGGATTGGGTGGTCAACGTATCTCACCAGCCAATCTTATTTTGGTGATCGAAAACATCATAACCGAGGTTCTATCTCTCCACCTAAGCATCTCTAATGTAGTGATCCGTAAAGCAACTATTGCATGAATTATCAACCTAAATTCAAGTAATTTACCAACTTTTGTTATATAAAATTACCAATTAGTGTTGCATTACCAATTTTTATTTGGTTTACTAATTTTTATTGTATTTACCAATTCTATCTAAAATTACCAGCCTTAGTTAACATGATTCACCAACTTGTCTCCAGTAATATTACTACTCAGTATTATCAACATTCATGTAAGTTACTTCCTAACAATTTATTTAGATCTTTATTTCTAACTTTTCTTATTGGTTACAAATTTCTATTTGCATTTCTCAGTAACGCCTTAGAATTACCAACTTTTTTTCTTAAATTACCATATTTAATTAGAGTGATGTGGTAACTTTTCTCTACTTAAGTAATTAAATAGTTTGGGTCACCAATTCTTATTTGAGTTACTTATCAAGTCTATTTTTTAATTATGAACTTTTCTTCTTTTTTTGGTACTGATTTTCATTTACCTTACCTTTTTTTATTATGCCTTAAATTTATCAACACTTAAGATATTTTTAATCAATGATAAGAAAAGTTATTATATTAAACAAAAAATAAATAGACATTCATAACTCATTTCTTAGAGTTCACGTGGAGCTTTCCAAGAAGGATGCTCAAAATATAATCTCCATGGATGGCTACCAAGTGAAGTGAAAAAGAGTAACACTTCTTTCCCAGCCCTCGACAAAAAGAAAAAAGTTGAAGATTAGTCATGAAAGTAACTACAAACGATCTTACTTTTCTCATCCATTATCGGGTTTCCATGACCTTTCTTGGAAATCCAGACTCAACTATTCTTTTGATAATTTTGAATGCATATGCGACATATACATAACATAGCAAAACAGAAGAAAGAGTGGTTGGAAAATAAAAAAGGAGAGGAAATAGTATTGGTAAATTTGATCAATGTACTTATCAAAGTATTAGTAAGAAGACAATGCATTTGACGAGCACAACTTGTAAGCGACACATCTTTGAAGACGATCGCATTTGATATGATCTCCCAATCAATCTCTCTCTTTGGCTTGGACAACACTTTAATCAGCATACATCTATTCCAATTCATATGATTATTTTGAGCTGTAAAAACATGAAAACTCTCATGTAGTTGCTTCAGATTCAAAGTCATCAACTCTGACTTCCAGTAGTCGTATCCATCTCAAGCATCGCTGCAATCACAAGCATTAAATAGTCCTAGTCGCCTAAGAAAAAAATTTGTATAAATAATTCATACCATCTTATGGCATTCTATAACGTTGTACCATGAGAAACCATGTCTTGGACTATTGTAGAACCACTTAAGATAGTTTGTATAATTGAGTGAGCAACATCCATTTCTTCGAGGATGGACCTACGTTCACAAAGCTGGGGGCGATTGCCCCAATCATCTCGTGAAGAAAATATATTATGTCATTTATAAAAATAATTTTCAATGGTGCCCACACAAATTTGATGAGAAATCACCTTAATTAATTATTTTCTCAATTTTTCATTACTTTTTGCTCCATGATTGAGAACTGCAATAAGTAAATACATAACTTACGAAGGTTTCAGTGCAAACTATAAGAAAAATTTCTTAAGATTTTAGTCATCATTCTATTCCAAGCATAGAACTACAATATTTAATATTTGAATCAATACATTGCATTCACTTTTTATTTTGTATTAGGTTTTCCCACTAATCAAAATTCTCCAAATGTCCCTGATTTTCCCCAAGTATAAACACGAATACAAGGTAGCCAAGATAATCCAAGGCAATCTCAATTCTATAAGAAGTAATATACAAAGCTAACCTCAAAATCTATAGGCCAAAATATATTAGTAATTGGACCAAACCGGAAGGGTAGCGGTCTGTGTGACATCATGAAATTCGACCCCGTTTTCGATAAAGTGAAATAGACATTTCGTCGACGTGTTTAGGGTCCTTTTTCTCTGAACTGATTACTCACGAGTTAACTAACCTATTGAGTGAAGCCGTTAAGGGATTTATCTGCAATAAAATCTCTAAAAGCTACTCAATTGGTTGGATTGGACTAGAATCATATCGATCGATTTTTAACCATGAAATTGAACTCGATTTCGGGAATTGAATTTTAAAGCGCGTCATAATTCTTTTTTTTTTTTTAGGATCTTGTCTCATCGTCCGTCAAATTATTGTGAGTCGAAATTTGATAAAGAAATTATCGAAATAATAATTGAAGACCAAAAGAAAATAGAAAGGGAAAGGGGAAGAGAACAAGAAAATTAAGAATAAAATTATTAATTTATTTCTTTTTCTCTCTCTCTCTCCTCTCCCCTCTCCTTCGTGCGTAGCCAGCCCCGACCGACCGAATCCCCTTGCCAAATTCAATTTGGCTTCTCTCTCTTTCTTTTTCACTTTGACTTTTCAAACCTCTTCTTTCTCACTTATCTCTTCTTCTCTCTCCTCTTTCTTCTCCCCCCAACCCCACGTGACCGACTCCTTCTCTCTTTTTTCTCTCTTGTTCGTGTGAACCAGAAACCGAAGAAGACAGAAGCAGCGGCCACCGTTGTCTGGAGATTGAAGCAGCTCGCCATCGCCGCCGTTCCGCCGCCCAGGCCCGCGCCCGCACGTCCACTGCTTGCCATCGTGCACCGCCTGCCCTCTCCACGCCCAAGCGTCCTCCCCCATGCATCTCCAGCCCCTGTTCCGCTCCATCCAGCCACCGTGAGCGGCCGAGCAAGCCGCCGGAGCCATCGTGCGACCTCACCGGATCGCCACTTGCCTTCCCGACCCTTCTCCGCTCCTAACCATCTCTGTTTCCCTTGTTTCGCAGCCGAACCAGCAAACCCACAAGTGGGTTTCCAGCCGGTTCGTGGGCTATTTTGGGCCGTTTTCGGGCCCCGAACCCGAGCCGTGCTTTGGAAAGTTTTGTTCCTCACGTCGCCCTCATTGGATTGATACGTTTTGCGCTTGATTCCGGTGAGTAATCTCACTAATCGCGGATTAGTTGGCTAATTATGTTTAAGGTTGGTTTAGTTTTAATTAATTAGGTGTAGGTGATTAGATTAGAATAGATTAGCGATTATTAGTCAATTGTGATGCGAATTAGACAAATTGAATATGTAATTAGCAAGTAGACGTGGTCTACTATTTATTGGAAGTGTCTCAGGATTTTTCCCGACCCTTAGTGGGCTTTAATTAGGCTTTTCGGGCCTAAGTGGAATTTTGGTATTTAAATATTAATTTTCGGAATTAAATTAAATAATTATTTATTTTTCGGAAATTCAACTGGGATGGCTTGGGACCGGAATATTATGCTGATGACCGTGGTGAAGTCCATTTATTTAGTTTGGCTTTATTTTGTGCTAAATTGAATTTTTAATAATTATTAATTTAATTTTCGAAATTAATTAATTAATTAATTATTTTTCGGAAATTAAGATTTTGATGGCCGACTACCGAAATCTCGTGCTGATTGTCGTGGCGCAGTCCGTTTATTTATTTGAGCTCTATGTTGTATGAAATTAAATAAATTATGATATTTTAGGAATTTACCCTAAATTGATTGAAATTGAGTGAAATTGAATTATTGATTGGTAGATGGCGAGTATGGCTATTTAGTATTTATAATGCCTTGACGAGCTGTAAAGTGGAGAGAGTCGTGAGAGTGAACTGAGAACTTTATTGGCTGAGACCGATCAAGTATGAAGTATAAATAGGCGTGGTTCGGTGATTAAGCATATCATTGTGCGAAAACGGCGCCTTAAATAACTCACGTAGACTGTCTATGACTTGTGGCAGGCGTGGTTCGATGATTAAGGATATCACTGTGCGAAAACGGCGCCTTAAAGAACGCACGTAGATTGCCTATGAATCGTGATAGGCGTGGTTAGGTGATGAAGGACATCACTGTGCGAAAACGGCGCCTTAAAGAACACACGTAGACTGTCAGTGATTTGTGACCTATGACAAGCGTGATTCGGTGATGAGGAATATCATTGTGCGAAAACGGCGTCTTAAAGAACGCATGTAGACCGTCTGTTACTTATGTTACCTTGGCGAAAGCAATGCCCGAGAGAATTAATGGAGCTCTGTGACTAAGTGTATTATTGGAGGTTTTATGGGATGGAGTGAATGACCTAGAAATGGTCCGACTGAGATGTGATCGACTAAGTCGATTGATCTTTGCCTTGATTCGATGTTGTGAATTGATTAATTGAATGAGAATGACCATGAGTGGTCTTGTTGGCGTGTAATCGACTAGGTTGATTCGATCGATGCTTCGATCTGTGATGTGATTGCTTGGGTGCCTATTTGATTTGTACTAATATGCAGGTGAAATTTGATGCCAAGGTACGTCTTCTGACATGTGCGTGTTTAGGCAGCCTATAGTATAATGATTTACTAATCGGGCTTAGTGGGGTAGAACTCGCTGAGACGTAATCTCATCCTAGTTTGTGGAAAACATTTCAGGACCCCAATGAGGAGCTGATGAGGAGGAGTCTGGGAAGGAGAAGTAAAACCTGAGGAGAAGAATTTTGGAAGAAGAAGATAATCTCGAGAGGGGCCTTGAGTACGGTTGAGATCTCCATTTTGATGTGAATAGAGATAGAGTAAAAAGTTGTGAAGTGTTTTGGTTTGTGTTCTATATAAAAGTTTGGTTATAAGTTTCAATATGAAAAATATAGCTTACTTTTCTATCCCATTATTTTATTGTCTGGGGATTTATAACTGCTTCCGTATGTGCTTAATAAATGAAAAGATCGACGATACATAATCCTGGAATATCGCATTATAAAATCGACTAAGTTAGAAGGATGTGTGCGTGCCCGAGGCACGAGGCGTGACAGCCTGAATATGATTAAACTTGGTCCATGAATGCCTCTGACTTGGTTTAGTCCACTTATTAGCGTGGCTCGTTGATGAAGTGGATTTTTGGACTAGTCACTAGCATGACGTGGCACTGACACGGAGCAGCTCTGACCATGGTCAAATGAGAGATTGACTGGGGGCATAAAGGGACACAAATTGGGGTGAGGCAGGTCGTTGTCGCGTGAAACTAGATTGGGACAGTTAGATCATCTGACATTTCATGGGTGGGTGCGTCGAGTATTGTATAGGGCCATGGTTATTAGCATTTGACTTTCTAGTGATGGGTGATTTGTGCCAAATAACGAGGACCGTGTAAGCTGGCATGTATTCGGAGGGGAGTTGTATTCGCCCGCACAAGGATGTGTGCTCTAGCGCAAGGACATTCTCAGCGGTTGGTGAAGCTAGATCGTAATTGTAGGATAATTCCTAAAGTATTTTGATGATGGCAAAACTTAATCCAAGTATCTGAAGTTCTGAACTATTCAAGCTTTAGAAATTGACTTGCTCTCTTGTAATGCCAACATCAGCACATTCTACGGCACATATTACGGTTAGACAAAATTTATTTAACAAAAAACTAATGCATAGTTTTAAACATTTACGAATTAGTTTATTCATTAATATTGACCAAATATAGATAGCATGCAAATGTAAAAGTTATGTTTTTATTAGACTGTGAATTGGAGACTCTTTATTCTCGTTTCAAAACTCATACTCTCATAAGTTTTTTTTTTTGGTCAGTATACTCTCATAAGTTGAACACTTAGTAATAATAATGCATCTATATTTATGGTCAACTATTTAAATCATGGTATTCGTAGTTCCATAAGCTTTGACTTCTCTAAACTATTAGAGTTATATAGTATCTATGTGTTTTTAGTTTTATTCTTTTGGCTATCTTCTTTGAGGATTTTTTTTTTGGTCCAATCTTTGATGATTGTTACGTAATGAGTTTCCCCTTATTCAATTATAACGTGAAATTAATTGATCAAGGGAAGACTTCTGTTTGGTCTCCATATATAGTTTATTGAACCTAGTAATAATATTTCTCTTGAACTTTGGAAAAAGAGATTGTCAACTAATACTCAATCCTAATTCCCAAAAATAAAAATAAAAATAAAAAGCATGGTGCCGTATGTCAAATTTGACATATGGCTTAAGAAATCTTCAAAGAAATATAATAGAGTCGATATAAATAGGTTGGTAGATGATTTTGGCTTATTAAAACGGTTGGTCCTTCGTTGGGTCTTAATTCAAGTAAAGTAGCCATCAATTTTTTGTGTTCTATTAATTTTGGATCTCAAATCTGCATTTGATAGGATGAAAGAGGAAAATATAAAAGAAGAACGCACACTTGATTGGCATTAAGATTTCTGATCAAAGAAAAAATGCAAAGGACATTCCAATGCCTGCGACAGATCCTGTATCATAAACAAGAACAATCCATGTGAAGCCAGCGAACAATGATTTCAATCCAACAAGAACAAGCTCTCTAACTCAATCGGTCGCACAAAGGTTTCGAGCTCACTCACCTCTAATTTACTCGGAGAACTGATTCATATGAACTAATATGCAACAAAAAAGAAGCTAGCGAACGTATAACAGGAACAAAAATCGCATACACAAGTATAGACTTCACTCAGACAATTACTCAAACAACTAGCAAGCAGTCCGAATGTAAATCTTATTAAGTAAAAGTACACCCAAAGCATCATGTAAAACTTGAAACACGTACGCAATCATAATAGTTGCCTCGAACAAAGTTCAGTTCTTATATAGTCAAATTCGCAATTTCAAGGTCTCTATTTCGCGAGAAACAGAGCGTGCACTTTACCTTATCAAAGCAACGACTAGGGACCAAATCGGAAAAGGAAATTCTGGAAGCTTTTTCGGTGAAGATCGGAGCTGGTAGTGGAGAATCGAACACGAATTAGATTCCTTTCGGACTCTTGGATCTGAAGACAGATTCGAACAGGACAAACTCAGTGCGACGGTGAAACGGCCAACGGCGTTAGCGACAGCCACTGGAATAAGCTAAGAGACGTCAAAAATTGTGATTCGAATCCACCAATCTCTCCTCGAGAGAGGATTGTTATGCATCCAGTGTCCTGGTATTGTTGTCGTTGAGCTCGAAGTGGCTGGCTATGGAGCTAGACCATGGTGATTCAAGGCGACGGAGAAGGAAACCTCTCCCTTTTGCGATCAGAACCCATTCGTCAGAGCCGAACTTCTAGAAAAAATCATGTGAGCAATGACTTGGGCTAAAGGCGAATTGGACTAGGCTTTTTAATAAAAACCACATAAATGGCCGATTTTGCTGGAAATTTCGATTAAAAATCAGGTGTGGACAATCACTGTAAATTGATCTCGCGACATTTTGATGACAAATTCCTCCAAGCCTCAAATTTCAGGATTTACTGATCTTCAAGCTTTTTCAAGTGCTAGATGGGAGATCATCTCATCGAGCTATTGGTTTTTCTTGCTGCCAATTCATCTTCAGCTTCTTCAAGTGGGATAGATCAGGTTAGCTTTGCAAGGAACTGCAGCATAGGATATCAAGCCTTTCTAGTAATTCCAATCTGTCAAGACCTTCAATCTGAACCAGTTCCGGACAGTACCATAGTTCAAATTCCTCGAGATTTTTTAAGTTAGATAAGTTGGGCAATGTCTGAAGGAACCAACACATCCTAAGCTGCAAGAGTTGTAGATTCTTCAGTCTTTCAAGCCCACTGAACTTGCTTGACTTGCAGTTGTCCACTCTCAAGCACTGCAACGATGCTAAACCTTCAAGCCCTTGAATATCACAAATCTCATTGTTGATTAGACTTAGCTCCATCAAATTCTCCAAGTTGGAAAGGTCAACAACCTCAAGGAGATGGCAATAACTAATTTTGAGTTTCCTCAAACCCAAGGGAAGTTGTTGAATTTGGCGTAGGTTCTTCTGCTTCTTCAAGTGGGATAGATCAAGTAAGCTTCGCAAGGAACTGCAGCATTGGATATCAAGCCTTTCTAGTGATTCCAATCTGTCAAGACCTTCAATCTCAACCAGTTTCAGACAATCCCATAGTTCAAACTCCTTGAGATTTTTTAAGTTGGATAAGTTGGCAATGTCTCAAGGAACCAACACATCCTAAGCTGCAAGAGTTGCAGATTCTTCAGTCTTTCAAGCCCACTGAACTTGCTTGACTTGCAGTTGTCCACTCTCAAGCATTGCAACTATGCTAAACCTTCAAGCCCTTGATTATCACAAATCTCATTGTTGATTAGACTTAGCTCCAACAAATTCTCCAAGTTGGAAAGGTTGACAACTTCAAGAATATGGCACTCACTAATTTTGAGTTTCCTCAAACCAGAGGGAAGTTGTTGAATTTGGCACAGGTTCTTCTGCTTCTTCAAGTGGGATAGACCGGTAAGCTTCTCAAGGAACTGTAGCATTGGATATCAAGCCTTTCTAGTGATTCCAATCTGTCAAGACCTTCAATGTCAACCAGTTTCGGACAATCCCATAGTTTGAACTCCTTGAGATTTTTCAAGTTAGATAAGTTGGACAATGTTTGAAGGGAGGGACACATCTTAAGCTGCAAGAGCCGTAGATTCTTCAGTCTTTCAAGCCCGTTGAACTTGCTTGACTTGCAATCGTGCACTTTCAAGCATTGCAACAATGCTAAACCTTCAAGCCCTTGAATTTCACAAATAGGATTCCTAATTAGACTTAGCTCCAACAAATTCTCTAAGTTGGAAAGGTCAATGACTTCAAGAATACTGCAATCACTAATTTTGAGTTTCCTCAGACCAGAGGGAAGCTGTTGAATCTGGCACAGGGTCTTGAACTGGATAATTTCAAGTTCTCTTGTACAATGAAGCCAACCCCAAAATGAGCTTATGCTGGTAATATTCAAAAGTTTCATACGCGATGAGCTATAAAAAGCATGGGATTGTCGCTCTGATTTATAGTAGACAAAGGTTTTATCATCACCTTCGTCGAAACATAATTTCTGGTTTCTTAAACTCAGAAGGCTCACCTGGTTGTAGATCTCTAGAACTTTTTCTACAACACTTGAGGACAAACATAGGCTTATCAAACTCTGTGGAAGCTCCGGCACATTCTTCATGCAAGTTTTTGTTAATGCCAAAACCTTCAAGAGTGGAAGTCTCCCGATATCACCAGGAATCATCTTTAGTTTCTTGCAATTGTTTCCATGAATTTCTTCAAGTTTCTCCGTCGTCCCACTAGCCTCGGGTAACTTTTGCATTAAACCTTGGTCCATCTTCAACACTTTCAAGCTCTTTAGATTGACGGTGGTATTTGGCAACTCTATGATGCTTGTGTATGAGACATCCAACTTAACTAAATGTTTCAGCATTTCAATCGAGTTTGGAAGTTTCGTAAGCGCTTCACACCACTTTGGAATTAACATTTCTAAGGATGAAAATACAGAGAGGTCAGGAGTTTCCTTCAACATGTCACAACCTGATAGATTAAGGACCTTCAATCTTGTAGCCACCTGTCAAATGATTATGTACATCCAACGAGTTTAAGTTATAGAAGTTTTAGGAGACATAAGCAAATATATCGACTAAAAAAGCATTCCACTAAAGTAACCTTATAAATATTTTGTATATGCATTCCTAACTTAAGCCAAAATCACTCTTTGTCACACTTTTTTTCACTTCTTCTAATATTGTCCCCTACAATAAATTGAAAAAAGAAAGATCTATTCTCAAATTACCCCCTGTATCAAAAAATAAAAAGACAGAATATAGCCAATGCTTCTCCTTTAAATCGTAACATCCCTTTCCAACTTCATCATCGAATTATCGATTTTGTGCCCACCACTAATTTATGACACTAAACTTCATGGCTTTTCCTATGTAAATATATCTTCTAAATTTCAATAAATTTTTTTTTTTTTACATATCTTCTAACTATTAACTAATTTATATTTGCACTTAACCTTTTTTTTTTTCACTTCATTATTAAACCTTTTGAAGAGAATAACATTTATTTAATAGTATTGATGTTCTAATAAATTAGTCCGCATGTTCAATTTTACTTGCCAATTTTTATTATTTTGCTAATTTCTCTCTATTTTTTGGTTTTTCTTCGGCACAACATCCTTGTATAGTGTAGATAGTCACTACTTATAATTCACTCAAATTTAAACATCTATAACAACAACTAGAGGGAACTCAAAATAATGTGAATGTTTATAAATTGTTCTTTAAATAGTAATGTTAGTCAATAGATACTAAGCGATGACATTTATTCCATTAGACAATCTAACAACCCAACAAATTATAGAAATCACGAAATATGTATGAATATCTAATAAAGTCATTAGATTTATTTATTGTGCAACCCAAAAATGTAGTTACTAGTAACATATAATGTACAAATTACAATACCCTTCAATTTGAATTGAAGAAAGCCATTGGAGAAGAATTGGCATTAATGGTAAAACAGGAATAACATAATATCAATGTAAAACTATAAAATGCAATGCAGATTGATGACCATCAACCAAATCATAACATCTTTTTTCTTTTTTCGGTAAGTTAATTGTTTGATTAGGTAAAAATGAAAAATGCAATCTTGAAAAATCTGCATAAGTTAAATTCTCTCCATTAACACAACAAAATATCTATGAGCACAATATTGAATCAACGAATAAAAGTGGTCAAGGGTGCCGGTCTTTTCGTTGACCAAAGTGTCTTCACCAGAGATATACAAGTGACATTATCTCTTGAATGACATCTACGACATAAATGTAAAGTAATTTTTTGATTTGATGTTTTTTTTCTAGTGAAACCACAACGATTAAGTTTCAGGCCTATAGAATGAGGGATTGGTGTCATAAGCCTTCTTCAAAACCAAGAGTTGTTTTATGAATTAAACCAATAGACTATTATATAATAATAATAAAGAGATGAAGGATGACGATCGATGACCATGTGCGACGCGAGTTGGTGTGACTAGAAGAAAATATAACATGTTATCCCAAATTTATTTACACACACATCCATACCTTGAGTTGAGTCCAACCACCCCAATGTTCATCTATTGAGCTGCCCCACTTTAGCTCAAGGATGACTAGATTTTTTGGGCAAAAGTTGGTTGCCTGCATTTCTTTTGGACACCAATTCAAAGAAAACCATCTCAATTCTGAAAAGAGATCCCCAAAGTCTCCAGAGAGGATCCCACCAAACAATTTGAGAAATCTAATATTTGGCACTTCAATAAAGTCTTTTGATGTCAAAACAAAGTCTTGGCGAGGTAGTTCAAATTGTTCATAGTACACTGCAATAGTTCCGGTTCCCTAAATTGAGAAAGAGTTGGTTCAAATTGAGGAGTTACAAATAGAGCCCAAAATAAAGGGAAAACAGACCAAGGAAGTTTTCTGCAATGAAAAATGAATACAAGAGTGCACTTAGACTTATACCTTCTTTTGTTGGACAATATCCGGACCACCCCAATGATCCCTCCACACTCGAAAACCCTTTGTTGGGTCTTCGCAATTTTCTTCACATGCAATGCTTTTGCCTAAGTCCTTAAGCTGATCATGCATCCATAGTTCATTCTCCTCTCCAATTTTCACTAAGGCAATTAAAAGCAGAATATCAATCCCCTCACTTGGGAAAAATCCACAGCCATCCCACATGTAATATGGATAGCTCTTATCTTTTCCAGCTAGAAAGCAAGCGATATCAAGAAATATTTGTTGTTGCAAATGATCTAATGCCTGATAACTCGACATTAACTTTTCCTTCACGTCCTTATGCTGACAATATTCCATCTTTTTCAATGTATCTTGCCGCACTCTTTCCTCTTTTTTTCCACATAACAATGAGCCAATAACTTCGATAGCCAGAGGAAGTCCTCTGGTTTTTGCAACAACTTTCTCAGATAGACTCAAGAATGAAATTGGAGGAGAGTTGCTTCTAAAGGTGTGCTTGCTAAATAGTTGAAGAGCTGTGAGATTGTTGAGTTCCTTAACTTCATAAACCAAACAACGTTCAAATTGATCTTGGAGTTTACGAAAAAACACTTGTCTCTTGTTGTAACAACTATCCTACTTCCTAAATCAAACCATTCTTTCTTTGCTGCCAATGTCATGAGTTGGCTCTCCTGATCTACATCATCAAGGACAATAAGAACTTTCTTTCTGCAAAATTGATTTTTGGTCATATTTATGCCATGATCAATGCTAGAAAGTTCAACTCCTAGGTCACCAATGATATCAGAGATTAATTGCCTCTGCACATTTAACAGACCATAACCTTTTGATGCTTCTCGAATATCTGAAATGAAGCTACAATTGTCAAAATTAGTAGATAGTTTGTCGTAGACAACCTTGGCAAAAGTCAACTTGCCTATTCCACCAATTCCCAAATACCAATGAGCCTTACGTCCTTTGATTTGACATCTAGCAAATCTACTACTTCATCTGCTGATTCATCCATTCCAACTAAATGATCGGATATATGCACACAAGATACCTTAGGCTTAATCGATACTTTTTGAGCAATCAAACGTGCAAGTTCTCCGTGGCTGTGTCAGAACACGCAACATTATCAAGTGAATTACAAGGTTGGTGGCAAAGTTTTTCACTTGCAAGACTAAAGAATAACATGAGCTTACGAAATTGACACTGGACCCACCAAACAAAAGAATAAATACATGATTCACTGGTTATGTTCAATCTATTATATAGGTTATCATGCTTATGTCGAGCAATGAATATCAAGTGAATTTTAAGATTGGTGGCAAACTTTTCACTTGCGAGATCAAAATAGAACCTGAAGTTACGAAATTGACGTTGGACCCAGCAAACAAAGGAATAAATACATGATTCAAGATGGTTCTGTTCAATCTAGGACGATAGGTAAATCCTTGAGTCGAGACAATGGAGTGTAGAATTCACAGCAATATCCATCATAATTTTTGGTCCAGAACTAAGAAAAAATTGTGCTTTTCAAATCATAATCCGCCTCCAAGCAAAAGAAACAGAGAGAAAAGGGAAGATGGAGTGGAGTGAGTTAACACACCCTGTGTTCTTGGTGTCCCATCCCTTGATTCCGGTAACTTCCTTGAGTGACTCTGCCCATGTTTTTTTTTTATATGCAGAGTTAATGCATCTGCATACACCCCAGTTTTAAGCTTCACGTCAGAAGGTTCCACATCACAGAAAATGGGCATAACCTCCAATCCATTGGTTTTCCAACACTGTATCATGTGTTCTGGCTCGCGCAGGCACCAGCTACTGGAGGCAAAATCTCTAGAAAAGATGGGAATGTAGATTTTCGAGTCATCGATGGCTTGGTAAATCTCGGGACCGATCTCTTCACCAACGTCAATCCCCCACTTGTCTATGAAAACACTGATACCCTTATCCAGCAGGGCATGATAGAGGGAATCTGTAAAGGTAGCGCGAGTATCCGCTCCTCGAAAACTCAAGAATACATCATACTTAGTCCCCAATGAGCCATGGCTTGTGGATCCTGTTTCCGGAGAAGAGCTCCTTTTCCTTTCCATCTTCGCTGCGTCTGCTAAAATTCTGAAAGCAAATCACCAAAAGATTTGACATGCTTTAATAGGGGGCAACGATCGATGGTTAGGGAGGCAAGCGAGGCTCAGTTTCCATTTCCATCGTGTTGCGGAAATGGTCAACAGAAATTGCAAATATACGATAGAAGAATTAAGAAAAGGCCTAAGCACCACCACAAGTTGACTGGTGGATGGGAAATTCGGTACTGTGCATTTCGAGCTAGTTTATATAAGTTGAATCTTGTGAATTCCGATTTTCAAGGCTGGCGTGGGGCCCACCAGAGTCCAGTCTAAGTAAACCTAAAATTAGGAAGGCAAATTGACGTCAGTGTATTGCTCTAGAAACGTTATATTAAATCAAATGTGATGATTAAGTTTTCTTTTTTGGACAATTTATGGTAAAGTAATATGTCTAGTTAATGTTAAGGGCATTAATGATAAGCGTAAGTATGTGCATGGTCTGGTTTCACATATGACATATAATAAAATGGAATGTAAGGAGGTAATCCCGCTGATCAGAGTAGTTTTCTTAAAACTTATTTTTTTTTGTGCTTTTTTAGAAAGCAAAACTACTTTGACCAAAAAAAGAAAGCAAAACTGTTTACTTTATTGTTAAAATTTAAAATGTTTATTCAAGTACGACAAAATTATATGTAAATTACTTATCAATTTTTTTGTGTTCTGAAAATATATATTTCAAGGAAAAAATGTATAATTGCGTCGGCAATAAAGATTTAATTAAAGAAACAGTAAAACATAAAATTTACCGATGCAAGCTTGAAACTAGGTCTTTTTTTCTTCTTATGCTAGCGAAAGGGTAAAGCTGCAAATCCACTATCGCTGGTGGACCAAATCATTGTCCTTTAATTGGGATGTGACTCTTTCCCTTCGGCCCCCTCCCGAAAGACCTAAAAAAGTAAAATAAAAATTGGGATGTGTCGTCTTTTTGCTTTCACCCTTTTTTCCTTCTTTCCTTTTTGGAAAGAGACGAGAAAAAAGCGTAAGAAATCGTGTCCGTGAAGCAAAGCCACAAGTTAATCACTAAATTTGTCCCGTAGCAACTCTTCTCACTTGAAAAGGAAAAAGGGGTTTGAATTCCTAAGGAGAATGAGAGTAAAAATGATTTAACTTTATATATGGGTTTCCTATAAAAATTAATATATTGAAAAATCCTAAATTGATATACTTGTGATGAATTTACCAAAAACTATTCTTTTAACCATGAAAAATTTCGAATCGGTACACTTGTAACAAATTTACCCCAATTAACCATAAAAAATCATAAATTAATACATTATGATAAATTTATCCCAAACTAATTTATTCGACTACAAAAATTCAAAACTAGTAAATTTATGATAAATATACTTTCCACTAAATTGAATTAATATCACAAAACGTCACATGAATGGACCTAGACTTAGAACCAGGGAAGGTAAGTAAATTTCCTGCAGGTATGCATCCCACATTGGGCGAACAACTCCCGTTCAAGCCCTTCAGGGACAGCCTTTTAGCAGGAAACCACTCAGCCCTTTAGTTCAGAGCCTAAAGATACCCAGAGATGCTAGGATGGAAGCGTTTCTAACCTATCCAAACTGCATTTCTCGAAGGATCATACCAGGCTAGAGAAGAAGAGGGATTTAGAAAGCAATGGAGAGTTTTTCACAAAGCACACACTTTACTTCAGGGGACTCTGCCCAACACAATACACCCTCCTTGCCTTATATAGGCAAAATGAGGTCATAAAGCAGCAAACAAGGACTAAGCTCATGGGTCCGGATACAAACAGAGGCACCCGAAACTTTCGGGAGGGAATTATTCGCACACTATGAACAGTAACTATACTGTTAACAATACATTCCCTAACCTAGTGCTACAGTAAAAGTGAATAGTGACTTGCTACAGTGAAATTGTATGAACTCAACGGTCTCGTCCGTCAAGGGCATTGTAGCTACAGACTGAATCTGAGTCATCTGAGCTGTCTTCTAGGAGATGGGCCTCGTATTTTTGTTGAAGGGCTTTAAGATCTTCAAGTGAGAGGATTTGATTCAGCCTTCTTGATGATGATGCTTGTACATGAGCCTAATGGGATGCTTCTTCTTCTGCCCAGTTTGTATTTTCACTTGAAGTGTTGGCAGGTATGTTTGGCTGAGGCCAATTTGAAGGCTGTGCATAATACGATGTGTCCATGTTCTGGAATGAGGACAAAGCTGCATGTTCGTAGGGGTCCTGGGACAGAGGTCCTCCAAAGCGTGCATAGGGGTCTTGAGTGAACTGGACAATGTCATCTTCGTTTGTCACTTCATGCTCTTGGGATGATGCAGCTTGTCTGTATTGCCTGAGTGCTTCCTTAGCTTCTGGTGCTAGGTCATAATGATCCCACATAGTGGGTACATTATTTCAAATGTCTTCAGGAATGGTTTTGTTTTCTTGGCATAGGATTCTCTGGAGTTCTCAGTACTCATTTTCACAAAATCTAACAGATCTTGGATAAGATTTGTGAATCCGAGCTTCTCGGCTATTCAAGTGCGGTTTATAGGAAGTGGTTCCTATTTCGAGTGGTGCATCAAGAATACTACCATTATTTCTGCAAAAATTCCATGGACGTCGGAAAAACAGGATGGTGTGAACTTCAGGATTTGGTGTCATGGTTCTCAGTTCTTTTTCTAAGTCTTGTTTCCAACATGTAGGATGATAGAACTAATTAAGAAAGTCTAAGAGATTCTTATCACTTTCTTTTTCGATGTTTCTTCCGAGCATGAATATCCTTGTGAGGTTGGCAATGAATCTTCTGGTGGGAATTTCAATGGCTATTAAGTAATTATTGGTTAAGTACCATAACAGCGTTTTGAGCTGATCAGGGAAATCATCTTCCTTCCAGATAAGAGAATGAATGAAAGGATAATTCAAATTTAATTCGAAAGGATAAAGAATCGAACCTCCATTGAATCTGAAGAGATTTGTGTGGCATTGCCACATGAGGTTGTCCAGGTTCTTAGTAAACTGTCATTTTGAATTTGTTGAATAATCTCCGGGGAAATTTCCAGCTTGGCAAGTCTTTGATCTTCTCAATTTTGTATTTCACGCCATGATTGAGCATATGAAAAGCGGGTCTTTTGATGTACATGTTGATTTCAGCTGGTGCTTTAGGTCTTGACAAAAAATCAGCAAGCACATTCTTTTTTCCAGGAATGTGTTTGGTTTCAAAAGAGTATTTTGAGAACCATTCAGCCCATCGAAGCAATTGAGAGTTTGGAATCTGCTTCTGTTTAAACTTGGTCATCTGTGGAAAAGATGCCATGTCTAATTCTACTAGGAAATGATGGCCGATGAGATGAAACTCAAATTTTTTGATTCCATTTTTTACTGCTAGGATCTCTTTGAAAGTGGAATGGTAATGCATTTCAGCTTGAGAAAACTTTCCACTTTTGTGAGCACAAAGGAGTCTCTTACCATCAATTTCTTCAAACAGGACGGCTACCCAATATTCATCACTGGCGTCAGTTAGAAGAATTCTTTTTCCCGTTGATGGTATCTGCAATGGTGGGAGATTCTGCATAATCTCCTTAAGCTTAGCAACTGCTTTAGTCTGAATTTTTCCCCAAGGTGGGGAATTCTTTTTTAGCATGGATTGCAAGGGAATCAGGAGCTTTGCAATATTTGGGACAAAATTCCTGAGATAATTGATTATCCCAAGAAATTGCTGAACTTGTTTTGTTGTGAAGTTGTCTTCAGGAAACTTCAGTAGTTCTTGAGCGATATGTGGCCCTGGATAGTATGTACCTTTGTTGAGGTGCATACCAAGAAATTCAATTTCTATATGGGCAATATTCATTTTCCTTTGAGAAAGCATAATGCCATGCTTTCTCACGATTTCTGCAAATTGTTCAAGGAGTTGGCAGTGTGACTGTTCATCAGGACTGTAGAGTAGAATATCGTCGATATATACTGCTGCACTTGGCAATATTGGTTGGAAAATACGACACATGGCCTTTTGGAAAAGGGATGGTTCTACCTTTAAACCAAAAGGAAGAACTTTCCACTGGAAGTGCTGGTTGGGGATACAGAATCCTGTTTTGGATTTGTCTTCAGGATGGATGCCCAATTGCCAAAATCCGGCTTTGAGGTCGAATTTGGAATAAATATGGGCCTTGGTTAACCCAGTGAAGAGAGAATCTCTGGATGGTAAAGGGAACTTATCATCTTGGAGAAAAAGATTGAGAGGTTGATAGTTGATTACCAATCTCATTTTTCCTCTGTTTTGTTCAGCACGCTTATTGACATAAAAGGCTTCACAAGCCCATTGAGAGTTGGAGATTTCAATAAGTCCTTGCTGCAATAGTTCTGAGCATTCCCTTTGAGCTAAAGCCAAATGTTCAGGCTTCATTCCCATATGACTCGCCTTGGTTGGATTTATGTCTTCATTTTTTTTTTTTTTAAGGGAAGGCGAACAAAGAATTCAGGGTTTTTCCATAAGGGATGAGAACATTTTTGAGCGAATTCTGAATGGGATTCCGAACAAGATTCTAACAACTTTTGCATGATTGGATCTAATAAACTCATCTGAATGGAAAAGAGTCTCTGAATATTGACAAACTTAGAGAATTGGTCTTTATATCTAAGACCTTTTCCAGGAATGATTCAAAGTTTAGATATTTGAGTCATGATATCCCATCAAATTATCAAATCTTTATTGGGAAGGCTTGATCCAAACATCATTGTGGTTATGGAACACTGAGGAAAAAACTGGACAGTGACTGGAGTGGTTCTGACATTTGTGGAGAAAGTATCTCCTTAAGCAGAATTGAAGTATCGGATTTAAGGAGTCCAGAATTCTTCAGGCAGAACTTTAGTATCTGGAATGGAACAACTTGCTCCGGTATCAATTAGAGCAATAACACTGATAGGTTTAGCAAACTTCGAAGTGAGGATTTTTACAGGAAAATGGGGACAGTGAATATGACTTGAAAATATGTCAGAATTTGGTTCTGGAGATGTGGGAGATATGTGAAAAATGTTTTCAGATTTTGAGTCTGACTCAGTTTCACTGGAAGTTTGATAAAAGGGAATAACACAAAGAGTTTGTTCAGTTGGTTCTTCATCAGCAGAGAATAAGGATTCAATATCATTATTTTCAAGGGAAATACCTATTTCATTCTCTATTAGATGATTCTGACCTTTTTTCGCCTGAGGACAATTTTTGGCAAAATGTCCTTTCTTGTTGCAAATGTAGCAACGGCTTGATTTCTTATGGCCTGTGTGATCTTTCCTCTTGCGTAGGTATCGCCATTTTTTTTTTTCCGGAAATGCTTAGAGCCATGCTTGGATTTCTTTATCGAATACTTCTTGTAGTGTTTTTTCTTCCGGGAATACTGGCCACAAGTACCATCACAATCTCGCTTGGAGCATTTGATTTTTAACTTCTGGCGGGAACAAGTTGATTCAAGACGCTTGTCATTTGTGATGTATGTTCGGACCATCTGGCGCTTTAAGCATAGTTTTTCAAGGCATAGATGGATTTCTTGCTGTATTTCTCACAAGGGAATATCTTGTACCCTTCTTTGCTTTCCAAAAAAAGATCTTTCAACCATCTGGGATATAGCTCTTTTGGAATGGATGTGAGGAAAACATGCTTCAGATTTGGATCTGCGCCAATTTGGTAAAAGAGTTGAAGCATTAGTCGGTAATGCTTATCAAGATGCTTTGCCTGAAGAGAGCAGCATCTTCTCTCAAAAAATTCCCTTCTTTTTATCTCTATGAGATCTCCGGGTGTTCCCACAAAAACATGATATAAGTAGGTAAGGGCATGGCTGAAATTGGGTGACATTAGGAACAAAATCTGGTCTTGTTCTAAGAGTGATTGCCACCAAAATTTAAGGCTCCCTGTGAACGTTGTAACAAAGTTGTATAGGACATCATTCATATCATGGTTGGTGATGGACTGTGTTTTCAACCAGGTATGAAATTCTTCAAGTCTTTCTGGCCATTTTGGATAAGGAATATCGTCAATGGTGAATAATTGTTTTGATGCCATAGACACATACCTAATAGGATTGTTCCTAGTAGGATTGCTTGTCTGACCAATGTCTGGATCAGAATAGTTGGATTCCATCTCATAATCTGGAGGATCAGCCATGAATATTTGTGAGGTTTCTGGCGCAATTGGGGGGGGGGGATCAACTGTAGAAATGGAGAGGGATGAAGAAGAAAGAGATGCTGAATCTGATTTAGTAGGAGAAGTTTGTTCAACTGGAAACAGAATCTGTTTTTCTGAGATGGCAGGATCAGGCTCAGGCTGTTGGATAACAGGATCAGGTTCCTGAGTATCCAAGTCCTTTAGAAAGGATTCTAATGGATTTGATAACATCATCTATTCTGGCTTGTCTCTTATAACAATTGAACTTGATTCTGTAGGTGAGCTTTTTTCTTTTCCTTTTTCCTTTTGCAGGGCCCTGAGGCGATTTCGTATTTCTGCCATATCTGGTTCTCTTCTGTAGGGATCTTCTGGAATGTTGGCAAAAATAGACGTCTGTGGATGTGGGGGTAAATATCCAGTTCTAACAGGTGGTGCCAACGGATCGAAAGGTCTAAACCTTCCTTCTTCAAGAAGTTAGATTTGTTTCTTGAGCTTGTTTATTTCTGGCTTTGGACTTTCAAGATAGTGGTACCCAAGATGTTGTCCTGATTCCAAGGTGTGAAGCCTTTTTTGGAATTCGGAAAGTATCTTCTTGGTGCTTTCATCATATCTTCGAAGATCTTGTTGCACATTTCCAATTTTGGAGTCAATAGCCTTGAAGGCATTGTTTTGTGCCAACAAAGTCTCTGATTGCCAGTTTAGAATAGCTTCAGCAGCAGGGGTTTTCTTTTGTCTCCCATGTTCGTCCACATCAGTGGGGGTAGGAATCTTGGGAATATGACGATATCTGTTGTGTGGATCGATAAACTCTTCTGGGGTAGGAAACGAGAGTTTAGAGCTTCCCTTAACAAGAGGGGGAAAGTCAGTGTCTTGGAACATGGCAATAGAAGAAGTGGGTGGTGCTTCTGCTGGGACTTCAAGCGAGTAAGAATGTTTCTTAGCCCATTTGAGGATTGGCTTGTAAAATGGAGAAAGAGTTTGTTTCTTCTGAGGAGGAGAAGGTGGAGGTGATTTTGGTGGATCTGGTAAGACTTGAGATGCAGTACTGAACTCTGGTGGTGGAGGTGGTGCATAAGAAACCATAAACTGGTATTTGTCACACTCACCAAGAGTATCAACGGAGGAGTCTCCGTCTAAGTACCTTTGATACATCTTATCCTTTGGCCTTTTCCTTCGAGGTGGAGGTTTTGCAAGAGGGTCTACCTCATCAGGGGAGTTTGTACAATAGGAACATTGGCAAAAAGGATCTCAAAAACAATGACCATAATTGTCTTTATAGTAATGAACAGGATGTCCATCAACTATTGAAGTGCCGAACATATTTTTTTGGGTCTGGTTCAGAAATAGATTGAGGAACACATGGTTCAATCATGAAAATGGTCTAGAAGATAGAAGGACTTTCTTCCTTTTCTTTGTCAAATTTGATGGAAACAGTTCCATCTTTTTTCCATACAAACTCCGAGTCCGTAGACTGGAAGGGCTTGTTATGCTGTTGTAGCTTTTCGTAGTTGGTGATCCAAGTTTCTGGAAGGAGCTTGGCCAACGTATCCTTCGGGATTTGTCTGGGAACATGGATGCAGGATGCCTGGTCATTTTGCATGGAGATGAACAACGCATCTTCATTACCATTGTTGAAGTTGAGGTCGAGGACATGATTCTGCACTCGATAAACCATCTGGTAATGTAGGGTTGCAGCTACAGAGTCAGCAGTTTGAGGGGCTCTAGTAAGTTGAACTTGAACTTTAAGAAAAGAGAGTAGCTGGGGGTCTGATAAAGCGATATTGAAGTTTGGATACAAAGTTACGAAGACTGTTCCGGCATTCAAAGTAGTTTGAACAGTACAAATGCAAGCATGCTGGTATTGTAAAAACCTGGTATCCAACAAAGCAATTCTTGCCACAACTGGCAAACTTTTACGACCATGGAAGGTGAGAGCAAGTCGAACAGCTCCATAATGAACATGAGTATATCCCTGTTGAACCCATTGTCTGGGAAATTCTGGAGGGATCTGGAGAGTAACAAAGTACTCATTTTCCGTAGCAGGAATAAGATGCTGGTCGAATTTAGAGTACTGAATGTACTCTTTTACTTGCTTTGGGGTTTGGTGAATAAGCTGGCGGATGGAGCGAATAGGTGAGAATGACGAGTTGGGTTTAGCAAAAGCTGAGTAAGGATTCATGAGAGAAAGTTGGGTTTCAGAAATCTTGGTTTCATCGCTAAGAGAGACTTCATAAAGATAATCTATCTAAGAAGCGTTGAAAACACGGAATTCTGAAGGGGTTGAAGATGAAGACGAAGGAACAAGAGAAACGGGTGCTTCGAGGACTTCTGGTTGTGTAGACTCTGGTTGTGTGGTCATGATGTGAAAAGATCTTCTTAGCTCTGGATTCACCTATCAAGCGCATGGAATGGATAATATCAAAAACGAAACCATGGCTTTGATACCATGAATAGACCTAGACTTAGAACCAGGGAAGGTAAGTAAATTTCCTGTAGGTATGCATCTCATATTGGGCGAACAACTCCCGTTCAAGCCCTTCAGGGACAGCCTTTTAGCAGGAAACCACTCAGCCCTTTAGTTCAGAAAACTGTGACAAACGGAGTGTAAAATCTCAAATTGTTATACCAATCAACTATCATGTGTTATTTAATTTAATAATTTGACAATAAAAACATAAGGTAAATTTGTGACAAATTTATCAGTTTTTGGTAAATTTATCAAATATATACCATTTTAGGTTTTTTTGTGATAAAAAATAGTTTGGAGTAAATTTGTCACATGTGTACCAGGTTTTGAGTTTCTCAAATATTAATCCTTCCTATAAAGAGATGGGATAAAAAATTTGAAAATGAGAGTTAAAGTACAAGTAAATTGAAATATATAAAAAACTTGATAAAAAAATTAAAATATAAAAAAGAAAAAGAAAAGCAAAGGCACAAGTTTTCATTTCCGTTGACCTGCGGCCCACCGAAGTCAAATCAACATAAAGTGGAAGTTTGACGTCTAAGTAAAATGTAAATATGAAGCGCATGTATCTAAAAAATAAAAGGAAAAGAAGAATTGGCACTTGCTTGAGATTAAAATTTCTCATTTAGAAATAATGGAAAAGAGTTACTTGACAAGATGACAATCCAAAAAATAAATTAAAAAGAGAGACAAAAAATTGCACCTCGATTGCAATAGCGTCAGAAGCAAACCTACTACAATTCAAGGATGCTTCGAGTGGCCTGATCGTTTTGGTCATGAAGAAAGTGCTGCTTTTTTGGAGTTAACTTTATTGTACCATTACTAGTCAAAAGCAACAAGAAAAATAAATCCAAAAAAGCTGGATTGTTGACAATTTTAGGTGCTTTTTAATTTTAATTATACATGCATTTCTAAAAGAAGATTGGGAAAATAGAATCTTATGAAACTTTGTTAACTTATATTCATTTAGGTTGGATGATTCAATTATGTAATATTTTATTGAATTAAAATTTACGTATAAAGAAAATTACAATTATTATTAAATTTTTTAAAATTTGTCTATGCAATCCATAACCCAGATCAAATTATTGAAATAGGAAATTTCCTAACATGGAGATGCTAAAAAATCTCAAACAAATCAAGATTAGAATTGAATAATATCAAATTAGATAATCAATAATTGCAAACAATCAAATTGGTTCGAGAAATTACCTAGTTTCATGTATTTCTTTCCGAGAATCGGGACCGGGGCGGGGAGCTTTACGTCGACCCATGAGGAGGAACGTCAGGACCAGAGCAGCAACGATGGCGATCCAGTAAGGACACGGCATATTGCACACAGGTTTGCTAGAACAAAAGATGCGACGGTAAAGGTTTGTTGGTGTTGGGCGGTCTAACTGGAAAGCTGGGGTCGCCCGGACTCTGCTTGGCGGCAATGGTGTGTGTTCGATCAAACGTAGCAGAGGAAAGAAAACGGCAAGCGGTGGCGTCAAGTGGAGCCGGGATGCCGCCTGGAATCACCGGAAACCGCCAGGGACTGCTGCTGTGGCGTTAGAATAAGTCGGCAAAGCTGCTGTCGCGGCTGTAGCAGGACGTGCCGAGCCAGCAAGCGAGGTAGAGGCGCGACGATGGGCAAGCCGGTAGCGAGCGCGGTGACTGGTGAGGGGCGGCGGCGGTGGCGTTAGTTGGAGTACAGGAGCCAGAGATTAACACCGGCAAACAAGGTCTCGAGAAATTCGACGAGAAAGCAAACCAGACCGCCAGACTAAAGCAGCAACCACTCCGAGAAATTAAACGAAACCGGCTGAACAAGAACCCCCAAGAACGATGAACAGTCGCCTTTCCTTTTCTTTTCGTCTCTCAAATTGTGAGCCGTCCCCGCTTGAGTGTTGCGTGTCTGAGGGTTGTGCAGAAGCTGCTGTCCCAATGCTCCCATCTCTTTCTGTAGTGTTTCTTTTTTACTTTTACCTTTTTTTTTTGAGCTATCAATCTCACTTTTCTTGTTTTAATATAAATATAGGACTGCCAATATTCCTCTCCCTCCCAAACCTCACGGAAAGCTCCCAGAATTTGCTTCAGATATCTTCGTCGTTGACCGAGCAACTAGATTGGGTCTGATCTTTTCCTTTTCTAAGAAATGTTGGTTTCGTAAAATATGGATGATTTGAAAAAGAAAAATCTAAAAATATATTACTCGTTTCGCTTAAAATAATTAATTAATAAAAATATATTTATTATCGACAACTATTTATGATTTAACATTTATGTAAATGATAAAAAGAATTTATTAATTTATTTTTATAAATGATACAAATAATTATTTTAAATGAATATTTTTATTTTATTCATTTTTCGTTAAAGAAATGGAACAAAATTTATTATTTTCTTTTGTGGGTTCCTACAATGTGCAAGACCACGATACTCCTTCTTTTCTTCAATCTTGCCATGATACCGTTGTGAAAGACATTCCTGCGATTTCCTTTGAAATTTTTTCATTAAATTGTCTTTATCCCCCTGAATTTACTTTAATAAATTTAATTTTTCCACCTTGGCACTTCTTCCATTTATAAATTTCGGCCACTTACTATGGGCTTGGCCAAAATCTAAATAATGCATGAAAAAATTGTAATTAAGAGTGCATTTGTTTTGTGGAAAATGAATGATTTGGAAAATATTTTTCTAAAAATGATTGTCTAAATCACTTGCAAAAATAAATGAACAGAAAATATTTTCATCACCTATGAAAATGTATAGAAACAAACTATCATCAACAATGAAAGCATTTTTTACTGACTAATAATTTTAAACGACACAAGCAACCATTTCTTTTAAATGTTTTCCAAATTATTCATTCTCTGTTAAACAAATAGAGTCTAATATGCAAAATGCAATTATTGATTTTTTTGTTAGGGATTAGGATTGATTGATAAATTTTTTTATGTAATTAACAACTCATTGGGTCGTCAAAATTTATGTTTCAACAACAAATAAGCTACCAATAAATATTTACCCAAAGTGAGTTCACCACCAACTATAGTGGCATCATCCCCTAAAATTTGTCCTTTTTTAATGCATTAAGTCTGTGAAATCTAGGATTTTTTTTATGCATACAAGTATTTTTGTTGGAACATAAGTGTTGGGAAAATAGAAATCTCACAAAAAATAAAATCAATTGTACAGTGGTCATATAAAGTCCAAGTTTGAGGAAAAAGTATAAACACCTCCTTTTTCTTTCCATCTTCTACTAAAATTTTGAAAGCGAATTACAACATATAAAATTACACTGCATTTTATAGTGACTCTACAAGACTTGGATGATGGAAAACGCAGTATGATGCATTTCAAGGAAGTTGCAAGAACCCTGTATGAGCAATGGTAGGAAAGTGAGGGTCCGTTTCCATCTCCATTTCCATTGTAGTGTGGCATCGATCGTGAAAATTGACAGAGATATGAATAACAAATGGCCTAAGCCCCACAAGTTGAGATAATTTAGAAGAAGTGGTCTCAAAATACGGGGGAGAGTGGGAGTGGGGAGAGTGGGAGTGGTTGCTCAGTCCCCATCAATTCAAGTTACCATATTAACACTAAATTCCAAAGCGACGTGTCCGAGAAATATAACTATGTACATATTTCAAGTTGCCTTTGCAAACTTAGAAGACCGGAATTTGAACTTTTTGATGCTTGTTGTGTATCCAAGATAAAGCTACAACTTTCAAAATTAGTAGACAACTCGTGATAAATGACCTTGGCAAGAGTTGTCTTGCCTATGCCGCCCATTCCCCATATTTCAATGAGTCTTATGTCCTCAGATTCAACACCCAACAAATCTATTATTGCGTCCATTGATTGGTCGACACCGATCAAATCATCGGATAGATGTACTGGGGACACCTTAAGCTTAACCAAAATTTTACGAGCTATTAATCGCGTGAGTTTTTCATGGCTGCATGTCAGTAGAAATAGCATAATTAAGTGACCGTCAAATTAAAAACAAGCATGCGTATAGACAAGATCATTCGATGATGTAAGCCACAAAACGTGGGACATAGAGGGACAAAGATAATGCATGAGTTTCCGAATTGATTCAATCATAGTGATAGGATACAATAATTTTTCAATGAAGGTGATGACAGAGAGCAAGAAGTTTCACATGATTTCTTCTAATATTCATCGCACAATTAACCAGAAGCGAGCATGGTTTGGGTGGCCCGATTCATAGCTGGAACTAGGATTTTTTTATTTTTTTTTTGGGATCAGAATTGGAACTAGAAACTTAACCAAGGGGTCCTTCTGCTTTTTTTTTTTTTTTTTGGAAATTTGGAACCGAACTAGTCAATCTTGCAATCGGCTTGGACCTCATAACACAAACTGGTTGCTTTAGTTGGGTTTTGTAAGTTTTAGGACTCAACTGTACTTTTGTAATAAGTTTTAGAATTTTCAATACACTTATCCCTAAATATGCATAGAGTGGTTTAGAGTCATACCCATCCAAGAACCAACCTGATCAGTTTGGTACCTGAGTACTATAGAGGTGGAAAGAAAACCCAGGAGGATTGACCCAAAACCTGACCAAAGCATCCAGTTCGTGTATGAAGCTTCATGTTCAAACTGCTTGGAACACATTATTTCAGTGGGTCCTTCCAAGTTTTGATTCAAATCAAAACAGAAAAACCGAGCCTTCGAAATTGTAGAAAATATGTATTAAATCAGATTTGCGGAAACATGCTCTACGGAACCAAAATAGATGGAAAAAGTATACAATTTGCAAGTATAGTCCTTCAAGCGCGTCAAACTGCTGCAGAGAGACACATTAGTAACAAATACGTCTATTAATATGAGGTCGCCTTGCCATGATGATCCAGCATGTGATGTTGATTCTGGCGACATGATTTTCCACCATTGAGCACACACTGCCTGAAGAGAGCAAGAGAGAGGTATAGGGCAGCCACGGATGCTATTAGGAAGCTTGGCGGTTCTCGGTGCCAGTAGAGCACGCCAAGGACCACTATTGAATTTGCAAAAGTGAAAAGTTCAAACAAATCTGGCGGAAAAGGAAGAGAAGCAAAGAAGATGGTACTGATAGTGAACCAAAAACCCACCCGCACAGAATCAAAAATTTCGGATCGTTATCCTGGGTGTCATTGGTTCAAGCTAAACAGATGGCGTTCATGGCTTTTCAGGCCATTTTGAGTTTTTAAGGAAACCGATCCATTGACAGTCCTATCATGTTTTTTCTTTTTTTTGGTCGAAGAAACAGATGGTATTCATTAAAGCGTGATATTACAACCTGAAGATAAAGCATCGACATAAACTATATCAAGCAAAATATACGGGGGAAATAGATTCCAGTTTTGGGCCGAAGTATGGAGATGGGCCTTTGCAGCCCAGTCAGTAGCTAGGTTTGCTCCCCTTCTGCAGTGGAGCATCGTTAGGTTAGGAAACTGAGCAACCAAAAAGAACGCTTCATCAAGCACTGATCACAGCTCCCATGGTGACGATCGCAGACCCTTCATGATTTCCACAAAATGAAGACAGTCAGATTCGACTTCCAGAGTGACGTTGTGGAGGCCTTGGCTAAGGAGATGTCGAAGTGAAGAGATGAGGGCTTGACACTCCGTTTCAAAGGCTGAGTTCGCAGGGACGCATCTCGAATGCAGATCAGTAAGTATCCCTTTGTGATCTCTGTAAAGACAGGCGATGGATCCAGTGGTGCTACCCGGCTGAAAGCTTCCATCAATATTGCATTTCAGGGTACCCAAGTCAGGAGTCGCCAGAGGTGTGTCGGATCAATTGGTTGAAGCGCAGATCTGAACTGAGATGCAAGGGCGGAGATCTGTACTGAGATGCAAGGGAGGAGATCTGTTGTGATTTCAGTTGGGTAATAGCATTCTGGATGGCGAGTGCGGGCATGGGCTTCCGGTTGCGAAAGATAAAATCATTTCGCATCCGCCAAATCTGCCACAGGGTGTTCACAACCAGCTCTAAACCAGGTAAGTGCCGAGGTAAGTCCAACCTTTCTGTGAGCCAAGAATCAAAGCTGTTGGTGGCAAGTGATGACAACGGAATATTAATCTGAGGGTCAGACCAAATAGGGCGCGTCCATGGACAATGGAAAAATAAATGTTCTAGTGATTCAGGAACTTGCTGGTGACATAGAGCGCAAAAAGGGTCGGGATGATATGTCTTTGGAATAGATTCGCTCTGGTTGCAAGGGCATTGTGGCAAGCTGACCATAGAAACGTCTTAAGTTTCGGTTCTGTCTTCATTGCCCATATTCTTTTCCATAATGCTGCAGCAATATTTGTTGATGTTGATGCTCTATTACTCTGATGAGATTGTATCGCTTGCATGACAGCATAATAGTTGCTTCATACAGTATGTTGTCCATCTGTGGTAGCTGACCAAATAAGTTTATCAGTCGAATAAAGACGTCTGACCGGTATAGAGAGAATTTCGGTAGTAATATGATTTTCAAAGAAACGTTGGATCATATTTTGGTTCCAGTTGTGGTGGATGGGATCAATAAGGTCTGCCACCAGAACAGGTTCTTCTCGAGCTTTCGGATCATGTAGAGCACCCATTGGTAACCATCTATCTCCTCGGATTCTAATGTTATTGCCATTTCCCACTGACCAACGAACATCTGGTAGAATAGCATCCCATCCCATAAGCATGCTATGCCATCCCCATGATGGCCGAGATCCCCTAGTAGCACACATGAAATCCGTCGAGTGAAAATATAAGCCTTTAAATAACCGACTCCATAAAGCTTGAGGCTGCTATAACAACACCAAGCCTGTTTTCCGAGCATGGCTCTATTAATTGCAATTAGGTCACAAAAACCCATTCCTCCATTTTCTTTCCTATTTTTCAGAATCTCCCATTTTAACCAGTGAATACCGACTCTATTCTGATCATTTCTCCACCAAAATCTAGCAATTCGTGATTCAATAGTTTTGCAAATAGAAAGAGGCAACTTGAATATAGACATAGCATAATGAGAAATGGACTGAACAACAGATTTGATAAGAATCTCCTTACCCCCTTTAGAGATAAATTTCTCTTTCCATCCCTCTAATTTAGCAGTAACTCTTGCAAGTATCCAGGAACACATCTCCCTTTTAGAACGGCCCCAGTCAGAAGGTATGCCTAAGTATTTTCCACAGCCTTATAGGATAGGCGTCCTAAGTTCCCGAGCCATATTCTGTTGAAGAGCTAGGGGGCAATTTTTACTGAAAATCATACCTGATTTATTCCTGTTAACAAGCTGTCCAGTAGCCAAACAATAGAGATTCAAAATATTTGCTAGGTTCTGACTCTCTTGAATGCTACCAGATAGGAAAAAGATTGCATCATCCGCGAAAAAGAGATGGGATAATTTAGGACACCATCTATTTAACCGAATACCTCGAATGTGTCCTATCATGTTGAATTGGTACTTTTGAGGCTCAAATCGGAAAATGAATTGAATCCGCTTGGTTCTTAGGCTTTGGACCATGAACCTGTCCGATTCTTCTGAGAATTGACTTTGAACTGGACTATTAAGTCCAATTCCGGCCTGTTCCCTGGTTGAATCTGAATTGTTACTCGCCCCTACTTATGGCCTTATTGACACCAAAACCAAAATTAATGCCTAAACGTAGAGAATTTAATAAGCCTCACAATATACTTAATTCGATAAGGTCCACTCGATAAAATGTCAAGAAAAGTCATAATAATACAATTTATCCACAAAACCCATCGATAGAATATTTGAAAGGCTTATCAATTGTGAATTTCCTATGGAGGGATGACTTGAGACATAAAAGGAAGTTTACGTCTGAAAGTTCCATCGGCCAAAAACTACTTATAGCTAAAAGATCAAAAACAGTTCCAAGTCATCTCTCATGTAGCACGCAAATCAAAATGCAATTTGGGATCCTTACGGAGGAAGATCAGGATATGGGTCCATTAGAGATAGAGGCGGAATTCAAGACAAAAAACTCTTAACATCATCTACAACTCAAGATATGTCTCTGAAGACAATTAAAGCACTATGAACAAGAATCATTCAGCATCAAGCGAGAAGTCCTTTTGGTTTTGAAGATTCCCCGCGTTACACTTTCACTTAGGTTTTAAATTTCAAATTTAAATAGGTTTAGAACTCCTAGGTTCAATATTTGTCTTTGATATTTTAAGAAGCCATTGATCGGTTTCTGGTGATCACATCTTAAAAGAACATGCGGAACGGGCCGAGAACAAAATTAAAAAAAGAAAAAGAAAAAGAAAATGCTCTTCAAATTATAACCAGTATTTGAGTAAAAGAAACCGAGAAAGAAGGGAAAAAAGAGTCGAGGGAGTTAACATACCCCATGTCCTTGGTGTCCCATCCCTTGATTTAAATTCAAGACAAACCTTGAGTGCCTTCCGCCAGAGATTCACAGTCTCTGTCTTAGCTTATGCTGAGTTAATTGATACCTATACACATTGGTTTCAAGTTTCACATCAGCAGGTGTCACATCATAAAAAATGAGCAAAACCTCCAGTTCATTGGTTTTCCTGCGCTCCATCGTGTGTTTCAACTTGCAAAGGCACCAACTACCAGAAGCATAACTTTTAGAGAAAATAGGAATGCGGATTTTCGAATCATTGATGGCCTACAAAATTTCCAGACCGATCTCTTCACCAATGTCGATCCCTTTCTTGTCGACGAAGACATGGATACCCTTATCTAGCAAGGCATGATAAAGGGAATCTGTGAAGTTAGCATGAGTATCCGGTCCTCGAAAACTTAAGAACACATCGAACTTAGCTCCCAATTTGCAGTGGCCAGTGGATCCTGTTTCTGAACAACTCCTTGTTTTCATCATAGTTGCATCTACCACCCTTAAAAAATTCACAAAAGATTACAAGCTTGGGATGATAAGAAATTTGATATTATGCACTTCAAGCAAGTTTATATCAATAGAATTCTGGGAAATCAAGTTTTTGTTTCCATTACTTGTGTCGGGGAAGAACTGGACAACAAATCACCATGAACTAAACCTAATCTAGAATTAATGTCTCCCCTAAAACTAAACTGACCGAAATCGACTTAGCCCAACAACAACCGGCCAATACAACCTTGCAATAAGAATATAACAATGAAATGACAAGGAGACAAAACCAACAACACCACCAAGGTTTTATGTGGAAACTCAATGCAGGAAAAATCACGAATTAGCCAAAAACTTCCACTAGTCACTAAGAATAGTACGATGTATAAAATATTATTCTCTAGTTACATATTAGAGGCTCAATATTAACAATACAACTGTAACTCTATTGAGACCTACCTTTTCCATTTGAAGAGAAAAAAAAACATAGGTTTATGATTATTGCCTCAAAGACGAGCCTATGACCCTCATTTAGACGCGGGCTCTCTTGAGCCTATACCTTGTGTGACGTTGGGGTATTCAATTTAAGTTTCAAACTGACACTATAATGATATTTTTAATGAGGAATCGCCACTAGTCAATTAGGATTGGCTAAAAATCAAGTAAGACATGAAAGTATACTTTACTTTTTAGGCAATTAAAAAAGTGCTTTTTCGGTACCTAATCTTATTCATTTTAAGAAGATGTTTGTTAGGCAATTTGGATTGATTTTAAATCCATCCCCTTATGTATGAGATGATCATGTGAGTGCGAATCATTACCCTACCAATTAGCAACCAATGAAGCATTAAATAAATTGCAAGGGAAAACAAGAATCTAACTAAGAAATAGGAAATATACCAATCCTAACCAAGCTAAAGGAAAACCACAATTAACATATTGAAAATGTGCAATCAAGAGTAATTGAAATAGAAATGCACAAACAACAACTTAACATTTGAGCAAGTTTCATCAACATTTAGCCTTCCAATTGAGACTGCAAAGTAGTAGCTCTTGATTCGGCCATCTTTTTCTCTTCTTCTCCACTCTTTCTTGGTGCTCTCGATAGGTGTGCTCTCTCTCTTTTCTGTCGGTAAAATAACAACCCAAGTGCTAAAACTTGGGGCAATAGATTACGTGTTAAAAGTTAGGAAAGTTAAGTGTCACTTTTTTTTTTTGAAAAATGGGACATTTGTGTGCCACATCTGGCAAATCCCACTTGGAAATCCTACGCGTCAATTTTTTTTTAAAATTAATTTTGCTTGCTTACATGGCTCGTTCGAAGGCTAATTTAGCAAGGAAACACAAAAATAACATCGTTTTGGCACAATTTGAATCTTAATATAAAAATTAATTAAATAAATTTGAAACCAGCGGCTGAGGGCTCAACTTTCGTCGCCACTATTGCCCCATCGTTGCTGGAAAGGTGGGGGGAGAGTCGGCTGGGGTCGCTGAGCCCTATCTAGGGGCTAGCGACTCCAGCCGATTGGTGGTGAGGGCCGGTGACTCTCACCGAATTTGGGAGAGGGCCTTGCTAAGGGCCATCATTGGTTGGGGCGACCCCCCAACGGGCGCCAGCCCTTAGCCTAGTAGGGTGAGGGCTAGCAACTCTCGCCCTAGATCTAGGCGAGGGCTCATAGGCCCTCGTTGTCGGTCAGTTGGGGTTGTTGGTTGCTGGATAGGGCTTGGCAACCTTGGTTGACCCTCCCCCCACTTTCTCGGCGATGGTGGGGAGGTGGCGGTGGCAAGGGCTGAGCCCTTAGCCCTCGCCGCCGGCTATTGTTCATCTTCGTTGTTCCTTTTTTTTTTTTAAATTAGTTTTAAATTTAATTTAATTAATTTTATATGAATTATTTACCCACATCAGCAACAAAATGACGTTTTGGCACTTGACTATTCGGAAAATCACCATGTCAGTGTTTTGGCTGAATTTTCTCGCCGTTAACATTTAACTAATTTATTTTGCTTCAATTTTGATACTTAAGTATCACTTTCCTAACTTTTAGTACTTAAGTATCCCCTCGTGTTAAATTTTGACATTCTAAGTGTCCCGGACTCCTTTTCTGTCTCCTCTTCTTGGGCAAACCCACGCATGAAGTGGCGCCTTGCTTTTCTTTTTGCTTTTGACCTATTGACTTTTTCTTCCCTTTTATTTTAATGTTAGCTGGCCCCACATAGAGGTGGCCACAATTCAGTAGAAGTCGTACTCTTAAGTAAACTAAAAATGTGGGTCATCGTTAGTCAGGACACCAACAAAATTAATGGAACAATATAAAGAACACGAACCCAAGTCAAAATATTTTTTAAAAAGGGAAAGCATGACCATGGAAATTTCAGAAGACAAAGGCCGGTACAAAAATGTCCAGAGGTCGGAGGCCCGGACGGGGAATAAAAATCATGGCGTTGTTTCGCAAGAAGATGGTCAAATTGGAGAAGTTTGATGCAGTGATCGAGAATACAATTTCATTACCCGACAATTTCATAGCGATCGAGCCGTCACATGGTGTGATCCATCATTATTATCCAATGATCCTATAATGATTTCTATCCAATGTGAAAAATAATATGTAATAGATGTATCATCCTAGAATGTGTACAATCATCTGTGTGGCTCGTGTAAGTTTCTATAATGATCAAAAAGCAGTGATTGATAGAGAAATGTCACTCATATATATGCTCTGTCAAAAGGGAGAAGTACAACCCAAGTGCCAAAACTTGGTACGAAGGGATATTTAAGTACCAAAAGTTAGGAAAGTGACACTTAAGTGCCAAAATCAGAGTAAAATGGATCACTTAAGTGCCACTTCAGTGAAAATCCGGCCAAAATGCTGATGTTGTGATTTTCCGGTGAAATAAGTGCAAAATGACGTCATTTTGTACGCTGACGTGGCTAGACAATACAAAAACAATGTCATTTTAGTGCTGACGTGGTAAAAAATAATATAAAAATTAATTAAATTAAATTTAAAACTGTGGCACCCCCTGACGGCCCCTGGTCTGTTAGGGTCACCACATATCACTACCTTTCTTGTGACTTGAAAGTCGATTTCTCTAATACCATAAGATTTCGATAAGTTCTTGAGTTTTGGGGGTCTATATCTTTTCCATTGGTCCCTGCGCAAAAAAAAATGGCGAAGCGTATTCAACAACTCCCTTTCCTATAATCAGAAATGATGCACACCAACTAAACACTTTTATAGACAATAGCCAGACACTTTTATTTACATAACTAGATGGACATCTTTTGTCGGTACACCAAATGCCTTAGTTTTCTATACTTGGCTATACTTCAAAAGTACCCGACATTTCCAACATCAAAATACATAAAGTCCATCGTTTAATGCCGACGTCCAAAAATTTCTTCCTTTGCTGACCCCATCTCACGGTCACACCTAGCCACTCGGCTTGTTTGCTAGCAGCGGTGGCAGCGGCCCCAGCGTTTGTCCATCCTGACGGACGAATACGACGATGTACTCCTGGAGTACAGGGCCGGTGGGAAGACTGGTATCGAACACTATAATCACTCTCACTCGTATGAATGTCAGTCCTCGTATCTCAGGGTCCTGCTATTCCGACCACTCCACAGTAGGTCAATCGGGAATCCATAGAATGCATTGGGAGGTGCGGGCAGCAGAGGCATCTTGTCTAGTTTGAAATGTTAGTCCTCAAAAGGGGTGAGTACAATTACCCAACAGTGAAAGATCTATTAAACTATGCTATGCTCAACCATCATCATTAGACTTCATGCAAAGTTCACGGATCACAAAACCAAAGGAAAAGGTATGCATCAAATCAATAGTACTTTTCAAAGTAATAGCAAACGCAGTTTCAAAACCAAAACACATCATTTCAATCACATGGGTCCCGATTATAGGCCAAACCGTTATAACACGTCCTCTATCGTGCCACACGATTTTGTCCCATAATTAGGCCCAACTTAGTAGAACAATCGGTTTTAAAACTCAAAAGATTTTTCTCTCGGCGGACCAGTGTTTGTGTCCCTCCGGGCATTTGCACCCAACTTGGCGTCACGAAAGCCTTCGGTTTTTAGTCACCAGGCATTTAGAGCGTGTTACGTTACACCTCTTAGGCATCTCGCACCTCACCTAGTATCACGAGGAATCTCTGGGGCTCGCCATGTAAATGGTTACCCCTACCCTCCGGAATCATACATCCGGACATCCCGACACTCCCGAGGAACCTCTAGGGCTCACTGGTCCCCAGGCATCCAAAGGCATCGACCCCTACGATCCTATGGGCAACTTGACTCCCGGGGCATCGTTGACTCGAGGGTCCAACGGCAACAATAACATCTCAACCATGGTATAACAACCAAATCATTTTCACTGCCGAAATATTTTCAAAACAACAACATTTGAAATCCTTTGGATTCATTTCGAAATTCCATGTTCACAACTCATCCTTCAACATTTTCAAAATCCATCAAAGGTAATCCAAGAGTAGTATATACACTCTTGGCTTGTGACAATTCATTTACCAAAACGACAAGTAAATTTACAAACTCGTATAGTAAATCCGAAAAATCAACCCGATTTTCAAAGGTTTAGAAAAATTGATATAGAATTTGAAATTTTGAAAGCACCGTACATTTTCCTAAAAATACTTGAGGTCGGTGCCATGGTAAATAGAATTTCTCATAGAAATCGGGAGGTTTTTCTTTTCCAAATCAATCTACGGCCAAAATTTTCAAGGTTTCATAGTCCCCAAAATCTGTTTTCAATTGAAGTTAAAAGGAATTGAAACACACATCGAAAACCCAAGCATTTCCTCAATTCCCTACTCCCAATCTATTTCAATCATTCTAAAATTCAGCAACCAACATCCAAATCTCAAATCTTTCTAATCTAACTGCACTACATCAGACAACAACAGCATTGCATTACATAAGCTAGTAGACTTTCACTTGTCTTAAGTTTGGTGGTGTCGATGAAAAGAATTCGAGAAGCTTGCGGTCACGGACATGGCTCGGCAACAGCAAATGCGAGTGGCATCGGTGTCGGCGGCGTGTGTGCATGGGCGAAAGGGAAGCAGTCCCTTCCTTCCTCTCTCTCTGTTCACTCTCTCACGAATCTCTCTCTCGCTCGCAGCTGCCCACTGCTCTCTTTCTCTCGGTTTCTCTCTCTTACTCTCGTTTCCGTGCCATTTTGTTCCTTCGTTGGTTGACCTTATGGGTCAACAAAGTGCAATTCTCGGTGGCTGCGGAAAGAACGGACAGCTGCATCTACCCGTGTCCATGCGTGAGGGTCTCTTTTGATTTTGCTGCTGCCACCTTGCTTCCCCATGCAAGGGACGTGTCCTCAGCAAAACCGTATTCTCCCTTTTTGCTGTCCACCAAAGGAAGAGCTGCGTGGCTCTTGGTCAACAATCATCTTCCATAGTTGACCAGTTGCATGGAATCTCCACGAACGTGCATGGGAGATGGGTGACGTGAATGCATGGCCGGGGAAATAGGGTCTTCGAGCAGCATGGGCTGCATGGGTCAAATTTCCTATTTGCTTATTGACCCGCACAATGGAGAGACGTGCACGGTCCTCATGCATGGCCATGGAATCCATAGTTTTCATGTCTTAATGGAAGGAAGTAGATGGATGTGGCTGCATGGGCGTGAAATGGAGTCTCTCGGCTCCTTCGCCTAGGGTATATACTCAATGGGGACGGCTAAAGTTCGAGTGATAGGTAACTTGTCGACACATCCTTTGGAATAAACCTCGGTCTCCATAGGAATGTAAGAAAGATTTTCGACAAGACTATAATTTATTCTATGATCGAACCATGACCAAACATAACGTCTCGGTCCAACGATGATGACGAAACAGTATCCATAAATGGTACCAATGACATAGTCCGATGACACTTCCGTCGATCTGTCATAAATTGTCACATATTCGAGGGTTGACAAAATCCGTATGACAAAAACTAAATTTATTTAAAACATTTAAAAATAAAAATACAAATATTAAAAAAAATAAAAAAATAAAAAAGAGGGGGGCGGCTGAGGGCTGAGCCCTTGTCGCCACCGCCTCCTCATCGTCCCCGGGAAGGGCCGATGACGGAGGGGGGAGGGTCGGCCAAGGTTGCCAGGCCTTGGCTAGGGGCCGACGATCCTGGCTAACCAGCGGCGAGGGCTCGCGAGCCCTTGCCCCCTATCTGGGCGAGGGTTGCGGCCTTCGCCCAAATTCAGCGGGGGTTGGCGGCCCTTGTCCGGTCGGGCCAAGGGCCATTGCTTGCTGGGGGTCGCCTTAGCAGGTGGCGGCCCTTTGCTCGGCCGCGGGAGGGCTGCCCACCCTCGCCAGATCTGGGCGAGGGTTGTGACCCTCGCCCAGATCCGGCAGGGGTGAGGGCTGTGACCCTCACCCAGATCGAGGGCGAGGGCTTGCGGGCCCTCGCCACCAATCGGCCGGGGTCGCTAGCCCTTGGCCAGGGCCTAGTGACCTCGGCCGATCCTCCCCCCTCCGTCGCCGACCCTTCCCGGCGGCGGTGGGGAGGTGGCGGCAGCAAGCTGGGGCTCGGCGCTCGGCCCCACCCCTTCACCCTTTTTTTATTATAAATATTTAATTTTTAATATTTTTTAATATTTGTATTTTTATTTTTAAATGTTTTAAATAGATTTAGTTTTAAATTTAATTTAATTAGTTTTTATATTAATTTTTTACCACATAGGGTCAAAATGATGTCGTTTCCACTTATTTGGCTAGAAAATTGCCACGTCAGCATTTTGCTCCGATTTTGGCACCTAAGTGTCACTTTCTTAACTTTTGACACTTAAGTTTTATTCTGTGCCAAGTTTTGGCACTCCAGGTGTTCGGTACTCTCCGTCAAAATAATAACTCTAATATAGTCTTCAAATCCATGGTTGGAGATGGGTTTGAATGGATTACTTTATGTTCACATTGTTGGAGAAATCTTCTTGAAATGTTTTGAAGCTGACAAAATGTTTCCATCAGTCTAGTCTGAACGTTTGCAGACTCTGCTGTTTAAAATCTAAAGACCTCCGGACAGCCAGACTCAAGATTTAAAATCTATCCTCATTGACAGTTTCTAATCCGTTGAAGAAAGGCTATCCAGAACTGGATGTTTTATTAAGGATATGACCTTATCGATTGGAGAAGATCTCTTGGCTGGATATGACATAACAGAATCCCTTTAATTGATCGAGATTGATTTGATGATTAAGGATCCGATGATTGGCGAAATATTCGTGGAAGGTTCTACTTATAGAAACCGAGATTCTGATTGTATGGGGGAACATGATTGATGGGCTATCGACATATTCCTTTAATAGCTCGAATGATCTTCCTAATTGATTTCGTCCAACGGGTAGATTGGAGGAATTCCTTTGGTAAGTGCCAACGGGTATGATGGCGTAAAGGAGTATATAAGGAAGACGTTATAAGCTGTTCAAAAAGGGTGTGCGCGATAGAAGAATTCCAAAGTCTGAAGCTTCTTGTTGTTTAGTCAATTCATTTGAGCGAAAAACTTGTACGCAAAAGAGAGTTTATATTTGTGAGAAACCTTGAGGAAGTGTGATAGAACATCTACACTGTGGAATTAAGGAAGAACTGTGCTGTAACATCTCTTTTGTTCATAGTGGAATCCAGCCGATAGGCTGTCAGTGCGGAAGAGTGGACGTATGCTTAGGATAAGCCGAACCACTATAAACCTTGTGTTTAATCTTCTCTTCCCTACTCTTTACTTTACTTTGATCGTAATTCATTTTGGTTAAGCAAAATAGTATTTCCTTTCTATTATCTGCTTAGTATTACTGTGGTATCTCGAGAAATTATTTTTACACCTATTCACCTCCCTCTAGGTGCTTATACTAGCTATATCAATTGGTATCAGAGCCTGTGTACTCACTTTATTTGAAGTGTTTTACTTCAGAGTTAAAGATCCATGGCTAGTATGTTGGCTCCAGGGCTGGTAGAAGGGCAAAGCAATACCAGACCACCTTACTTTGATGGAAATGATTACAACATATGGAAAAACAAAATGAAGGCGTTTATAAGATCAAAGGATCCTCTGGAATGAGATGTTGTAGAAAAAGGAATCACTCCTAAAGTTGCACCTGTCTCAGAAAGAGGAAAAGATACTGTGGAGTCTAGCTAAATGACTCAGGAAGAGATAATCAAGAGACAAGCTCTTGATGCAAAAGCAATTTATTTTTTATATTGTGCTTTATCACCTACTGAATATAATAGAATATCTTCTTGTGTTACAACTAAAGAAGTCTAAGATAGATTACATATTACCTATGAAGGAATCGATCGAGTGAAGGAGACCAGAATCAACATTCTCCTCGGTCAATACCAAGCCTTCAGAATGAAATCGGGAGAATCTATAACTGACATGTTTAGTCGTTTTACAGATATCGTGAATGGTCTTGAAAATCAAGGTCAGCCAATTTCTGATCCCATGAAGGTAAATAAGCTACTGCGAGGACTCTCCAAGGATTGGAATCACATAAAGACCTCAATCAGAGAGACTCAAAGAATCATGCCACTATCTATTGACGAGTTGGTTGGAACTCTTCAGTCTTATGAAATGGAACGAATCAATGAAGACGAAGACCCTAAAGGTAAGAAATCCATTGCATTAAAATCCAATGATGATTCTGATGCGCAGACTCTGAAGACGATATGGACGATGAGGAGCTTGCTCTCATGATAAGAAGATTCAAAAAGCTGAACAGAAAAGGAAGAAGATTCAATCCAAGGAAACAAAGTTTTCAAAAGCAACATACTAAGTCTGTTGAGGATGATGAATCAAACAAAGATATAGTCTGCTTTGAATGTAAAAAAAAAGGGACACATCAGACCCAACTGTCCTCTTCTGAGGAAGAAGAAATGAAAAGCTGAAAAGTATCGAAAGGCTCTTAAAGTAGAAACCTGGAGTGATACAGAATGTGAAGAAAGTGATGATGATTATGCCAACATATGTCTAATGGCACAATTGGATTCAGATTCAAACTCCGAGACAGACTCAGATTCAGACAATGAATTTGAGGTGAGTAACTTCAAGATCCCTATTAAAGTTTCTAAATACATTGATGAGTTGTGTTTTAGTCTTAAGACTTCTCTAAAAAAGATTTCCGAACTCAAAAAGAAAAATTCTGCCTTAAAACAACAAGAAAATGTTTTGAAAGAAAATGTGAATTGTTTAGATATAAATGTTTCTTATCTTAGAGAAAGTGAAGATTATATTTCAAAAGAAAATGCATTCTTGAAAAATGATATCTCAAATATTTCCAAAAGATTTTCTATAAGATCTGAGAAATTAGAAAAAATACTTTCTGTTCAAAGACCTTATTTCAATAAATCTGGTTTGGGAATGACTGCTGAAATCATTCATTAAATTGATTTTCCTAAAGTGAAGGAAATAATAAAACAAAGACCCACAAGAGATGCTTACAAAAATCATTTTAAAAGGACTTTTGTAAAACCAGTAGGTCGCAATGCTCTTAGATGTTCGAAGTGCAATAGTGCATATCATTTTGAAAAAGAGTGTCCAATGGTTTGGAAACCTGTTAAGAAAGTATGGACAAATACAACATATTTTACTAATACCAATGGACCCAAGAAAAGATGGGTACCAAAGAAAGTTTGTGTTTCTTTTTTAAAATGCAGGTCACTATCAAGAAAAATGTAAAATAGTATCTGGATAGTGGATGCTCAAGACATATGACAGGAGATTCAAATTGTTTCATAAAACTTGTTCAAGTGAATGGTGGAAAAGTTTCTTTTGGAGGAAATAGCAAAGGAAGAATAGTAGAATTTGGAACTGTGAAGATTGGAAACCTCACAATAAACAATGTTTCTTTAGTTGAAGGACTCAATTACAATCTGCTCAATGTCAGCTAGCTATGTGATACCGGTTTCAAAATCTACTTTCAAGAGGGAATATGTTCAGGAACTAGTAAAGACTCTACTCAGTCATTTATGGGTCGAAGACATGGAAATATCTACCTATTGGATGTGAAACTAGATGAGTCGCAATGTTTAATCTTAATACAAGATGAAGCAAGTTTATGGCACAGAAAGCTTGGACACATCAATATGAAGCAGATAGCCAAAATTTCAACAAAGAAGCTTGTTCGTGGTCTACCCAATCTATCATACCAAAAGTCTGACCTATGTACACCATGCATATTGGGAAAACAGGTAAGAAATTCCTTTAAACCAATAAATTAAGTTTCCACTAACCGTGTACTGCAGCTTCTGCATATGGATCTCTTTGGACCAACCAAAACTCAAAGCATTGGAGGTAAGAAATATTATCTAGTAATTGTGGATGACTACTCACGATTTACTTGGGTGTATTTCCTGGCAAGTAAGTCTGAAACTTTCTCTTACTTTGAAAAATTTGTTAAAAATGTTCAAAACGAAAAATGATATGTTATTTCAAGTATAAGAACAGATCATGGAGGTGAATTTGAAAATCAAGATTTTACAAAGTTTTGTGATGAATTTGGTTTTCAACATGTGTTCTCTTCTCCATACACTCTAGAGCAAAATGGAGTTGTGGAAAGAAAGAATAGATCGCTTCAAGAAATGGCAAGAACTCTCTTAATTGAAAGCAACATCTCTTCACGTTTTTGGGCTGAAGCAGTCTCTATAGCATGTTACATTATTAATAGAGTTTTTCTAAGGCCTATTCTAGAAAAAACCCCCTATGAACTATTCAAAGAAAAGAAGCTTATTGTTTCATATTTTCATGTGTTTGGATGCAAATGTTTTATACTGAAAAATACAAATGATCGAGTTGGTAAGTTTGAAGAAAAGTCAGATAAAGGCATCTTCCTTGGATATTCAACCACAAGTAAAGCGTACGGAGTCTACAACAAGAAGACTCAAACTGTGGAAGAATCAATGAATGTCAAATTCCAAGACTCTATTCATAATGAATCTATTCAGACTCATCTTGAAGAGACTGAACTTGCTCCAGACTCTACAAAGTCTAAATCTCAAGAAGCAGCTCAGACTTTGAAGGACCAGCAACAAGTGACTGTCGTGGATTCAAGTGAAGGAAGTGATCATTAATCTGACAAATTAACCAACAATTGGAAGCATAAGTCCAGTTATCCCAAAGATCTTATCATTGGCGACATCAATGAGGGAATTCGCACAAGATTCAAAAGGCGCGAAGAGTCTAGTGCTGTGGCTCTTATTTTTGAAATAGAACCCAAAAGCATAGATGAAGCTTTATCCGATGAAAGCCGGATTGAAGCCATGCAAGAAGAACTCAGGCAATTCAGTATCAATGATGTCTGAAATTGACTCCTAAACCTAAAGGTAAATCTGTTATTGGAGCTAAATGGGTTTTCAGAAACAAGATGGACGAGAAAGGCAAGGTCGTAAGAAACAAAGTAAGACTCATGGCCAAGGGATACACGCAAGAAGAAGGGATAGACTATGACGAGACTTACGCAACAGTAGCAAGGTTAAAAGCAATTCGTTTATTACTTGCATTTGCTTGTCATAAAAATTTCAGGTTATTCCAAATGGACATCAAAAGTGCTTTCCTAAATGGAGTCATCCATGAGGAAGTCTATGTGGAACAAACACCTGGGTTTGAAGACCCAAGGAAACCAGACTCAGTATTCAGACTCAAAAATGCCTTATATGGCTTGAAACAAGCACCTCGAGCTTGGTACGACAGGCAGAGTAAGTTTTTAATTCAAAACGGTTTTATGAAAGGTAAAGTAGACACTATTCTGTTTATCAAAAGAGAAAGCAAAAGTTTTATGCTAGTTTAAATATATGTCGATGATATTATATTCGGATTTTCTAATGAAAGTCTGTGCAAGAAATTCTCTAAGACTATGCAGGATGAATTTGAAATGAGCATGATGGGTGAGTTAACCTTCTTTCTCGGGCTTCAAGTGAAACATCTAAAGGAAGGAACATTTATTCATCAAGAAAAATACGCTAATGATCTTTTCAAAAAGTTTGGACTGGACAATTGCAAAAAGACTAATATTCCAATGTCAAGTTCCTTGAAGATAGACAAAGATGAAGGAGGAAAGAAAGTCGACCAGAAACTATACAGGAGTATCATTGGCTTGCTTCTTTATCTTATTGCTTCTAGACCTGACATTTTGTTTAGTGTTTGCATTTGTGCCAGATTTCAAGCAGACCCTAAAGAATCTCATTTAAATGCTGCAAAGTGTATTATCAAATACATTGCTTCAACTTCAAGCATCGGCCTATGGTATCCTAAAAGAGGAGACTTTACTCTTCTTGGATACTCAGACGCAGACTTAGCCGGCTGCAGAGTTGATAGAAAGAGCACCTCGGGTACCTATCAACTACTTGGAGGCAGGACGGTGTCTTGGTTTTCAAGAAAGCAGAGTACAGTAGCTCTCTCTACAGCAGAAGCAGATTATGCAGCTCTTGGAAGTCGCTGTTCACAAATTCTGTGGATAAAACAACAGCTAAGAGACTTTGGAATTGAAGATTCATGCACGGAGATTAACTGCGACAACACCATCGCAATCAATCTTACCAAAAATCCAATTCTTCACTCAAGAACAAAGCATATAGAGATTCGACATTATTTCATTAGAGATCATGTTCAAAATGGAGAAGTCTCGATTCAGTATGTTGATTCAAAGAACCAACTGGCGGATATATTCACAAAGCCTTTGGAGAAAAATCAATTTGAAATTATTCGCTCCAAACTCAACATATTGGGGTTTGAAGAAGTTAAAGACTAGAGACTCTCAGACTCAGGCAAACAAGACCTTAACTGTAAGTTATTCTCTCTCTCTCGAATCTCATCTGGAAAAGGTACAATCATCAATCGTGTTTTATGGCTATCTTTAATCGGCGTAATTATTGCATCGTTTTCTTTTTGAAAAAGAAGTTATTTTTGAAATGACTATTTTCTCGGAAAAAAGGCAGTTATTTCTGAAAATGCATCTTTTCACCTTCCTTTATGACGATCCGTATTCCCCTTTCTTTTTTAACCGGTTATGCACTGTTGCTTCTTCACTTTACTCTTCAAAAAACCCTGAAAAGCGCCGAACCTCCATTCCTATTTTCTTCTCTTGCCTAATCTTCAAAAAAGTTGTCATTTTTCTTGGGAAAGTCAAGCAAGGAATCTTTCAAAGAGTGAGAAAGATGTCTTCAAGAAAGTCTTCGAGGATCGCAAGCAGGGGACCACGACGAATGAGTGAGGGGCCTACTCATTTCGATCTCATTGAGGAAGAAGTGTCTCCAAATCAGCAACAGAGCCCACAACATTCTCGGCAGCGTCATTCTCCACTGTCTGGTCCTCAAAATGTTGGTCATCAACAAGAGGAAGAAATCATTGAAGACGCAGATCCTGTAAGAGTTCAAAAGCTTGCTTTTATTTATAAGCTGTATCGTGCTTTAAAGGGACCTCGTACTCCTTTGAACTATGTCGATGATTTTCTTAAAAACAAAGGATATGGGAACGAATATATCTTTTTGCAGAAAATGGAAAGTTTGGGAATTGCTCGTAAAGGGGTGGCAGAAGAATCCTTTGAAAATATCCCAAGTGATCCTCATGATTGGGGATTTAATTCGAAAGATGGGAATGATGATGACAAATTATTCAGCTAATTTCAACCGAGGATGGGTATTACGGCGGAAAATCGAGGAAAAAGAGGAGAGATGTTTAGATCGAAAGAACATAAGGATCTATACTCAAAATTGCTTAAGCGTGGGGTGATAAACCCTAGGAGTGTGGATTTTGATTTTCTGGATGCTGTGAATGTGAACTTGAGGGAAAAGTTTAGTTTTCTTCAACTTGAGCAATTCTGTTCTGACACCACAGAAGCTTACGCTGAATTAACTGCCTATTTCTATTCGAATCTTAGTTTCCTAGATGCGAATAGATTCTCTTTCAATGTTAAAGATCAAGATTTTGTTGTGGATATGGATATGCTGACAGATGTGTTAGGGATTGAGAGAGGAAGATATCAACCAATCAAAGTTTCTATTGCTCGTGCTACACTGGAACTTGTGAAGGACAGGAGAACAGAGGAAAAGATCTCTTACCTAAGGATGAGTGCATTCAACATTCTGCTGCACAAGATTGTGATCAATTGCCTCAGACCGAAATCAACTTCCAAAACTGATGTTTCAAGTTTAGAGGCAAAGCTGATGTATGCCATCATCACTGGGAAAAAGTTCTCTCTTCCTCACACTGTTATGTTTCACATGTATAGAGCAGTGGTGAAGGATAGAGGTCAACTTCCTTATCCAAGTTTTGTCACGAAGTTATTCAGACATCTGAACATTCAGCCTCCACAAATTCTTTGTGCTCGATCGTGTGATCATATGGTGGTAGGGCTAAAAATGGTGACCAAGATGCGTCTGAAGGAGCTAAGCAAGGCGTTGGAGAAATTTAAGGAGAAGACTCCTGTAAAGTCTCATCAATTCTCTTTTGCATAAAAAAGGAAAGGGAAGGAGCCCATGGTTGCTCCACCCAAGAAAAGAAGAGCTCTCATCGTGGAAGATGAAGATGATGACAACCTTACCATTTCGGCCATAACTTTGAAGAAGCTAAGTCGTACTGTTCCAAAGTCAATGGAACAACATGAGACAGAAGGAGAGGAAAGAGAAGGTCAAGAAGAAAAAGAAGAAGAAGAAAGAGCAGTTGGCAAAAAAGAAGCAGAGGAGGAAAGACCTGAAGAAGAAGAAGAGAGAATGAATCAAGAGGAAAGAGAGCCTGAAAAACACTCTTCTCCACCTGAAGGCACAGAAACAGGGGGAGATAATGAGGGAGTCAGCCGCTCTCTAGCCGACCCAAAAGACATTCATGCCTCTTATTTTCCTGAAGAAGAACATGATGCTTCATCGCCAAATCTGTGCGATTATTTTGATATGCCATCATCTGCAGAGCGTGCTGAAGCCAGTACGCAGACCGACAACTCAGTAGATTTTCACAGAATTATGGATATTCTCTTGGAGATGCGCGGTCAAATCTATGCTCTGGGATGCGAGGTTCAAAGCTTGCAGAATGCAGGTCAAGTTCCTTCAGGTTCCTTGAAAGATTAGATCCAAGCCCTCTCTGTTCAGATTCAGGCCAATGCTAAGGGTGAGGAGGTTGCACAACTGAAGGAAGACTTGAAAAGGCTAGAAGGGATCGTTCAGTCCATGGGAGATTTCCAGCTTGTCCGCGTTCCCAAGCAATTTTGACTCTATTCAATTTTCATCTCAACCTTTTTAATGCTGACAAAAAGGGGGAGAAGTGCAAGATTTGAATCAAACTTTGAATTTTTAATCGTTTGGATTGTTTGATTTGGATTGATGTTTGACTTTAATTTTGTGTCTGGATTTGAATTTGGATTTGATTGCTATTGACTGCTGTTGATATCTTATGGATGGCTTTATCATATTCAAAACTAACCTATTTTCTCGTGGTTGCGATTCTAGTTTTATTCGTTAGCCATTTATCTTTATAAGATATGTATATTTGTTTGAGAAATGTTTTGCAGTCAAAGTTATCCAAATATGCAGGAAAGTTTTGTCACCATGAAAAATGGGGAGATTGTTGGAAAAATCTTCTTGAAATGTTTTGAAGCTGACAAAACGTTTTCATCAGTCTACTCTGAAGGTTTGCAGACTCTGCTGTTTAAAGTCTGATGACCTCCGGACAGCTAGACTCAAGATTCAAAGTCTATCCTCATTGACAATTTCTAATCCGTTGAAGAAAGGCTATCTAGAACTGGATGTTTTATTAATGATATGACTTTATTGACTGGAGAAGATCTCTTAGCTGGATATGACATAACAGAATTCCTTTAATTAATCGAGATTGATTCGATGCTTAAGGATCCGATTGGCGAAATATTCATGGAATGTTCTACTTATAGAAACCGAGATCCTGATTGTATGGGCGAACATGATTGATGGGCTATCGACATATTCCTTTAATAGCTCGAATGATCTTCCTAATTGATTCCGTCCTACGGGTAGATTGGAGGAATTCCTTTGGTAAGTGCCAACGGGTATGATGGCGTAAAGGAGTATATAAGGAAGACGTTCTAAGCTGTTCAAAAATGGTGTGCACGATAGAAGAATTCCAAAGTCTGAAGCTTCTTGTTGTTTAGTCAATTCATTTGAGCGAAAAACTTGTACGCAAAAGAGAGTTTATATTTGTGAGAAACCTTGAGGAAGTGTGATAGAACATCTACACTGTGGAATCAAGGAAGAACTGTGCTGTAACACCTCTTTTGTTCATAGTGGAATCCAGCCGATAGGCTGTCAGTGCGAAAGAGTGGACGTAGGCTTAGGATAAGCCGAACCACTATAAACCTTGTGTTTAATCTTCTCTTCCCTACTCTTTACTTTACTTTGATCGTAATTCATTTTGGTTAAGCAAAAGAGTATTTCCTTTCTATTATCTGCTTAGTATTACTGTGGTATATTGAGAAATTGTTTTTACACCTATTCACCCCCTCTAGGTGCTTATACTAGTTACATCACACATATGATTCGAGACATGTTACAACTTATGTGCTGGTTGACTCATTTATGTTTTTTTTTTTTTTTACGTTCTCCCAGTTATTATTTTTTTTTTTTCACGCCTAAGTTGGAAGGGTGGGTCGAAGAAGCAAATGAGTCCTAAAATATGTAACCTTCACTGTTGTATATCAAATTTTACCTTGGATTTGTGAGGTTGTTGCTCGAAATAACAGATATATATGTTGGAAATGGAACTACCTCCATTGGAGGGAGATTTTAGGTCAATGTGAGGGAGGGAGGGAGAGAGAGACAGGACTTTATTGGGCGTCTTCTAAGATTATTGAAGAGCCAGTACAGGCAAGAATCGAGGAAAGTGATGTTTGGTCAAGAAATGTGACATTCCAAATTTAAAACTCTGTTTTCTACTGAATAAATTGAGCATTTCATTGACGCGTCTATAGGGTTATTCTTAGAACTGATCATTCTTGAGATAAATAGACTATCTGGGGAAGTATTTAAGGAATTTTAAGGTAATAGACTTGAGAATTCGATCAGGAATCGGCTTCTCGACAGTGTCTATCTTTAGAGGCCATTATGGCACAGTTAAAAATCAATTTGAAGTTAGAGATAGACTGGATCGACAGAGATGTGTGGCTAATAGTGGGTGACACCACTAAATTGGAAAATTCTCGTCGACTGGCAGTAGACTGATTTTCTTATTGTTTTGGTACCCTGTGTTCGTATTTGGATCATCGAGATTTTCACGACAACCGAGAGTTGCCAATGAGTCGAGTGGGTTCTTAGTGGCTCGAAGAAAATCGGCCATAAGTCATTTGCACTTAAAAATTTTTGAAAGTTACTCGGTAATCTAGGTCACGCTAAAAACGCGTCAAGTGAAATTAACTGTGAATTCAAGTCCGATTTCAGAAATTGAAGTTCTTGTCATGTCACAATAAATTTTAGGAGTGTCGACTCAGTCTCAAAAGATTTTTCAGAGATTCTGAGATTTTTACAGAAAATCGGTTCGGACGCCGCGAAAAATCAATGGAAATTCAGAAAGGCCAAATTAAAGGAAATTTCGACTTCCAAGCCGAGCCTTTGAGTGTTGGGGACTGGCAGAAAATGGTAAGGGATTTTCCTTAGACGAAATCGGACCTCAATTTGTGGAATTGAGTGAGAAATTGAAGCCAATAACTTATGAAATTCGGAGCTAGGCCTAGAGGTGTAACATTTGTATCAAAAATTGGATTTAATGGTGGATTTATCTTCAAGAAAGAAATTGGGAAACATAGAGGATGAGATTGAGGATTGGTGGGACCAAACATTCAATGTAATGGCTAAGGATTATTGACTTTTATCCTCCTCTTAGCTGGCTACTTATGCACGGCTTCCCCCATCCCCTCATTATTTCTGCCTTTGCTTTCATTTCTCTTTCGCATGAAGCAGCCCCCATCCAATCTCCCTCTAACTTCATGCGGCGCCAACCCCAACCGAAAAGAAGAAGACTAGCTCCTTCGATTGGCCTTCAACAAACGAAACCCCACGCCCACCCGCTAGTCTCTCTGCTCAGTCCACGTTCTACGAAGCTACTCCATCTTCCATGCCCTATGTTCGTACAGCCATGGCGTCCAGAGAAGCCAGGCATCTTCTCCACGCGTCCACGGCTTGCAACTCCACGGTCAACAATAGCAGATTTTCTTCACTTTGTTGACCACCGAGCAAAGCTCCTCCATGCACGTGTCTTCAACTAAGCAAAGCCTAAAGCAACTCCATTCTTCTCCGTGTCTTCCTCAGCTCGTGCCTTCCGTGCGTGATGCCAGCGAAGCCAGTCGTGGATTGAGCCTAGTAATTTTGGCCCAGCTTGCAATTTGCTCGGCCCAACTCTGCAGTAGCGCACAAGACCAACGTCTTCAGTCACTCGGGCCTTGCTGTTACGCTTGCCAGGCCCAGCGAATTCAACTCTAAAGCCCAACGAAGCCAGCAATCTTGGCCCAAATTGCAGTCTTCAAGCCCAGTCGAAATTACACCAACAGCAGCCCATTTTTCAGTTTAGAAAAGCTCACTTGAAGTCAGCCCATCTCAGCTTAAGCCCAGCCCAAGAAGCAACCCATCAATTGAGTTTTTGAGGCCCAATTCCAGCAAATCAATTTGAAGATCGTCTTCAGCAGGCCCAACTCAACTTGGGTCCAGCCGAAAATCAAGAACAAATCTCAGTTGGGCTGAGATTTGTTGGGCCAAGTCTAAGGCCCGGTCTAAGCTCGCCGATGTCGTCGAAAGCCCGATTTCGGCCACCTTCGCGTTGCCGTCGCGGTGTCCCAGTCCCATTTTTAATCAAGTGAGTTTTACTCACTAATGCCTACTTAGTTTGCTAATGATGCTTAGGGGTTGATTAGATTTAATTAAGTACACTTAGGTGGTTAGATTAGTTTTGAACATTAAATTAGTGGCTCAATGATGCATGTTAGATGGTTAGACTTATTAGCAAATAGAGAGCTTCTAATATTTATTGAATGCATCTTGGGATTTTTCCCAACCCGTCTCAGGCTCCAATTAGGCAATATGGGCCTAAATTGGATTTTTAGTATTTATTTATTAATTTTCGAAAGTAATTTAATTAATTATTTATTTTCGGAAATTAACCGAGATGGACGGACGAAATTTTTGTTGATTATTGTGGTGCAGCCCGTTTATTTATTTGAACTCTACGTTGTATGGAATTGAATTAATTGTGGAATTTTAGGATTTTCCTAAATTGTTTGATATTGAATAATTGATTGGTAGATGGTCGAGTATGGATATATTGTGTTAGTTACGTTGATGGGCTATATAGTAGAGAGAGTGGTGAGAGCTAACTGGGAATATTTTTGGCCGAGACCAATCAGGTACGATATCATTGGACATACGTGGTTCGGTGATTGAAAATATCACTAGCGAAAACGGCGCCTTAAACAACGCACGTAAATGACTTATACGTGGTTCGGTGATTAAGGAATATCACTAGTAAAAACGACGCGTTAAAGAACACACGTTGCTATCTATTATCGATATCACTTTGGTGAAAACAGTGACTTAGAAAGGACACGTGGTTCGGTGATTGAGGATATCACTGGTGAAAGCGGCGCTTTAAAGAACGCACGGTGTTCGGTGATCGGTATGTCATTTGGCGAAAACGACGCTCGAGAAACACATGTGATTTGGTGAATAAGTATACCATTTGGGAATCATGGTATGAGTGGGAATGACCTAGAAATGATCCGATTGACATGTAATCGACTAAGTCGATTGATCAACGCTTGATCTAGTGTGTGAATTGATTGAATGTTTGATGTATTATATGAAGCATTGTGTATAACCTTGAATCACAGGTTGAAACTAAGGCTAATGTAAGTCATCTGACTCGTGTTGTGCTTAGGCAACCGAGTAGCGTATTGATTTACTAATCGGGTCTTAGGAGGTAGAACTCGCTGAGACGTGGTCTCATGGATTATTGAATAACCATTTCAAGTCTGTAGAGGGACCGGAGGAGGATTACCTGTTGGATGACCCTGATGATGAGCCAGCAGAAGATGAAGAGCTTGAAGAAAACGAGCTTAGTGAAGAAGAGTTTGAGGAGGATCAGAATGATGATCCCGAATATGACTTGGATGAGAACTGAGATCCCATCCCGTTTTGTGAACCTTGTATATTTGTGGTTAGGTGTTAGATTAGACTTATGTTAATAGTATTGTAAGATACTATGAGGTGCGTGTGTATAAAAGTATTGTTGTGGATTTCAGTATGGAAAATATGGCCTGCTTTTCTATCTCATTATTTTTATTGTATGGGGATTTATAATTGCTTCCGCATGTGCAATATAAATGAAAGGGTCGGTGATACATAGTGTTGGGATATCGCATTCTAAAGTCGACCAAGTAGAAGGATGAGTGCGTTTACGAGGATTGGGGTGTGACATCCCCTTTTTGTGGTATTAGAGTGAAGTTCAAGATTGGAGTGACCTATGTTAATAGTATTGTAAGATACTATGGGGTGCGTGTGTATAAAAGTGTTGTTGTGGATTTCAGTATGGAAAATATGGCTTGCTTTTTATCTCATTATTTTTATTGTTTTTTTTTTGTGACCCGTGCAATATAAATGAAAGGGTCGGTGATACATAGTGTTGGGATATCGCATTCTAAAGTCGACCAAGTAGAAGGATGAGTGCGTTTTCGAGGATTGGGGTGTGACATCCCCTTTTTGTGGTATTAGAGTGAAGTTCAAGATTGGAGTGATAAGGAGTGTTGACCATGGGATAGTTGGTAGGAAAGACCTTTAAATTCACAACTAGTGTATGTCTGTGTTAGCTGAGTGCTAAAATTGTTTGTTGTTTGGATCGCTTTGTTTCTAATTCAGTGTTGAATTGGAAGAAGGTGTTGGTAGATTTAAAACGACACCATGAGCGATTAGGAGCCAAGAACTTCTGCTAAGAGGACTAGTAGGGCCGTGACTCGGGGTAGAGCGCCGACTAGAGTTGATACCCGAGGAGGCCGTGGTTGAGCGTTAGCACAAGCTAGCGCGAGTGGAGTAATTCCACTTGTTGTAGATGTAGGGGTAGCAGCCCCGGGTGAGCAAAGAACTATTGGAATCGACCAGGCTCTCGATGCTATACGGGAGATGATGGGGCAACAGGGCCGAGATCAAGCTGCTGCCTTTACTGCCGCTGTTGAAACCGTCGCCACTGCTGCTGCCAATGCAGCCGTTGTTGCTGCCGTACCTGCTGCCGCACCTGTCGCTGCACTTGCCGCAGAACACGCTGAAGGTCCGCCTGGAATAGTGGTCGCGGAGAGACCAATTCATAAGCTGGTAGAACAATTCCTGAGGCTGAATCCACCTTAGTTCACTAGGACCAGAGACCTTGAAGCTGCTGCTTCATGGATCCTGAAATTGGAGAAAGCCTTTGCATTACTAATGTGCAATGAGACTAAAAAGGTAGTACTTGCAACTTACCAACTGGAGGAAGTTACAAATACTTGGTGGAAGACGACTTGAGGAGCCATATTTCCAAAAGGCGTTGTTCCAGAGTGGAACGCCTTTCTAGAGGCCTTTAATGTCAAATATTTCTTAGAAACTGCCAGAGAAGTGAAGATGGCAGAATTTCAACGTCTTCGCCAAGGTTCCCTAACCGTTGATCAATACGAGGCAAAGTTCGCTGAACTTTCGCAGTATGCTCTTGAATTAATTGCGAATCCAACAAACCGAGCGAGAAGGTTTAAAGAAGGATTTAGGCTAGACTTAAGGAGTACATTGATTTCCCTGAACCTGAGAACTTATAATGACCTTTATGAGAGAGCCCAGATGATCGAGAGAGATTAGAATGATAGAGCTGCCTCATCGGGGTCGAGGTTTAGCTCTCATCGAGAGAATATTCGTTAGGGAAAAAGACCTATGCTCGGAGGTAAATCCCATGCCCTACCCTTCAAGAGAAGTGGATTCAATAGACAGATGCCCACTAACATGAGTATATGTTGCTTTTGTGGAAGGCGACACGGGACAGCTCCATGCCCAGCCAAGACAGGAGCTTGTTTCGAGTGTGGCCAAGAGGGCAACCTCAGTTACGACTGCTGCCACCGAGAGGACAGATAAGAGGGTATGCCCCTCAGAACGCGCTGCAAGAAGGACAATTGAGACCTCCAGTTCAGGGCACCGTGTATGCAATTACACAAGGTTAGGCAGAAGCTGCGCTTGACGTGATCACAAGTATGGTTTCGCTCAACGACCAGCCTGCTTATGCTTTGTTTGATCCGGGAGCGACCCACTCTTTTATTGCCGAGCAGTATGTTAAGTTGATAGGAGTTAGTCCTATATTGTTGGAGTTGACAATTTGCATATCTACACCCTTGAAAGATAAGGTCATTACTGCTTTGGGTTGTTCGGGGTGTAAGTTAGTGATTTATGAGCGAGTAGAGAAAATAGATTTATTAGTCCTAGCCATGTATGACTTTGATTTAATAATTGGCATGGACTAGCTCACCAAGTTAAGAGCTAAAATGGACTGTTATCGTAAAGCGATTCAGTTTGACCCGATAGAGGGTGAGAGCTTTGAGTTTGTAGGAAGTCGAGGAGGACCCTCGATTATCTTGATCTCGTCGCAAGAGACATCTCGTTTGTTAGATGAGGGTTGTCAAGGGTACCTGGCAATTGTCGTGGATATGACAGTTGAGGAACTGAAAATGAAAGACATTTCAGTTGTGCAAGAATTTCTAGATGTCTTCCCTAAGGAATTGCCAGGATTACCACCAGAAAGAGAGTTTGTAATTGAGTTAGCACTAGAGATAGAACCAATCTCAAAGGCACCTTATAGAATGGCGTTATCTGAGTTAAAGGAACTGAAGGTGCAGATGCAGGAATTATTGGATAAAGGATTTATTCGTCTTAGTGCATCACCTTGGGGAGCACCAGTTCTGTTCATTAAGAAGAAAGATGGTTTGTCTATGCATCGACTATCGACAACTCAACCAAGTAACCATTAAGAACAAGTATCTCCTCCCAAGGATCGATGATCTATTCGATCAGTTGCAAAAAGCGTCAATATTCTCAAAGATTGATCTAAGGACAGGATATCATCAGCTGAGAATTAGGAAAGAGGATATTCCTAAGTTAGCATTTCGTACTCGGTATGGTCATTACAAGTTCACAGCGATGCCATTCGGGTTGACAAATGCTCCAGCTGCCTTCATGGATATGATGAACTGAATATTCAAGGAATATCTGGATTAGTTTGTGATTGTGTTCATTGATGATATCTTGGTCTATTCGAGAAGTGATGAAGAGCACGAGGATCATTTGAGATTGGTACTGGAGAAGCTGAGAGTACATCAGTTATATGATAAGTTTAGCAAATGCAAGTTTTGGTTGACTTGTGTTGCGTTCTTAGGTCATGTGATTTCCAGAGAAGGAATCTCCATCGACCCAAGAAAGATAGAAGCCGTAATCAATTGGCAGAGACCGACATTAGTGACAGAAATCAGAAGTTTTTTGGGATTGGCAGGTTATCACAAACGGTTTGTGGAAGGTTTCTCATTGTTAGCATCACCTCTGACAAAACTCTTGAAGAAAGAAGAGAAATTTGTGTGATCTGACAAGTGCGAGCATAGCTTTTAAGAGCTGAAGGAAAGGCTGACTATCGCACCTGTGTTGACAATTCCATCCGGTCCTAGAGGATTTGAGATCTACATTAATGCGTCATTCAAAGGACTGGGTTGCGTGTTGATGCAACATGGTAGGGTTGTTGCGTACGCTTCCCGACAGTTGAGACCTCATGAACAGAATTATCCGACGCATGACTTAGAACTCACAGCGATTATCTTTACCTTGAAGATTTGGAGACATTATTTGTGTGGGGAAAAATTTCAAATCTTCATGGACCATTAGAGTCTCAAGTATCTATTCTCTCAGAAGGAGTTGAACATGAGACAGTGCCGATGGATGGAATTGTTGAAACACTACGACTGTGATATTTTATATCACCCGAGAAAGGTGAACAAGGTCGCCGATGCTTTGAGTCGAAAATCTTCAGTAGCTCACATACTGATTAAGGAGTGGGACTTAATCGAGAAAGCTCGGGATTCGGAATTCAAATTTGAGGTAGGCCACCTTTCAAGTTTTATGGCCACCCTTAGAATTGAACCGGATGCCCAGGTCAGAATCAAACAACTCCAACCGACAGATCCGGATGTACAGAAAATTCTTCAGGAGGACACTGAGAAAAGGAATGCTGATTTTCTGATCTTTGATGATGGGACGTTAAGGTTCTAAGGACGTTTGGTTGTACCTGATGATGTAGAGCTTAGAGAAGATATTTTATCGAAAGCACATCGTACTAGTTACAGCATTCATCCTGGAAGCACTAAAATGTATCAGAATTTGTGTCAACACTATTGGTAGTCGGGTATGAAGGCGGATATCGCAAAGCATGTGGCCAAGTGTTTGACATGTCGGCAAGTAAAAGCCCAACATTGCAAGCCGGGAGGACTTCTGCAACCTCTCATGATTCCAGAATGGAAATGGGAGCATATCATGATGGACTTTGTGACTGGACTACCAAGGAGTTAGGGAGGGAATGATTCAATTTGGGTAGTAGTTGACAGACTGACAAAGTTGGCTCACTTCATTACAATACGGAAATACCTTAGTCTGGATAGACATGCTGATCTGTATGTGCGTTAGGTGGTTTGAATGCATAGAGTGTCGGTTACGATAACATCAGTTTGAGACCCGAGATTTACTGCCGCTTTTTGAAAGAGCTTGCAAAGTGCTCTAGGTACGACGCTTTAGTACAATACGGCATATCATTCTCAAACGGATGACTAGTCTGAGAGGACAATTCAGACTCTCGAGGATTTGCTGAGAGCTTGTGTAATAGACTTTAAATGAAGTTGGGAATATCAGCTTCACCTGGTAGAATTTGCCTACAACAACAGTTACCAACAGAACATCTAGATGGCTCCATTCAAAGCATTGTATGGCAGAGCATGCAGAACACTAGTGTGTTAGGATGAAGTTGGGAAAAGGAAGATAACAGGCCCAGAGTTAGTTCAGCAATCAGTAGATGCCGTGGCAGTGATAAGAAATAGATTGAAGACCGCACAGAGCATACAGAAAAGTTATGCAGATAAGAGCCAGAGCTTATTGGAATTCTAAGTTGGTGATCACGTTTTTCTGAAGGTGTCGGCAATGAGGGGAACTTCGCACTTTGGAAAGAAAGGCAAATAGAGTCCGAGGTACATTGGTCCATTTGAGATTCTTGAGAGAATTGGGACCTTAGCGCATCGTCTTGCATTGCCGCCAAGATTGGCGTAAGTTCACGACGTCTTTCACGTGTCGATGTTGAGGAAGTACGAGCCTGACCTGACACACATGCTCAATTTCAAGGAATTGGACGTGTATGACCGAGTGTCATATCTGGAAAGCCCGGTCCATATTATGGGTAGAAAGGAACAAGTGATGCGTACAAAGACCAAATCCATTGGTCAAAATGGTTTGACAACACCACGGTATTGAAGGAGCGACTTGGGAGACTGAAGAGTGGATGAGAGAATTGTACCCCCACCTTTTTGCTTAAGTTTTGTAAGGTTTAAATTTCAAGGACGAAATTTTTATAAGAGGGGAAGAGTTGTAACATTCCAAATTTTTAACTCTGTTTTCTACTGAATAAATCGGGCATTTCATCGACGCGTCTATAGGGTTATTTTCAGAACCGATTATTCTTGAGATAACTAGACTATCTAGGGAAATTATTAAGGAATTCTAACGCAATAGACTTGAGAACTCGATCAGGAATCGGCTTCTCGATCGTGTCCATCTTTAGAGGCCATTATAGCACAGTTAAAAATCAATTTGAAGTTAGAGATAGACTGGATCGATAGAGATGTGTGGCTAATTGTGAGTGACACCACTAAATTGGAAAATTCTTGTCGACTGGCACTAGATTGATTTTCTTATTATTTTGGTAACCTGTGTCTATATTTGGATCCTCGAGATTTTCACGACAACTGAGAGTCGCCAATGAGTCGAGTGGGTTCATAGTGGCTCAAAGAAAATCGACCACAAGTCATTTGCACTTAAAATTTTTTGTAAGTTACTCGGTAGCCTAGGTCATGCTAAAAACGTGCCAAGTGAAATTAACTGTGAATCAAGTCCAATTTCAGAAATTGAAATTCCTGTCATGTCACAATAAATTCTAGGAGTGTCGACTCAGTCTCAAAAGATTTTTCGGAGATTCTGAGATTTTTACAGAAAATCGGTTCGGACGCCACGAAAAATCAATGGAAATTCAGATAGGCCAAATTAAAGGAAATTTCGATTTTTATGGCCGAGCCTTGAGTTTTGGGATGCGGTGAGAAAATGGTAAGGGATTTTCCTTAGAAGAAATCTCGGACCTCAATTTGTGGAATTGAGTGAGAAATTGAAGCCAATAACTTATGAAATTCGGAGCTAGGCCTAGAGGTGTAACATTTGTATCAAAAATTGGATTTAATGGTGGATTTATCTTCAAGACAGAAATTGGGAAACATAGAGGATGGGATTGAGGATTGGTGGGACCAAACATTCAATGTAATGGCTAAGGATTATTGACTTTTATCCTCCTCTTAGCTAGCTACTCATGCACGGCTTCCCCCATCCGCTCATTATTTCTACCACTGCTTTCATTTCTCTTTCGCACGAAGTAGCCCCCATCCAATCTCCCTCTAACTTCGTGCGACGCCAACCCCAACTGAAGAGAAGAAGACCAGCTCCTTCGGTTGGCCTTCAACAAACGAAACCCCATGCCCACCTGCCAGTCTCTCTGCTTAGTCCACGTTCTATGAAGCTGCTCCATCTTCCACACCCTATGTCCGCACAACCACGACGTCTAGAGAAGCCAGGTGCCCTCTCCATGCGTCCATGGCTTGCAACTTGATGGTCAACAACAGCAGATTTTCTTCACTTTGTTGACCACCGAGCGAAGCTCCTCCATTCACGTGTCTTCAATCGAGCAAGGCCTAAAGCAGCTCCATTCTTCGCCGCGTCTTCCTCAGCTCATGCCTTCCACGCGTGACGCCAGCGAAGCCAGCCGTGGATTGAGCCCAGTAATTTCGGCCCAGCTTGCAATTTGCTCGGCCCAACTCTGCGGTAGCGCACAAGACCAGCGTCTTCAGTCACTCGAGCCTTGCTGCTTCTCTTGCTAGGCCCAGTGAATTCACCTCCGAAGCCCAGCGAAGCTAGCAATCTCAGCCCAAATTGCAGTCTTCAAACCCAGTCGAAATTACACTAACATCAGCCCATTTTTCAGTTCAGAAAAGCTCACTTGAAGTCAGCCCATCTCAGCTTAAGCCCAGCCCAAGAAGTAGCCCATCAATTGAGTTTTTGAGGCCCAATTCCAGCAAATCAATTTGAAGCCCGTCTTCAGCAAGCCCAACTCAACTTTGGTCCAGCTGAAAATCAAGAACAAATCTCAGTTGGGCTGAGATTTGTTGGGCCAAGTCTTGGCCCGGTCCAAGCCCGCCGGTGTCGTCAAAAGCTTGATTTCGGCCGCCGTCGCGTCGCCGTTGCAGTGTCGCGGTCCCCATTTTTAATCAAGTGAGTTTTACTCACTAATGCCTACTTAGTTTGCTAATGATGCTTAGGGGTTGATTATATTTAATTAAGTGCACTTAGGTGGTTAGATTAGTTTAGAACATTAAATTGGTGACTCAATGATGCATGTTAGGTGGTTAAACTTAGTTATTAGCAAGTAGAGAGCTTCTAATATTTATTGAATGCATCTCGGGATTTTTCCCAACCCGTCTCGGGCTCCAATTAGGCGATTACGGGCCTAAATTGGATTTTTAGTATTTATTTATTAATTTTCGAAATTAATTTAATTATTTATTTATTTTTCGGAAATTAGGTTGAGGAGTCGACGACTGAAATTTTGTGCTGATTGTCGTGGTGCAGTCCGTTTATTTATTTGAGCTCTACGTTGTGTGGAATTGAATTAATTGTGGAATTTTAGGATTTGTCCTAAATTGTTTGATATTGAATAATTGATTGGTAGATGGTTGAGTATGGGTATATTGCGTCAGTTACGTTGATGGGCTATATAGTAGAGAGAGTGGTGAGAGCTAACTGGGAATATTCTTGGCTGAGACCAATCAGGTACGATGTCATTGGACATACATCGTTCGGTGATTGAGAATATCACTGGCGAAAACGACGCCTTAAAGAATGCACGTAAATGACTTATAGACATACGTGGTTTGGTGATTAAGGAATATCACTGGTAAAAATGACGCATTAAAGAACACACGTTGCTGTCTATTACCGATATCACCTTGGCGAAAACGGCGCCTTAGAAAGGACACGTGGTTCGGTGATTGAGGATATCACTGGTGAAAGCGGCGCCTTAAAGAATGCACAGTGTCGGTGATCGGTATGTCATTTGGGGAAAACGACACCCGAGAAACACATGTGATTTGGTGAATAAGTATACCATTTGAGAATCATGGTATGAGTGGGGATGACCTAGAAATGATCCGATTGACATGTAATCGACTAAATCGATTGATCAACACTTGATCTAGTGTTATGAATTGATTGAATGTTTGATGTATTATATGAAGCATTTGTGTATAACCTTGAATTGTAGGTTGGAAATGAGGCCAATATAAGTCCTCTGACTCATGCTATGCTTAGGCAACCGAGTAGCGTATTGGTTTATTAATCAGGTCTTAGGAGGTAGAATTCTCTGAGATGTGGTGTCATGGGTTATTGAATAACCATTTTAGGTCCGTAGAGGGACCGGAGAAGGATTACCTGTTGGATGACCTTGATGATGATCCAGCAGAAGATGAAGAGCTTGAAGAAAAAGAGCTTAGTGAAGAAGAGTCTGAGGAGGATCGAAATGATGATCCCAAGTACGACCCGAATGAGGACTGAGATCCCATCCCGTTTTGTGAACCTTGTATACTTGTGGTTAGGCATTAGATCAGACCTATGTTAATAGTATTGTAAGATACTATGAGTTGTGTGTGTATAAAAGTGTTGTTGTGGATTTCAGTATGAAAAATATGGCCTGCTTTTTTATCCCATTATTTTTATTGTCTGGGGATTTATAATTGCTTCCGCATGTGCAATATAAATGAAAAGGGTTGGCGATACATAGTCCTGGGATATTGCATTCTAAAATCGACCAAGTAGAAGGATGGGTGCGTTCCTGAGGATCGGGGCGTGACAAGAAAAGGTACATCCGTCGTCGGCCAATCATCAAAATCCTCTATAGTGATGTGGTGCCCTTGTATCATAATACTATACAACTTCCGTTTGTTAAGATGTACATAAATGAGTTGTATTAAACAAGTCCTTTATCAGATAAGTGATATGGAATAAAGCAGTTAATATATCTATGTTAGCTCATAACTCATTAGTTTAAATTTTTGAGTGAAGGTGAATTTAACTAGATAAATAGGTTTGAACTTGGGCTCTCTCTTGACAATCTCCCTCAAGTGAAGGTATCTGAGATTTCTGTTGTGTGCTCCCAACACCGTTAAACATGTTCATCTTGTTCATCTGAATCCTGCATTTGAATTGTTAAAGATGGTGAGTTTTCTTGAGGTGAATCCTCGGATCATGATATCCATGCACTTCTCGGTAGTGACCTCATACATCTTCCATAGAAGGCTGTCACTATTTATTCAATGATCATTAAGCAAATGAATTGACGATTTCAAACATTAGGAAAGTGAAAAATGTAGAATACTATAGACGAAGAAGTTTATTGTGAGAAATGAATGTGGCACGGTACTAAGTAATGCAATGAACATTAGCCTTCCATAGAAGGCTGTCATTGTCTATTCAAGTGGCATTAGCCAAATGTACCGACGATTTCAAACAATAGGAAATGAGAAACTTAGAATACTTTATACGGAGAAGTTAATTGCGAGAAAAGAATGTGACATGATACTAATGCAATTAACTAGACTCGATTCAAAGTGCTCCAATATGGAAATGAAATCTTAGTCATGCAAGATAATTTTTGCGGGTTCACATGTTGAGAAGGGTGGCAAAGTCAGCTTGCCAAACTGGACGAAGATCCCTAATTTATGCTAATTATTTTTCCCTAACTTGCGCGGCGAACTTGCTTAGATGAGGTAGACAAGGACCACGATTTTTTTTTTTTGAGATTTTTTTTTGGTTTTATTTCCTATTTTCCTAGACTAATTTAGTAGTTTAATGAATGGTGATTGTGATGATAAGGATAAGATTGATCTGTCTGAAGAAATAATAATTAAAAAAAAAGAGAGTGATTAGATGCAGGTTTGACCATGTCATTATACGTTCTTGGCCTATCACGGGAGAAATTAGAGTAAGAAATGATCAATTGAAGAGAGTGATTAGACGCAGGGCTTGACCATGTCATTGCACCTTCTTTTCAATAAAAGCCAGAAAATTGGATATATATTGTGTCCAAAATCCAAATGAATGCAAGATCGCTTTCAGTGACTTGAGAGGCAACTGAAATTCCATGGACAATGAAAAATGAACTTTCAAGTGGTGCGGACTCTTAGATGGCCGAAAATGACGTTCTTCTACCTCGGATGCAATTTTTCGGATCCACTTGCGTGGCCAAAATTATTGAACCTAGTAGCATTATGAAACAAGTAAGATGCAAGCCTAAGTCAGGTGAATGGTCCAGACATCACTGTTCATGCGTGGTGGTGTGAGATGTTCAACCAGTAATATGCACACTAGGTTTTCTGCAAATTGACCATATCGGCATTTTGAGAGTCCAATCAGTTTACAACACGTTGATCTCGAAAATATGCGAAATGGGAGATAGATAAAGGGCACCTCGGTAATCTTCCCTTTGCAAAATAAAAATCAATCTCCAAAGTGTGTGGTACAAACATGTTGAAGAGGGTTAGCAACGAATTACGTAGGAGTGGACATTGCTACCGCCACCCATTAGACATGAAAATAATGGTCGCGGGATGGATTTAGTAGTACAAAAACGATATATTGGAACACCCAAATGGCGTGCTTGTTATGTGACATCCTGAATTTTTCAGTTATGCTTTCAATTAAATTAATCGGGCCCTTTCATCAACGCACCTATAAGGTTGTTCTCAAAGGTGATCACTCTCAAGATAACTAGACTATCTGGGAAAGCCATTAAGGACTTTTAATGCAATAGACTTGAGAATTCGACTAGGAATCGGCTACTCGACTGAGATATGTGGCTAAACATGGGTGATTCCACTAAATTACAAAATTCTTGTCGACTGGCACTAGACTGATTTTTCTGTCGTTTTTGGTACCCTGTGTTCGTATTTGAATCATTAAAATTTTCACGACCACCGAGAGTCACCAATATGTTGAATGGGTTCATTGTGGCTGGAAGAAAATCGATCACGGGTCTTTTGCATTAAAAATTTTCTGAAAGCTACTTGGTAGCCTAGGTCACGCTAAAATTGGGCCGAATTGAAATTAACCATGAATTTGAATTCAATTTGAAAAATTGAAAGTTCTATCATGTCACAAATCATTTTAGGAATGTTGACTCAGTCTTCGAAGATTTTTCTACAAACCAAGACTTTTTGGGAAAAACTCGAGGTAGGGTCGTTTTTGTCCAGAAATTTTAGAGGACCGTTTTTTATCGCGAAATTGGGAAGCAAGTGGGATCTATTGGTAAGGAAAAATGCCAATTTGATCGTGAGCTCAGTAATAGAATTTATAGGAGCCGAATTGAATTGATTTGAGATGGATTGAAGTCCAAATTGAGCCAACTCTCGTACAAATTCGTATGCCCCATGGACCCAACCTTTTGGACCACCTCAAGCTTCTAGAAGAGGGCATTTGGGTCTAAAAAATTGCTGTGGACACCAACTGGTGGTGGGGACCAAACAAGGAGACCAAAGAAGATAGGAAGAGACCAAGCTAGTCCCCTCCTTAGCCAAGTTGTCACCCCACTTCTCCTTCCTCCCTCCACCGTCGAGCACACCCCTCTCCTCCCTCTTCTTGCTATTTTGGAGCTTAGCAAAAACCAGAAAGAAGGCTGAAGCACCGCCCTGCCGTCATAGCCATTGCACGCCACCCGCCGGAGCCACCGCGATGCACTGCTCGAGCCGCACGTCCGCTCACCACTGCTTGCTTGTGCCCATGCCCAGCTTGCTGCTGTCTTGTGTCGTCCGAGCACCATCCAGTGCCATCGAAGCCACTTGGAGCTTCCTCCGCTGTCATGAAGTGCCATCTCCACCCGTCCAAGCATCTGCCGGTTTTCCCTTCCTGTTTCGGCCACAACTAGCCACCAGAGCAACTTTGGTAGCCACCGGAGCAACTTTGGTAGCCACCGGACAGAGACCGAGCTGTGTGGGTCTCTAGGCTGCTATTTGGCTCGTTTTCAAGGCTTTCCCGACCCTGTTTGGCAAGCCCATTTTGGAGTATCTTGAGCCCCGCCGCGTACCCGTTGATTTGATCCGAACGGATCGCGAAACAAGTGAGTTTAACTCACTAATCCTCACTAGTAAGTTAATGGCATTTAAGGGTTCTTTAGTTTAGACTAAGCTAGGTTTAGGTGGTTAATTAGAATGGATTAGTGAATTGATTAATTATTGATGCATGTTAGGTGGATAGTTTAGTGCATTTAGGGCTTAGGCAAGCCCTAGTATTTATCTAGAGTAGTTTGGAAATTTTCTAGGCCTGTCTTGGCTTTTAATTAGGCTTTACGGGCCTAAGTTCTATTTATTGGCATTTAATAATTATTTTTTTGTAATTAATTAATTAATTATTTTCCGAAAATTAGACCGGGATAGCCCGTGACCGAAATTTTGTATTGATTATAGTGGTGTGATATGTTTATTTAATTGACTATTATTTGGTGCAAATTGAGTGTCATTGGTGATTATGGGTATTTATCCCAAAATTAATTAATTACAGTAATTAATTAGAAAATCACAGGGTGTCGGTTTACAGCGCCAAAAATATTTTTATTGACTATATAAATTGTGGGAAATTTGAAAGTAAAGATATTATATTTTTGGCTGAGACCGATCGTGTACTCACATACGATTATTTTTATCGGGTACCTTTAATACGAGGAAAATAGGCCAAGATACTATGTTAATTGAGGAATTTAATTGTGAACTGCAATATCGTCGACCATGGTTGAATAATCGTGGGATGTTATGGGTTGGATTAAGAAAAACTGCCTAATATAGGTTGTGCGCATTAGGCTGTGATTAAACCGCCGAAGTATGGCTGTGCCCATTAGGCCGTGATTAAACCGCCTAACCTAGGCTGTACCAATTGGGCTATGATTTACCGCCGAAATGGGAATCAGCTGTGCCCATCGGGCCATGATTACCACCTAATCGAGGTCGTGCCCATTGGGCCGTGATTCACCATTGAAGATTTAGTAGGCCGTGCCCGAGTATGGCCGTGATTTATAGGAGTGAGTAATGGAATTGACTGTGTGATGGCCCTGATGACATGGAATCGACTGAGTCGATTGATCGATGATTCAATCTGATTAGTTGAAATGATTGAATTATATTGTCTAGTAGGAAGGAAATGAGGCTAAGGTAAGTTTGACTCGTGATTGTGCTTAGGTAGCCCTCAGGGCGTATTTTCTTCCTAGTCGGGTCTTAGGGGGTTGAACTTGGTGAGACATCATCTCACCCCGTTATGGGATAACATTTCAAGTCCATATATGGCAGCTCCTCCCAAGCATTTTGAGCAACCCAAGAAGATGACCGAATAGAGGCACTACATTCCGATTCATGGGCACCCTAACAAGTTAGAGTACGAACTGGTGCAGTCCAAACTTGGGGTTGATGCGGGTTCACCCAAAAAGGTGCCCCATCATTAAAGGTCATGGTATTGCCATGATCGTAGCGAACTAAGAGAGGGTCCCATACCGGAATTGGAGATGCCTCTGTATGTGCTAGAAGTTGTGTTTAGGGAGGGTACTACAGACCCTAAAGGAGGTTCAGTGGTGGACTTGGTGGACCCTAAGCTTGAAGATCTAGAATATCCTATGTATTCTCCTGTAGGTTCCAGTTGGAGTGTGGAAGGAGATGACGGGGAGAACGAGGACCTGTAGTTGTTTGGAAACCCTACCCCTGTTTGTAGACCCTGTTATATGAACTGGTTTTGTGTGTGACCTGACTTTTATAGTTCAGCTTGTAATATATACAATGTGGTTTGCTTGTATATATAAGTGTGGTGTTGGTTTTTCAAATTATTCCCCTATTTTCCTATCCCATTGTATTATTGTCTGGGGGTTATATATTGCTTCTGCATGTGCATTTAAAATGAATGGGTCGATGATGCGTCTTGAGACGTCGCTATTCAATCGACTAGTGAGGGATGGGCTCATGCTCGAGGATTGGGGCGTGACATCCGCGTTTGGTGGTATTAGAGCATGGTTTAGGATTGGAGTGATAAGGTGTGATGGTTTATAGGATAGTAGTAGGAATGGCCTTTAATTCGTGCTGGTGCATGTCTATGATAGCTGCTTGATAGAATGGTGTGTTTGTGTTAATCGCTTAGCTTCTAATTCGTTGTGGAATTGGAAGCATGTTTCTTTAACGAACCTTCAACATGAGCGATTAGGAGCATAGGACTCCTAGTAAGAGAACAGTCGGACCTGTGACTTGGGGTAGGACGCCGACAATAGTCGATAACCGAGGAGGTTGAGGTAAGGCGCTAGCATAGGCTAATGCCAGTGGAGTAGCACCACCTCTCGTTGGTGCTGGAGTCGTAGCCCTAAGTGATCTAGGAACTATTGCGATCATGCAAGCGTTGGATGCTATGAGAGAGATGTTGGGGCAGCAGGCCCAGAATCAAGCTTCTACCTTCATCGCTGTTGTTACAGCCACCCTACTGCCGTTGCCAATGCTGTCGTTGCTGCCGCACCTGTCGCCGCACTTGCCGAAGCCCTAGTGGAGAATGTGATTATAGAAAGGGAGAGACTGATCCACAAGCTGGTGGAATAATTCTTGAAGCTGAACCCGTCAAGGTTAATGGGTACTGGAGATCTAGAGACCGCCTCTCTTTGGATTAAGGATTTGGATAAGGCGTTTGCACTTCTGAGGTGCAATGAGGAGGAAAAAGTAACCCTGCTAGTCTATCAACTGTAGGGTAACGCCAATACCTGGTGGAGAGCCACCAGAGAGACTGTACTTTCGGGAGGAGTAGTCCTGCTGTGGGATGCCTTCCTCAAGGCGTTCAACGAACAGTATTTCTCGAGGAGCGCCAGGGAGCAGAAAATGGAAAAGTTTCAGCGTCTTCACTAGGGGACAATGACCGTTGACCAGTACGAGGTCAAGTTTGTGGAGCTTTTTCAATATGCTCTGAGGTTGATAGAGGACCCTGAAGACAAGGCTCGAAGGTTCAAGAATGACATTCGATTAGAGCTGAAACAACCACTGGTGCTATTTGACCTGAATGACTATCGAGAAGTTTATCGTCGAGCCCAGCTGTTGGAGAGAAGTTTGAACGAACAAGCTAACTTGTCTAGGTTGAGACTTAGCTCGCATAGAGAAGGAATCCAACATGGGAAGAGGCCCACGATTGGAGGAAGATTTCAAGTCCCGCCCAACAGGAAGGATGCAGTTGGAAAGTTAGGTCCTAGTTGGAATGGCGTATGTCGCTTATGTGGAAGGTGACACGGGTCAGCCACATGCCAATCTAGGCCGGGTGTGTGTTTTGAATGCTGCTAGTAGGGCCACATAGCCAGGAATTGTCCCAGAAGACTGAGGAGACCACAACAGTTGCCACCACAGCCGTAGATGGGACATATTAGAGGGTACGCGCTGCAAGGTGGACAGATCAAACCCCCGGCTCAAGGAACAGTTTTTGCCATCACTCGAGGTCAGGCAGAGGCTGCACTTGACGTGATCACAGGTATGGTTTCGTTGAATGACCATCGTGCTTACGGTTTATTCGACCCAGGAGCAACTCATTCTTTTATTGCCGAGCAGTATGTTAAGCTGATAGGATTAAGTCTAATATTACTGGAGTCAGTGGTTAGCATATCTACAACGTTGAATGATAAGGTGTTAGCTGCTTTGGGTTGTTTAGTTGCTTTGGGTTGTTTTGGTTGCAAGTTAGCGATTGGTGAGCAGGAGGGGAAAATATACTTCTTAGTCCTAGCCATGTATGACTTTGATTTGATAATTGGTATGGACTGGCTCACCAAGCAATAAACTAATATGGACTGCTATCGCAAAGTGATTCAGTTTGACCCGTTAGAGGGTGAGAGCTTCGAGTTTGTCGAGAGTCGAGGAGGACCCTCGATTACTTTGATCTTGTCACCAAAGGCAACTTGTTTGTTAGACAACTGTTGTCAAGGTTACTTGGCGACTGTCGTAGATACGACAGTTGAGGAGTTAAAGATAGAAGACATCGACATGGTACAAGAATTTCTAGATGTTTTTTCGAAGGAATTGCCAGGGTTACTGCGAGAGAGAGAGAGAGAGAGAGAGAGAGAGAGAGAGAGAGAGATCGAGTTCGTGATTGAACTAGCACCTGGGATAGAGCCAATTTCTAAGGCTCCCTACTGGATGGCATTATTTGAGTTGAAGGAACTAAATGTGTAGATGCAAGAGTTATTAGAAAAGGGATTCATATATCTAATTGCATCATCTTAGGGAGCACCAGTTCTGTTTGTAAAGTAGAAAGATGGTTTGTTGTGCTTGTGCATCGACTATCGGCAACTCAGTCAGGTGACGATCAAGAACAAGTATCCACTCCCAAGGATTGATGACTTGTTTGATCAGTTGCAAGGAGCATCGATATTTTCGAATATCGACTTGAGGACAGGATATCATTAGCTGAGGATAAGGAAGGGATATTCCAAAGTCAGCATTTCGTACTCGATATGATCATTATGAGTTTACTATAATGCCATTCGGAATGACGAATCCTCCAGCTGCCTTCATAGATTTGATGAACCAAGTGTTCAAGGAATATTTAGATCAGTTTGTGATCGTGCTCATTGATGATATTCTGGTGTATTCGAGAAGTGATGAAGAACACGAGAGTCATCTGAGATTAGTACTTCAAACTCTGAGAGTTCATCAGTTGTATGCCAAGTTTAGTAAGTGCGAGTTTTGGTTAACTCGTGTTACTTTTTTAGGTCACGTGATTTCAGGTGAAGGAATCTCTATGGACCTAAGCAAGATTGAAGCAGTGATCAATTGGCCAAGACCGACTACAGTGACATAGATAAGAAGTTTTATGGGTTTGACAGGTTATTACAGACGATTTGTGGAAGGGTTTTCAGCCTTAGCGTCGCCATTGACAAGACTCCTGAAGAAAGAAGAAAAATTTTTATGGACAGACAAGTGCGAGCGTAGTTTCTAAGAACTGAAGTAGAAGCTGACTACCGCACCTATCCTGACCATTCCATCTGGTCTTGGAGGATTCGAGATCTATAGTGGTGCGTCGTGAAGAGGATTGGGTTGCATGTTGATGCAACATAGCAGAGTTGTTGCATATGCCTCCCGTTAGTTGAGACCTCATGAATAGAATTACCCGACGTATGACTTAGAACTCACGGCAATTATTTTCACCTTGAAGATTTGGAGACACCATTTGTGCAGAGAAAGATTCCAGATCTTCACGGACCATTAAAGTCTCAAGTATCTATTCTCTCAGAAGGAGTTGAATATGAGGTAGCGCCATTGGATGGAACTGTTGAAGGACTACAATTGTGATATCTTATATCACCTCGGAAAGGCGAATAAGGTCACTGATGCATTGACTCGAAAGTCTTCAATCACTCATATATTGGTTAAGGAGTGGAGTTTAATCGAGAGAGCTCGAGATTCGGTATTCAAGTTTGAGGTAGGTCACCTTTCGAATCTTATGGCCACCCTCAGGATTGAACTGGATGTCTAGATCAGAATCAAGTTACTTCAACCTACAAACCCAGATGTTTAGAAAATTTTCCAAGAAGACACCGAGAAAAGGAAGGCTGACTTTCAAATTTCTAAGGATGGAACACTGAGATTCTGAGGACGATTGGTTGTACCTGACGAAATGGAGCTTAGGGAAGATATTTTATCAGAAGCTCATTGTAGTAGTTGCAGCATTCATCTAGGCAGTACTAAAATGTATTAGAATTTGCGTCAACACTATTGGTGGTCGGGTATGAAGGCGAACATTGCTAAGCTTGTCAACAAGTGTGTGACGTGTCAACAGGTCAAAGCTCAACATTGTAAGTCGGGAGGACTTTTGCAACCTCTCGAGATCCCAGAGTGGAAATGGGAGCACATCATGATGGATTTCATGACTGGCCTACCGAGGAGTCAAAGAGGTAATGATTCCATTTAGGTAGTGGTCGACAGACTGACAAAGTCGGCTCACTTTATTGCAGTATGAAAGGACCTCAATTTGGATAGACACGCAGAGTTGTATGTGCGTCAGGTAGTTCGTCTGCATAGAGTACTGGTGAGGATAACTTTAGATCAAGACCAAAGGTTTACAACTGCATTTTGGAAAAGCTTGCAAGTTGCCTTAGGAACCAAGTTGCAGTATAGTACGGCATATCATCCTCAGACGGATGGTCAGTTCGAGAGGGCAATTCAAACCTTGAGGACATGCTGCGAGCTTGTGTGCTAGATTTCAAGGGAAGTTGGGAAGAACAGCTTCATCTAGTGGAATTTGCCTACAACAACAGTTATCGGCAAAGCATTCAGATGGCTCCTTTTGAAGCGTTATATGACAGATCGTGTAGAACACCAGTTTGTTGGGATGAAGTTGGGGAGAGAAAAATCATGGGCCCAGAGTTGGTTCAACAGTTAGTGGATGCAGTTGTAGTGATCAGAGGCAGATTAATGATCGTTTAGACCAGACAAAAAAGTTACATAGATAAGTGCCAGAGATCTTTGGAATTCCAACTTGGTGATCACGTTTTTCTAAAGGTGTCATTGATGAGGGGAACTTTGCACTTTAGTAAGAAAGGAAAACTAAGTCCGAGGTATGTAGGTCCACTTGAAATTCTAAAGAGAATTAGGATCCTAGCGTATCATCTTGCATTGCCGTCGAGACTAGTGCAAGTGCACGATGTCTTTCACATGTTGATGTTGAGGAAGTAAGAGCCTGACCCGACCCATGTGCTTAATTTTGAAGAATTGGACATGGATGACCGAGTGTAATACGTTGAAAGCCCGATTCAGATTGTGGACAGGAAAGAACAAGTCCTGCGTACAAAGACCATTCCATTGGTCAAAGTGGTCTGGCAACACCACGACACTGAAAGAGCAACCTGGGAGATTGAAGAGTCGATGAGACGTTTGTATCCTCACCTTTTTGTTTAAAGTATTGTAATGGTTTAAATTTCGAGGACGAAATTTTTATAAGAGGCCAAAAGTTGTGACATCCTGAATTTTTCAATTCTGCTTTCAATTAAATTAATTAGGCATTTCATCGACATGCCTATAGGGCTGTTCTTAGAGCTGATAACTCTCAAGATAACTAGATTATCTGGGAAAGCCATTAAGGAATTTAATGCAATAGACTTGATAATTCGACCAGGAATCGGTTACTCGACTGTGCTCATCTGCAAAGGTCATTACAGTACAGTTAAAAATTGATTAGAGATTAGAGATAGGTCGGTCCGACTAAGATGTGTGGCTAAACGTGGGTGATTCCACTAAATTACAAAATTCTCGTTAACCGGCACTATACTGATTTTTCTGTTGTTTTGGTACCTTGTGTTCGTATTTGAATCATCGAGATTTTCATGACCACCAAAAGTCGCCAATGTGTCGAATGAGTTCATTATGACTCGAAGAAAATCGACCATGGGTCTTTTGTATTAAAAATTTTTGAAAGCTACCGGGTAGCCTAAGTCACGTTAAAATTGCGCTGAATGGAAATTAACTGCGAATTTGAATTTAATTTCAAAAATTGAAAGTTTTGTCATGTCACAAATCATTTTAGGAATATCGACTCAGTCTCCAAAGATTTTTCTGCAAACTGAGACTTTTTGGGAAAAAATTGAGGTAGGGTTGTTTTTGTCTAGAAATTTCAGAGGACCATTTTTTATCGCGAAATTGGGAAGCAAGTGGGATCTATTGGCAAGGAAAAATGCCAATTTGATTGTGAGCTTGGTAATAGAATTTATAGAAGCCGAATTGAATTAATTTGAGATGGATTGAAGTCCAAATTGAGCTAACTCCTTTGCAAATTCGTATGCCCCCATGGATCCAACCTTTTGGACCACCTCAAGCTTCTAGAAGAGGGCGTTTGGGTTTGAAAAATTGCTGTGGACACTAGCTAGTGGTGGGGACCAAACAAGGAGACCAAAGAAGATAGGAAGAGACCAAGGTGGTCCCCTCCTTAGCCAAGTTGTCCCCCTTCTTCTCCTTCCTCCCTCCACCGCCGAGCACACCCCTCTCCTCCCTCTTCTCACTATTTTTGAGCTTAGCAAAAACCAGAGAGCTGGTTAAAGCATTGCTTTGCCATTGCAGCCACCGCATGCCACTCGTCGGAGCCACCGCAATGCACCGCCTGAGTTGCATGTGCGCCGCTGCTGCTCGCTTGTGCTTGTGCCCAGCTTGCTACTGTCTTGTGTCATCTGAGCACCATCCAACGCCGTCGAAGCCACTTGGAGCTTCCTTTGCTGCCGTGAAGTGCCGCCTCCACCCGTCTAAGCCTCTGCCGGTCTTCACAACTAGCCACCAGAGCAACTTTGGCAGCCACCGGGCAGAGAATGAGCTGTGTGGGTCTCTAGGCCGCTGTTTGGCCCGTTTTCAAGGCTTTCCCGACCCTGTTTGGCAAGCCCTCTTTGGAGTATCTCAAGCCCGCTGTGTCCTCGTCGATTTGATTGGAACGGATTGCGAAACAAGTGAGTTTAACTCACTAATCCTCACTTAGTAAGTTAATGATGTTTAAGGGTTGTTTATTTTAGACTAAGCTAGGTTTAGGTGGTTAGTTAGAATGGATTAGTGAATTTATTAATTATCAATGCATGTTAGGCGAATAGTTTAGTGCATTTAGGGCCTAGACAAGCTCTAGTATTTATCTAGAGTAGTTCGGAAATTTTCCGGGCTCGTCTCGACTTTTAATTAGGCTTTATGGACTTAAGTTCTATTTATTGGCATTTCATAATTACTTTCCGTAATTAATTAATTAATTAATTAATTAATTAATTTCCAGAAATTAGACTAGGATAGTCGGTGACCGGAATTTTATGCAGTAATGGTGTGATCTGTTTATTTAATTGACTATTATTTGGTGCAAATTGCATGTGATTGGTGATTGGGGGTATTTATCCCAAAATTAATTAATTTCAGTAATTAATTAGAAAATCACCAAGCATCGGTTTACAACGCCAAAAATGTTTTTATCGACAACATAAATTGTGGGAAATTTGAAAGTAATGATATTATATTTTTGGTTGATACCGACCGTGTACCTACACATGATTATTTTTATCGGGTACCTTTAATACGAGGAAAATAGGCCAAGATACTATGTTAATTGAGGAATTTAATTGCGAAGTGCAATATCGTCGACCGTGGTTGAATAATCATGGGATGTTATGGGTTGGATTAAGAAAAACTACCTAATATAGGTTGTGCCCACTAGGCTGTGATTAAACTGCCGAAGTATGATTGTACCCATTGGGCCATGATTGCCACCTAACATAGGCTGTGCCCATTGGGCCGTGATTTACCGTCGAAATGGGAATCGACTGTGCCCATCGGGCTGTGATTACCACCTGATCGAGGTCGTGCCCATTGGGCTGTGATTCGCCGTCGAAGATTTAGTAGGCCATGCCCAAGTGTGGCCGTGATTTATAGTAGGAGTGAGTAATGGAATTGACCATGTGATGGCCTTGATGACGTGGAATTGACTGAGTCGATTGATCGATGATTCGATCAGATTGGTTGAAATGATTGAACTATATTGTCTGCCAAGAAGGAAATGAGGCCAAGGTAAGTCATCTGACTCGTGATTGTGCTTTGGTAGCCCTCAGGGCGTATTTTCTTCCTAGTCAAGTCTTAGGGGGTTGAACTTGCTGAGACGTTGTCTCACCCTGTTGTAGGATAACATTTCAGGTTCATATATGGTAGCTCTTCCCAAGCATTTTGGGCAACCCAAGAAGATGATTGAATAGAGGCACTACATTCCGATTCATGGGCACCCTAACAGGTTAGAGTACAAACTAGTGTAGTCCATACTCTGGGTTGATGCGGGTTTACCCAAAAAGGTGCTACATCAGTATAAGTCATGGTATCGCCAGGATGATAACGGACTGAGAGAGGGCCCCATACCGGAATCAGAGATACCTCTGTATGTGCTGGAAGTTGCGTTTGGGAAGGGTAATGTAGACCTTAAAGGGGGTTCGGTGGTGAACCCAGTGGACCCTAAGCTTGAAGATCCAAAATCTCCTGTGTATTCTGCTATAGGTTCCAGCTAAAGTGTGGAAGGAGATGATGGGGAGAACGAGGAACCGTAGTTGTTTGGAAACCCCACCCCTATTTGCAGACCCTATTATATGAACTAGTTTTGTGTAGGACTTGACTTTTATAGTTCGGCTTGTAATATATACAATGTGGTTTGCTTGTATATATAAGTGTAGTGTTGGCTTTTAAAATTATGGCCCTACTTTCCTATCCCATTGTATTATTGTCTGGGGGTTATATATTGCTTCCCCATGTGCATTTAAAATGAATGAGTTGGTGATGTGTCCTGGGACGTCGCTATTCAATCGATTAGTGAGGGATGGGTGCAGGCTCGAGGATTGGGACGTAACATGTTATTAGTTGGCGAATTGTGATGTGAAGATGCTTTCCACTCAAACTGTCAAAAGGGCTTAGCGTTGGACATTGAGACATGCAGTATTTAAGAAAGTGGTAGATTTGGTATTGTTTTCCCGAAGATTTCCTAAATTAAGGTCCGCTCACTTAAGGAGACTTGTCTAGACCAAAGCAAGTAATAGAAGACTTCATCTAGGTTCTCACCCAGATTTCGGGTTTTCTTGAATGTCAAACAAGAAGAGGGTATCTGCAGGTATGAGGCAAGAAAAAGATATTGCACCAATTAAGGATACACGGCGTGCGGGCGCTAGGGTCTACTTCCTTAAGAAGACTGATCAATAAAGGCCCAGGTTGAAATTACCAAATGTGATAACATGTAATCTATGTATTATTGATTAGATGGTTACAGTCTAAAAAGGAACATGAAATAGACATCACTGAAAGCTAAATTCTGACACTACAAACTCAAAACAAAATCAGAGAGCAAAAATTGGGAGATGAAATAAGTAAAATCTTGCGATTTAATTGAGTGTATTTGCCCTTCTTCTTTAGTCCCTTTATAGTCATGAGCGTCTAGGATGCCACTTTTCATATTTACTGACTTGTCCTCCACATTTTGGACAATATGCTTATGAGACGTGTCTGACCACGGTCTCCATCGCTTTTTATATTGTAGGAATAACTTGAAAATAACCATTCCTGCACTATTCCCCGACTTTAACCTTTTGACATTATGCCAACTGCTTCTGCCATGCGTGTCAGTCGTTTGTGCCACGCATCTGGCTATGATTTCCATGTCTCGAGATTCTAGAGTCGAGGCATAAGAGTCTTTACTTCTCTTTTCCATGCTTGCATCATCGTAATTGCCAATGTCAATCTCGCACATGCCAAAACTCCCACTAGCCAAACTTATGCCAATCATAACTTGGTTGGGATAATTTATCGAGTATCATACAATTATAAAGTAGATATTTTCTTTGCTATGATTATCTCACAAAGTCAATGTCTCCCTCAAAATTACCGATACCTATTTTTGCCCTTTATAGGTTTTAATCCCCACCGCCCACATAATTTCAGGACAGAGAGTACAAAAACAGCCAACATGACCAAGATTCGACATATGACTGTGAAAATTAGTTAATAAATTAAATATGCAAATCTAGTGAGAAGATTCGACTTAGTGGTTGTCCTCAACTCCATGAGTTTAATATAAGTGATTATTTATTTGACTTGTTTTTTTTAAGGGCCCGGCATCAATTGGATTCTTCACTTTACAAAAGGTAAACATTTTCAAGCTTGGGCCATCAATTATATAATTATCAATGTTTCAATCGTTGCAAAATAATGGATTTTTAAGAATGGCATTTCTCTTTCTCGAAATAAAACAAATTAGAATTTTTAATCCCCTACACACTTTTTAGGATTAAACTTTTTCAGCAACTGATAAATAATAGTCATTTTTGTATCTATTTTCCATCATTCTTTGAAGTCTTGCAATGAATTTGTAATGTAACTGTCATGCCCCGAACCTCGAGCGTGCGCACATCCCTCGGTGGTCGAAGAAATTGTGACGTCCCAAGACGTATCGCCGACCCATTCATTTTATTGCACATATGGAAGCGAATAAACAATTCCCCTGACAGCAAACATCATGGGATAAACAAAACACGCTTTCATAAACAAACTAGGTTTATATACAATACTAGTCTATCTACCAAAAAGATCAGCCCTAAAAAAGGAAACTGTCCTACGGTCCACTAGTCAGATATGATCACCGATCCTTTGAACTCCATAGGTTCTGAGGGTGCCGGGTCCTCCGCAGCACCATCAGAAGGGTCAGCTGCGCCCTCGCCTAGAGTGGCGTCGACCACCACAGTAGGGATCTCAAAACCCTAGAGGGGACCAACGTGGTATCCATTGAGTCCATGGCGAAACCACACCCTAAATCGATGAGGTACCCTCTCAGGTAGACCCCCGTCGACCCAGACAGTGGTCACCACTAACTCATAGACCCAGTGACTCCCAGGAACAGGGAAGTCAGTACTCAGCTCAGTAACCCTCCAAGGCTGACCAAAACGTACCAGAGGGCCGCCATCTAAAGACCTTAAAAGATTGAGCCCACAATGGGGTGAGATAATGTCTTAGCAAATTCACCCCCTAAACCTCGACTAAGAAGAAAATACGCCTAGTGTCACGCCCCGATCCTCCGAGCGCGTGTCCATCCCTTGGTGGCCAATTAAATAGTGACATCTTAGGATACGTCGCCGACCCATTCATTTTAAATGTACATGCGAAAACGAATAAATAAATCCCCAGACAACAACAAGATATGATAGAAAAGCAGGGCCACAATTTTATTTTTTTAAACCACAACACACTTATATACACATATCAAACTATGTCATACACAATATTAGCCGATATATACAAGGTCTACAAAAAGGGGAGGTAGAGTGCTACAGATCCTCTAAGCATTCAAGTTTTCAACTGAATATCCGACAAACTCGGGTCCACCATTGAACAACCTAGAGGGTCGACCGTACCTTTTCCAAAAGCTACCTCTAACACTGACTTAGGGATTTCAAATTCTGGTAGGGGACCTTCTCTTTGTCCATTTCGCTCACAACGATACCACGATCTGTATTGATGGAGTACCTTATGGGGTAGACCCGCGTCAAGCCAGACAACAGACCTCATGAGCTCATAGACCCATCCCTTTGGGTTGCCATGAAGCAGAATATAAGATACCTGCTCGGTGACCTTATTTGGCTGGCCAAAACGCTCGGGAGGTACAGCCATCTAAGAACCTGTAAATGTTATCCCACAACGGGGTGAGACGACGTCTCAGCAAGTTTACCCCTTGAGTCCCGACTAGGAAGGAAATATGCCAAAACGCTATCTAGTCACGCACAAGAGATGACTTACCTTTGCCTCAGTCCCTTCCTGCATGTTAGTACGATTCATATGTTCAGTGAATCACCATAATTCGAATCAAATCATCAAACAATCGATCCAATCGATTCCATACCATCGATACCATATCTCGGTCAACCCATTCAATATTATCTATCAAGTTCAATCACATCAAGAACTGCTCACCCTAAGCTGAAGATAGATAGTATAACTCACCAAAAGCTGATAATTAATATAGCTCACTCTAAGTTGATAAAGTATACTCCTCATTCTAAGTTGATATATCAAGACCCGTAGGCTAATATAGTATACTGATAATACTCACCAGAAGCAACTAAAGTATACTGCTCACACTAAGCTGATATATCAAAGCCCTCAAGCTGATATAGTATACCGATGATGCTTACTTTAAGCTAATAAAGTATACTGCTCACTCTAAGTTAATATATCAAGGCCCGTAGGCTGATATAGTGTACCGTTCTCACCAACTGAGAATTTCATCATTTTTATCATTCCCGATAAAAATAATCGTGTGTGGATACACGGTCGGCCTTAGTCAAAATACAATGTTTTCCTTTTCAAAAATCCCACCATTTAACATAGTCCACCAGAATATTTTTGGTGTTATAAACCGGCACTCGATGTTTCCCAATTAAAAACCGAAAATACTCAATTTTGTGATAAATTCCCAAAAAATTACAAATTCCACTCAATTAGCACAAAATAGTATTCAATTAAACAAACCAATCACACCATTGAAATTAGCATGAAATTCCGATCACCGGCCTTTCCGGTCTAATTTTTGAAAAATAATAAATAATTAAATAATTACCAAAATTAATTAAATAAATACCAATAAATACCAAAAACACAAACTTAGGTTGGAAGAGCCTAATTAAATACCGAAACGGGCCCGGAAAAATTCCGAACCTATCTAGATAAATACTACCATCTATCTAGTCATTAATTAAGCTATTCTAACCACCTAACATGCATACACGAATAATTAAATTGCTAATCCGTTCTAACTAACCACATAATCCCTAATTAACCTAAACTAATCATCCCATAAGCATAATTAACTCTCTAAGCGGTGATTATTGAGTAAACTCATCGATTTTGAAATCCGATAAGTTCATAATGATGGGGACGCGAAGGTGAGCAGCAAACTCCAAAGCGGGGGCACCAAGAGAGGTTGGGAAGGGCTTAGAAACAGACCTCGAAGCCCACAGCCTCTTGCTGGGTTTCGGTTTTATTGCTGGGTTGAAGTGGAGAGCTGGGTGGCTGGTTCGGCGAGACAAGATTGGTGGAGGCAGCGGCGGCCTAGGCAAGTTACTTCAGCGGCAGGCGGTGGCTAAACGGTGTCCAAGGGGCTTTGCCGTCGATCCAAGGAGGTCGTGGGACGGTGAGGAGGCTTGAGAGAGGCAGTTGGATGCCAGGGCAATGGGCGGCTCACACGGGCTCGCGATTGAGTGCACGACAGTAGCGGTGGTGTTCTGAGGCTTAGCAGGCTACTTGACGATGAAGGGAGGCTACTAGTCGGTTTCTCTGCACTTCTTGAGCTCCAAAAGGGTTGAAAATGGAGAAAGCAAATGTAGAGGAAGAAGAAGGGGACAACAAAGCCTTGAGGGTCCCTTCAAGCTTCAATCTCACCCCTTTGTCCCCTTGAAGAGGCCCCATCGGTTTTGCTGGCTTACTCAACACTCTTGTAGCCCACAAAGCTTCCTTGGGAAGTCTTGGAAGTGGTGCAAAGGTTGAGGGACCAAGGGGCTACAAATTTTGGACTTAATTTCCCCAATTTCACTTCAATTCTCTCTTGAATTGATTCAATTCAGCCCTAAATAATTCCACCATCGTGTCCATGATCAAATTGACATTTTTTCTCACCAATTAGACCAACTTGCATCCCAAAAACACGATAAAAAATAGTCCCATAAAATTTCCGGACAAAAATGGCATCACTTTGAAATTTCGCCAAAAACCTTGGTTTGCAGAAAAATCTGCGGAGGATAAGTTGATGTTCCTAAAATGACTTGTGACATAATAGAATTTTCAACTTCTGAAATCGGATTCAAATTCGCAATTAATTTCAATTTAGTACGATTTTAGCGTGACCTATCATACTGGGTAGCTTTCAAAATTTTTTAGTGCAATTGACCCATGGTCGATTTACTTCGAGCCACAATGTACCTCTTCGACACATTGGTGACTCTCGATGGTCGTGTAAATCTCAAGATTTCAAATATGGACACATGGTACCAAAACGACAAAAAAATCAGTTTAATACCGATCGACAAAAATTTTGTAATTTGGTGGAATCGCTCACATTTAGCTGCACATTTCCGTCGAATCGACCTATCTCTGATCTCTAATCAATTTTTATATGTGTCGTAATGATCTGTACAGATGAGCACGGTCTAGTAGTCGATTCCTAGTCGAATTCTCAAGTCTATTGCATTAAAATCATTTAATGACTTTCCCATATAGTCTAGTTATCTCGTGAGTGATCAGCTCACGGAATAGCACTATTAGCGCATCGACGAAAGGCCCGATTCATTCAATTGAAAATAGGACTGAAATTTCAGGATGTCACAACTTTTCCCCTCTTGAAAAAATTTCATCCTCAAAATTTAAATCATTACAATTCTTTAAACAAAAAGGTGGGGTTACAATCGTCTCATCAAATCCTTGCTTTCCCAAGTTGCTCCTTCAATGTCGTGGTGTTGCCAAATCACTTTAATCGACGGGATCGTCTTGGTGCGCAAAATTTGTTCTTTCCGATCCACAATTTGAACCAAGCTTTCCATGTACGACACTCTGTCATCCACATCCAATTTCTCAAAATTAAGCACGTGGGTTGGGTCAGGCTCATACTTCCTCAACATCGACACATGAAACACATCATGCACTTGCGCCAATCTCGGCGGCAATGCAAGACAATACGCTAGGATCCCAATTCTCTCTAGAATCTCAAAGGGACCTACGTACCTCGAACTTAGCTTTCCCTTCTTGCCAAAATGCAAAGTACCTCTCATTGGTGACACATTCAGAAAAACGTGATCACCAATTTGGAATTCCAATGGTCTCCGACGCTTGTCTGCATAGCTTTTCTGGTGGCTCTAAGTGGTCTTTAGTCTATCTCTGATGACTACAACTGTATCCGCTGACTACTGGACTACCTCTGGGCCTGTGATCTTCCTTTCCCCGACTTCATCACAACACATTGGCATTCTAAAATTCTTCACTTTCAGCTGAAGCCAGATAGCCAAAGAAAGAAGTGCCTAAGAGTGACAACCAAGAGTGAGGGAGTGACTGTGAGATAAGAGAAGGAAACCATGAATAAAGGGTGTGTTGCCATGAGCTTTGCTGAGCGTGTTCGCCTATTTTTCTCATGATTCGAGGTAGGAGTCCTGTTCTTGTTTCATCCTTGTTTTCGTATCATCATTGTGTTCCTCGAGTACAAACCTAGTGTTGTTGCCAAATCTTGTTGGCTGGTTCCACCTCTATGTGGGTCCTAGCTAGCACATAAAAGAAAAAGAAAAAAAAGAGAGTAAAAATAAAAAAATTAAAGGAAGAGAGGTGTTGTTGCTTCATGTGGGAGACCAAGGACTATGAGTTAATAGGTTTTGTTTGTTGAGAACCTCCTTAAAATTCTCCAATCACAATTAGTGTTTTCTTGCTCCGTTTATATTAATCCACTTTTGTGGTGAGGAAATACGACTCTATTGTTAATGTTGAGCATTTAGTATATAACTAGAGACTAACACTGTGTGTATGCTATTATTCTTAATGATTAGTGGAAGTTTCTAGGTGGTTCATGGTTTTTTTCACATTGCGTTTCCACGTAAAACCTTAGTGTTTTTGTTGGTTTTATTTACTTATCATTTTTGCATTATATTTACTTATTGCTAGGTTGTATGAGTTGTTTGTTATTGAGGTTAAGTTGATTTTGGTTGGTTTGGTTTTGGGAAAGATATTGATCTTGGATTGAGTTTAGTTCTTAGTGAATTGTTGCCCAAGTTCTTCTCAACAAATATGATGGCTTGCCTTGCCTTACTGGGCATCGCAAGGCTATCACCTTGGTCTATTAGTTGATCCATTTGGCCATGGTGTTGATTGTGTGTGTCACGCCCCGATCCTCGAATGCGTGCCCATCCCTCACCTGGTTGATATAATAGTGACGTTCCAGGACGCATCACTGACCCTTTCATTTTAATATGCATGCGGAAGCATATAATAAATCCCCATACAATAAAACAATGTGATAAAAAAAATAGGGCCATATTTTTCACAACTGGAAAACCACAACCAAACTTTTACATAAAGCAAACTATATAGTATATAATACAATACTATTCACGAGTCTTATCTATTGTACACCGATCAAGACTCATAGTTTGCAAAAATAGGATGGGACCTCAGTCCTCATTTGGGTCGTACTCAGGATCATCCTGATCCTCCTATGATTCCTCTTCACTAAGTTTATTTTCTTCCAGCTCTTCTTCTTCTTCTTTAGGCTCATCCTCGGCTTCAGTTGCCGGTTCATCCACAGGCTCCTCCTCCATAGGTTCATCCTCTTGCCACTCCTCTTGCTCCATGATCTCGCCGTCCTCTTTGTTCCAATCGTCGTCGTTGACTGAGTACACAGGAGTATGATCTTCGGCCTCAAGCTTCGGATCCTTAACATCCACTACCGACCCATTCTTATGATCGGCTGTTCCTTCTTCGAATGCCTCTTCCAGGGTGTACACAGGTATATCACCCTTAGGTATGGGACCTTCTTTTCACCCATCAAAGTATTCACGGTACCACGACCAATATTCGTGGGGCCTCAGGGCGTCCTGACCCATGTCAACCCAGATGGTCGACTTAACCAGTACGTACTCTAGTCATTCTAGCTAAGGGTGTATGTGGAAGTGGACTCTAACTCGGTGAGTTCTTGAGGGATACCAAAATGCATCGGAGGACAAGGAGGTAGAGGTGCTACCATCTAGGGGCCTAAGATGGTTATACAATAACCAATGAGATCATCTCTCAGTGAGTTCTACCTCCTATAACTCAATTAGTAAACCAATACACTATGAGCTGCCTAAGCACACACAAGTTAGAGTACTTACCTTGGCCTCCCATTCCACCTGTATATTAATACAATTCAAAACAGGCACCCAAGCATATTATCACGGATCGATAACTCGATCAATTGACCTAGTCGATTACATGTCAACCGGACCATCCCTCGGTCATTTCCATCCATACTATACACTTTCCAGTATAATATACTTAGTCTTTGAGCCACGTGCATTCTCTAAGGTGTCTTATACACCAAGGCGACATACCAATCACTGAACCCCGTGCTATGGCATCCGAGAATTTCAACAACTCGAAATATCAATTTTAAGGAAAGGAGATTTGTCTTTGAATAGCCATATGGACAATTACATTATCGGCCACTTTGTTTTATCTCTTGGACCAAACCCCCTATATGAAATTTGTTATGGGAATATAATATTGATTCCTATATAAAAATCAAATGCCCTAAAGTGGTGTAGGAATTATGGGCTTATTATTAATATTTTCTATGGGCTATTTAAATTGGACATGGGACAACTTGGCCCAAAGTTTCGGGCCCAAAGCCAGCCCAAGAGGCCCACAAGGCCGTTGACTGAAAGAAGGGGGGGGAAGATTGCATGCCATATTACATTTGTCTAAAGCCAACTTACACTTGTCCATGCTTACCTTCCACTTGTCCTTTCCATGAGAACACTTGTCACTTGCATGCAAAAAGGGGTGATTAACTATTAATCAAAGAACAAAAAGGGAGGTGGTTTCGGAATTGAAGGGAGGGAGAGAAAGGGAGTGAACCGAGCAATTGAGAGAGGGAGAGAGGGTTGAGTGAGAGACCGAAAGAGAGGGTGAGCGGGCGTATGGGCATGAGCCGCGAGGGGGAAGAGGAAGGCCGTCTTCCGCCATGTCCAAGCTGCCGCCGTTAACGCCGCTGATCCTCGTCGCCGTTGAGCCAAGCCAAGGTCCTCCTGAACCCCTGTTTTTGGCCAGCAATCGAGTAGAGAGGTTTAAGGCAAGTAGAAGTTCTTCAATCTATGTTTTGCTTGCTGTTTTATCTAATGAAGTGTGGGTAGATGTGAGGAAATGTGAGATTTGGAGCTGCATGTTGTTTGTGATGAATGAGATGAAGCTGGCCGAGGTATTGGAGCAAGAATAGAGCAAGTTTTTGGTGGGTTTCGCTTTCAAATTGAAATGAGAACTCAAGGATTTAGCTATGGTGAATTTTTGAGAAGTAAAGAGGCTGTATTGTGGTGTAATGTGCTTATTAATTTCGGCTGTGGAAGTTGGATACCGAAACTCAAAGTATAGGAAGAGTCCTCTTTAGGCTAGTGAACTGTTTTCGCATGAACAGCCTGACCACCGGTGATTTATCGATTTTTCTGGAATTTTCTAGCCAAAATTTGATTTCAAAGTCTTAACAAAAGTTGGAGAACACATCTGTGAGAATAACATATCAAAAATTTAGCATAAATGGACAATATTTGGTCGACGAAATGATTTTCATATGGAAATGCTAAATCTGGAAATTTTACAGAAACTGTAACAAGAAATACCGAAGTTTTTTCTCTTGATATGTATGGAATTTGACTTGGTATTCTTCATGAAATTTGTTCCTTTAGGTCTCATTGATAATGTGTCAAAATTTCATAATTTTCTGAGTCCATTTATTATTTATTTCAAAATTTCTACCAGAACTGTGCATTGTAAAAATCGGACCATTCTGTTCTTGAATTTTCACCAAAGTGTCCGAAAGTGAAGGTGTTTCGAATGGCTATGTGATATGATGGTCTTGGCTGTGGATATTTGTGCAATATTGAGATGTGATAGAGGGTCCATGAGACATCTTGTTTTAGCATTTGAAAATGTTTTGTGAATTAAAATGCTAAATGTTACCGTTGAGCCCTCGGGTCAACGATGCCCCGGGAGTCGGGATGCCCAAAAGTTCGAATGAGTCGATGCCCTTTGGATGCCTGGTTGTATTATGAATACATGCCTAGAGGTTTTCCCTGGGAGTGTCGGGATGCCTGGTTGTATTATGATACATGCCCGGAGGGTGAGGGGTTGTATTATGATGCATGCCCGGAGGTTAGGGTTAACCATGTCTATGGTCCCCAGTGATTCCTCGTGATGCCAGGTGGGGTGCGAGATGCCCAAAGGTTCGAATGAGTCGATGCCCTTTGGATGCCTGATTGTATTTTGAATACATGCCCGGAGGATTCCGCGACGCTAGGTTGGGTGCGTAATCCCAGAATGATCTGGGGGATGAAACCTTTTGAATGATAAAATGAACGATTATATTAAGTGTGAGTGTGGTCTGGTTATGGGACTAAATTGTATGGCATGGAATGAGATGTGTCATTATAATTTGGCCCCATGATCGGGACGTGTCATTACAGTTTGGCCCAATTGAAAGAGTTATATGGTTTGGATGCATACTCATTCATGGATTGCCTATTCTATCTACCATACTTGAATCTGGATATAAATAGTAATGCTTGATATAGCTTGATGAATCTTTTACTGCTAAGTGGTTGTACTCACCCAATTTGGGGACTAACATTTCATACTAGACAAGATACCTCTGCCGCCACCGCCACCAGCAAATGGACCGAGTGGTTAGATATGGCCGTGAGGAGGAGGACAGTAAAGGAAGGAACTTTTGGGTGTCGACACTGATCGATGGACTTTAAGTATATGACTGCTGCAAAAGATGTCGGTCATCTTTTGAAGTATAGCCGAGTATAGAAGACTACGGCATTTTGGTGTACCGACGAATGATGTCCATCTAGTTATGTAAATAAAAGTGTTTGGCTTTAACTTATAAAAGTTTTAGTTGGTGTGCATTGTTTTCTGAATATAGGGAAGGGAGTTGTTGGATACGCTTCCACCATATAAATTGCACAGGGACCGACCTAAAAGATATAAACTCCCAAGATTGCTAGACCTTCAGGTCAAGAAAGAGAAAGGGAAGCGAACTGTGGCGACCCCAACGGATCGAGGCTGTCGAGGGGTGCCACATGTGCATTCTCTAAGGCGCCATATTCGCAAAGGTGAAGTACCAATCGCCTAGCCACGTGCATTCTCTCAGGTGACTTATTCACCAAGACGACGTACTAACTACTGAGCCACGTGCCATTTCCAGGTTATATATATATATATATTCAACGATTCACGTGCATTCTCTTAGATGACTTATACACCAAGGTGAAATAACCGGTCACCGAGCCATGTCATACAGTATTTTCTTTCACTTTTATCTTACTCGATAAAATATCGTGCGTGGGCACACGGCCGGCTTTAGACAAAATACCATATTTTTCTTTCCACAAATCCCACCATTTTCTGTAGTCCACCAAGATGTTTTTGGCATTGTCAACCGATGCGGTTATTTTTCAATTAATTATCACAATTAATTAATTTAGAAAATAATCCTATAATCATAAATAAATCATTTCAGTACAAAATAAAGCTCAATTAAATAAACAGACTGCACCACGACAATCAGCATAAAATTCCGGTCATTGACCATCCCGATCTAATTTCCTGAAAAAATAAATAATTAAATAAATAATTTCGAAAATTAATTAATTAAATATTAAAAATCCAATTTAGGCCCGTAATGCCTAATTGAAAGCCGAAACGGACTGAGACAAATCCTGAGACCCGTTCAATAATTAATATAGTGTGTCTACTTGCTAATGGCTATGTCTAACCACCTAACATGCATTATTAAGTCACTAATTTAATCCACCTAAACTAATCTAACCCCCTAATGATGCTTAATTAACACTAATCAACCCCTAAACATCATTAGCAAACTAAGTGAGGTTTAGTGAGTTAAACTCACTCGTTTAACAATCCAATCGAATCGAAACGTCAGGAACATTGTGGGGGACGTTTTTCTCCAAAGTGGGCCTAGGGTTCGAGGCCCGTAGACACCTCAAAATGGGCTTGGAGAACTATTGGAAAACCACTTTTGGGCTTGCTGGTCGACAGCTGAAAACAGAAGAAAACAAAGCTAAAGTGGCGGCAAGGCTCAGGAATGGACAACAGGGTGGTTTTGGGTCCAAAACGGCGGCTCCAAGGGCTTTCTCAGCCCCTTGAAATGGCTGAACAAGGCTGGAATGGTGAGAGGGAGCTACTGGATGGCGGAGCAGGGGCGGTTGGGCGAGCGTGGGTAGCGCGCACGGTGGCGGTGCGCAGAACGGCGGTTGGTGGCCTTAGCGGCGATCCGACGTGTGACGGGCTGCTCCGATCTTCTTCCTCAGGTTGCTGGTGGCATCACACGGCTTGGAGGGAGGAGAAAAATGGGGTGGATGGCAATGAGGGAGAGAGAGGAGAGTGTGGGGCAAGTTTGCCTTGGTGGGGTCCTTTGGCCAAATTTTCCACATGTCTATCCCCTTAAACTCAACCTTGGCTATGCATGGATGCTTGGCTGCCATTCCTTCACCCAAGCACTCCCCACAACTTCTTGAAATGGTCTATTTTGGCTAGTGGGAGGGGAAGCTACGAATTTCTAAGCAATTGGCTTCAATTGGTTGCTTAATCTTGCTCAATCCATTCTCATTTGGCCTCCATAATTTCAATTGGCACCTCAATGCTTCGATTGACATTTTTCCTCACCCTTGAATCCATAATGCAATTCCAATTTTGCAATAAAAAATAATCCACGGCTTTTTCTACACAAAAACGGCCCTGCGATGACTTTTTTCCAAAAAGTCTTAGGTTGCAGAAAAAAATCTTCCGAGACCTAGTCGACACTTCTAGAATTTATTGTGACATGATAGGAACTTCAATTTCTGAAATCGGACTTGAATTCACAGTTAATTTCTACTTGGCGCGTTTTTAGCGTGACCTAGGCTACCGGGTAACTTTTAGAAATTTTTAGTGCAAATGACCCATTGTCGATTTTCTTCGAGGCACAATGAACCCACTCGACTCATTGGCAACTCTTGATTGTCGCGAAAATCTCGAGGATCCAAATACAAACACAGGGTACCAAAACAATAAGAAAATTATTCTAGTGCCGGCTGACGCGAATTTTCTAATTTAGTGGTGTCACCCACGATTAGCCACACATCTTTGTTGAACCGGTCTATCTCTGATATCAAATCAATTTTTAACTGTGCCGTAATGGCCTCTAGAGATGGACACGGTCGAGAAGTCGATTCCTGATCGAATTCTCAAGTCTATTGCCTTAAAATTCCTAAATGGTTTCCCCATATAGTCTAGTTATCTCGAGAGTAATCAGCTCTAAGAATAATCCTATAGGCACATCAATGAAATGCCCGATTCATTCATTAGAAAACAGGGTTGAAAATTTGGGATGTCCATATACATCCTCACCTAGAAGGGCTAGAGTACGTTTTAGTTAAGTCAATTGTCTGGGTTAAGGTAGGCCAGGAAGACCTGAGGCCTCACGAGTATTGGTCATGGTATCGTGAGTAATATGATGGGTGAAGAGAGGGCCTCATACCCGAGGGTGACATAGCTGGGTACGTTATAGAAGAGGCATTTGGGGAGGGTACAACAGACCATAAGGATGGGTCGATTGTGGATGCTAAGGACCCAAAACTTGAGGACGAAGCTCGCACTTCCATGTACTCAAACAATGATGACAACTGGAATGGAGAGGAAGGTGAGATCATGGAACCAAGAGGTAGAAGAACCGAAGGAGGACGAGGAATAGGGAGTAGCAGAGGAGGTACCTGAGGATGAGCCGATAACTGAAGCTGAGGATGAGCTTGACGAAGAAGATGAAAAGCTTGAAGCAAACGAGCTTAGTAAAGAAGAGTCAGAGGAGGATCAGGATGATCCTGAGTACGATCCGGATGTGGATTGAGATCCCATCCCTTTTGTGCACCCTGTATAGGTGTAGATAAGTGTGAGACTAGAAAGTTGTGAATAATATTTTAAAATATACTATGGGTTGTGCTAAGTATAAAAGTGTGGTTGTAAATTTCAATATGAAAAATATGACATGCTTTTCTATCCCATTGTTTTATTGTCTGGGGATTTATAATTGCTTCCACATGTGCTATTGAAAATGAAAGGGTTGACGATACGTGGTCCTAGGATATCGCATTCTAAAATTGACAAAGTAGAATGATGGATGCGTCCCCGAGGATTGGGGCGTGACATCCCCTTTTTGTGGTATCAGATCGAAGTTTAGAGATTGGTGTGATAAGGAGTGTTGACCATGGGATAGTTGATAGGAAAGGCCTTTAAATTCACAACCAGTGCATGTTTATGTTAGCTGAGTGCTAAAATTTCTTGTTGTTTGGATCGCTTTGTTTCTAATTTGGTGTTGAATTAGAAGCAGGTGTTAGTAGATTTAAAACGACACCATGAGCGATCAGGAGGCAAGGACTCCTGCTAAGAGGACCAATAGGGCCATAGTTTGGGGTAGAGCATCGACCCGAGTCGGTACCCGAGGAGGCTGTGGTCGAGCGCCAGCACAGGCTAGCGTGAGTGAAGTGACTCCACCTGTTGTAGATGCCGGGATAGCAGCCCCTAATGATCCCAAAATAGAAGGGATCATGTGTGTACTGGAAGCAATGGGTACAAGAATAGAACAGCAAGTCGCTACTGTTAAAGCCGTCGTACAGGCTGCCGTTACCGCCACTGAGGCTGCCCTTGTAGTCATGCTTGCAGTTGCACCTGTCGTTGTTCCCGCCGCTGTGAATGTTAAAGGTCCATCGGGGATTGTGGTTGCTGCAAGACTAATCCATAAGCTGGTGGAGCAATTCCTGAAATTGAACCCACCGATGTTCACCGAGATAGGAGATCCCGAAGCTGCTGCTTCATGGGTTCAAAAACTAGAGAAAGCGTTTGCACTATTGATGTGCAACGAGATTGAGAAAGTAGTCTTAGCAACTTACCAGTTGGAGGGAGTTGCGAACACTTGGTGGATGACTACTCGAGAAATGATCTTTCCAGAAGGCATTGTTCAGGAGTGGAACACTTTCCTCGAAGCCTTCAACGATAAGTATTTCTCCGAGACCGCCAGGGAGGTGAAGATGGCCGAATTTCAACGTCTTCGCTAGGGTTCCCTAACTATTGATGAGTATGAGGCGACGTTCACTGGACTTTCGTGATATGCCCCAAAGCTAATAGAAAACCTAGCAAACCGAGTGAGACAGTTTAGACCAGACATGAGGAGCATATTGGTCTCCCTAAATCAGAGGACTTATAACGACATATATTGGAGAGCCCATAAAATTGAGAAGGATCATAACGATAGAGCTATCTCATCTGGATCGAGGTTTAGTTCTCATCGAGAAAGTATTCACCAGGGAAAAAGACCCATGCCTGGAGGTAAATCCCATGCTCCACCCTTCAAGAGGAGTGGGTTCAGTAGGCTGATGCCCAATAGTATTGGTATATGTCCCTCGTGTGGAAGGCGACATGGGTCAGTTCCGTGCCCTGCCAGGATAGGAGCATGTTTCGAATGTGGCCAATAGGGTCACATCGCAAGGAATTGTCTGAGGAAGCAAAGAGGGCAACCTCAGTTGGCACTGCCACCACCGAGGGGACAAATAAGAGGGTATGCCCCTCAGAATGTGCCACAGGGAGGATAGCTAAGGCCTCCAGTTCAAGGCATCCTGTATGCGATTACACAGGGTTAGGCAGAAGCTACGCCTAACGTGATTACAGGTATGGTTTCGCTCAACGACCAACCTGCTTATGCTTTGTTTGATCCGGGAGCAACCCACTCATTTATTGTCGAGCAGTATGTTAAGTTGATAGGAGTCAATCCTATATTATTAGAGTCAGTAATTTGCATATCTACACCCTTGAAAGATAAGGTCATTGCTGCTTTGGGTTGTACGGGGAGCAAGTTGGTGATTGGTGAGCGAGTGGGGAAAATAGATTTATTAGTCCTAGCCATGTATGACTTTGATTTAATAATTGGCATGGACTGGCTCACCAAGCAAAGAGCTAAAATGGATTGTTATTGCAAGGCGATTTAGTTTGACCCGAAAGAGGGTGAGAACTTCGAATTCGTAGGGAGTCGAGGAGGACCCTCGATTGTCTTGATCTCGTTGCCAGAGGCAACTCATCTGTTAGATGAAGGTTGTCAAGGGTACCTGGCAACTGTCGTGGATACGACAGTTGAGGAACTGAAAGTGGAAAACATTTTAGTTGTGCAAGAATTTCCAGATGTCTTTCCAAAAGAATTGCCAGGACTACTGCCAGAAAGAGAAATCGAGTTTGTAATCAAACTAGCTCCAGGAATAGAACCGATCTCAAAGGCTCCTAATAGAATGGCGTTATTTGAGTTGAAAGAACTGAAGGTGAAGATGAAAGAATTATTGGATAAAGGATTTATTCGTCCTAGTGCATCACCTTGGGGAGCACCAGTTCTGTTCGTAAAGAAAAAAGATGGTTCGTTGCATCTGTGTCTCTTTTATCGGCAACTCAATCAAGTAACGACCAAAAACAAGTATCCATTGGCAAGAATAGATGACTTGTTTGATTAGTTGCAAGGAGCATCGATATTCTTGAAGATTGATTTGAGGACGGGATATCATTAGCTGAGAATTAGGAAATAGGACATTCCTAAGTTAGCATTTCGTACTCGGTATGGTCACTATGAGTTCACAGTGATGCCATTCGGGTTGACGAATGCTCCAGCTGCCTTCATGGATTTGATGAAGAAAGTATTCAAGGAATATTTGGATCAGTTTGTGATCGTGTTCATTGATGATATCTTGGTCTATTCGAGAAGTGGTGAGGAGCATGAGAGTCATATGAGATTAGTGCTCTAGACTTTAAGGATGCATCAGTTGTATGCTAAGTTTAGCAAATGCGAGTCTTAGTTGACTCATGTTGCGTTCTTAGGTCATGTAATTTCCGGAGAAGGAATCTTTGTCAACCGGAGTAAGATAGAAGCCGTGATCAATTGGCCGAGATCGACATCAGTGACAGAAATCAGAAGTTTTCTAGGATTGGCAGGTTATTATAGACTGTTTGTGGAAGGTTTCTCATCGTTAGCATCACCTCTGACAAAACTCTTGAAGAAAGAGGAGAAATTTGTGTGGTCAGACAAGTGAGAGCGTAGTTTTCAAGAGCTAAAGGAAAAGCTGGAACTGCACCTGTGTTGATAATTCCATCTGGTCCTAGAGGATTCGAGAGCTATAGTGATGCGTCATTCAAGGGATTGGGTTGCGTGTTGATGCAACATGGTAAGTTGTTGCATACGCTTCTCACTAGTTGAGACCTCATGAACTGAATTACCAGACGCATGACTTAGAGCTCACGGCTATTATATTTGCCTTGAAGATTCAGAGACATTACTTGTGTGGGGAAAAATTTCAGATCTTCACGGACCATCAGAGTCTCAAGTATCTGTTCTCTTAGAAGGAGTTGAACATGAGACAATGCCGATGGATGGAATTGCTGAAAGACTACGATTGTGATATCTTATATCACCTAGGAAAGGTGAACAAGGTCGCCATTGCTTTGAGTCGAAAGTCTTCAGTAGCACATATCTTGATTAAGGAATGGAACTTAATCGAGAGAGCTCGGGATTCGGTATTCAAATTTGAGGTAGGCCACCTTTCAAGTCTTATAGCCACCCTCAGAATTGAACAAGATGTCTAGGTTAGAATTAAACAACTCCAACCAACAGATCCAGATGTACAAAAAATTCTTCAGGAGGATACTGAGAAAAGGAAGGCTGACTTTCAAACTTTTAATCATAGAACATTAAGGTTCCAAGGGCGTCTGGTTATACCTGACCATGTGGAGCTTAAATAAGACATTCTATCTAAAGCCCATCATAGTAGTTACAACATTCATCCTATAAGCACTAAAATGTATCAGAATCTGCGTCAACACTATTGGTGGTCAGGTATGAAGACGGATACCGCCAAGCATGTCGCCAAGTGTTTGACGTGTGAGCAAGTTAAGGCTCAACATTGCAAGCTGGGAGGACTTTTGCAACCTCTCGTAATCCCAGAATGGAAATGGGAGCATATCACGATGGATTTTGTGACCGGATTACTAGGGAGTCAAAGAGGAAATGATTCAATTTGGGTGGTAGTCGACAGACTGCGAAAGTTAGCTCACTTCATGGCAGTTCAAAAAGACCTAAGTTCGGATAGGCACGCAGACCTGTACGTGCATTAGGTGGTTCATATGCATGGAGTGCCGGTTACAATAATCTCATATCGAGACTCGAGGTTTACTGCTACTTTTTGGAAAAGCTTGAAAAGTGCTCTAGGTACAAGGTTTCAGTACAATATGACATATCATGTTCAGACAAATGACTAGTCTGAGAGGATGATTCAAACCCTCGAGGACATCCTGAGAGCTTGTGTAATAGACTTCAAAGGAAGTTGGGAAAATCAACTTCGCCTGGTGGAATTTGCCTACAATAACAGTTATCAACAAAGCATCTAAATGGCTCCATTTGAAGTGTTGTATGGCAGAGCATGTAGGGGCCTGTTTGTTACAAATTATTTCGTTCTCGAACAAAAATTTCTGTTTTTTTGTTCCTAGGAACAAAAAGGAACATAAATGCGTTTGTTTGCGTTTTTATTCCAAAATTATTTTTTTGTTTGTTAAAACACATCGGAATAGAAACAAGAAACAAACAAAAAGTTGTTTCTTGTTTCTGGAACACATTTTAAGAACACTTTTTTCTCTCTTTTCTCTTCTTCTTTTCTTTTTCTTTTTTCTTTCTTTTCTTTGGCCGACGACGCTGTCGAGGGCCGGCGACCTCGCCGGAGCGTCGCCGGCCCCCGGTGAGGCTGAGCGTCGCCGACCCCTGGCGAGGCTCGGCCTCGCCTTGGCTAGGCAAGCAAGGCGAGGCCGACCTTACGCCGAGCTGCCGAGCCTCGCCGACCACTGGGCGAGTTCGAGCTCACCCAACCAAGGCGAGGCCGAGCCTCGCCCAGCTACGGCAAGCCTCGCTGTGGCTGGGTGAGGCTGCCGGCCCTCGTCGACCGGTCACGGCTATGGCGAGGCCTACGACCAGCCAAAAAGAAGAAAAAAGAAAAAAGGAAAAATAAATAAGAAAATAAGAAAAATAAGAAAGAAAATAGAAAATAAAATAAAAATATTAAAAAATTAAAAGAAATAAAAAAATTATACAAATTTACCAAACGTGTTTCTATTCTTTTTATATTTCTGGAACAGATTTACCAAACATGTTTTTTTGTTCAAAAATTGTTCCCTGAAGCAGAATTATTTTTTTCTATTTCTGTTCCCGGAAACAATTTTTAAACAGAAATGTTACCAAACGCACTCTAGAATACCGGTGTGTTGGGACGAAGTTGGGGAATGGAAAATAACAGGCCCAGAGTTGGTCCAACAGTCAGTGGATGCCGTGACATTAATCAGAGGCAGATTAAAGACCACATAGAGCAGACATAAAAGTTATGCAGACAAGCACCGGAGATCATTGGAATTCCAAGTTGGTGATCACGTTTTTCTAAAGGTGTCACCAATGAGGGGAACTTCGCACTTTGAAAAGAAAGGCAAACTGAGTCTGAGGTACGTAGGTCCATTTGAGATTCTTGAGAGAATCGGGACTTTAGCGTATCGTCTTGCATTGCCGCCGAGATTGGCGCAAGTGCATGATGTCTTTCACATGTCAATGTTAAGGAAGTACGAGCCTAACCCAACACACGTGCTCAATTTTGAAGAATTGGACGTGGATGACCGAGTGTCATACGTGGAAAGCTCGGTCTATATTGTGGATAGAAAAGAACAAGTACTGCGTACCAAGACCATTCCATTGGTCAAAGTGGTTTGGCAACACCATATTACAGAAGGAGTAACATGGGAGACTAAACAATCAATGAGAGAATTGTACCCCCACCTTTTTGCTTAAGTTTTGTAAGGTTTAAATATCGAGGACGAAATTTTTTATAAGAGGGGAAGAGTTGTGACATCCCAAATTTTAAACTCTGTTTTATACTGAATGAATTGGGCATTTCATTGATGCACCTATAGGGTTATTCTCAAAACCAATCACTCTCGAGATAACTAGACTATCTAGGGAAACCATTAAGGAATTTTAAGGTAATAGACTTGAGAATTCGATCAGGAATTGGCTTCTCGACCATGTCTATCTTTAGAGGCCATTACGGCACAGTTGAAATCAGAGGTAGGTTGTTTCGACAGAGATGTGTGGCTAATTGTGGGTGACACTACTAAATTGGAAAATTCTAGTCGACTGGCACTAGACTGATTTTCTTATTGTTTTAGTATTCTATGTCTGTAGTTGAATCCTCGAGATTTTCACGACAACTGAGAGTCGCCAATGAGTCGAGTGGGTTCATTGTAGCTCGAAGAAAATCAACTATAGGTCATTTGCACTTAAAAATTTCTGAAAGTTAACTGGTATTCTAGGTCACACTAAAAAAGCGCCAAGTGGAAATTAACCGCGAATTCAAGTCCAATTTCAGAAATTGAAGTTTTTGTTATATCACAATAAATTATAGGAGTGTCGACTCAGTCTCAGAATATTTTTCTGACACTCAACACTTTTTGGGAAAAAGTCGTCACTGGGTCGTTTTTGTGCAGAAAAATTGAGAAGCATGGTGGAATTTTAGATGAGGAAAATTATCCATTGAGGCATTGAGATGTCAATTGATTTTATAGAGGCCAAATGAGGTTGATTTGAAAGGAAATGAGTGACCAATTGAAGCTAATGGAAGCCAAATTCGTAGCTCCCCCTCTCCCTAGCATTTTTGGACCAATTGAGAGGTTGTGTGGAGTGTTTGTGTGGCTCAATCTCAGCCATGGATTGCTAGCTTCTTGGGCAAGCTTGGAAGGGGACAAACCATTGGAAAAACATGGCTAATGGGGCCCTTGTCTCCCCTCTCTTTTATCCTCTTTTTCTCTCTTCTTCTTGGCCGGCCACACTTCCTCCTCCCCTTCATTTGTGTGACCAGCAGCAGTAGAGGAGGAGATCAGCAACCGGAGCAGTCGCCTGGACACCAGCCGCATGCCACACCACCGTCGTCAGTCACGCCTCCGCCTGGTCGCATGTGCCATTTGCTCGCGACCTCGACCCCTGCAGCTTTTGTTCGCTTGCTGGAGGGACCGACCAACCACCGTGAATAGCCAAAGAGGCTGCCAGAGCAGCCGTGCACCTTGCCGAATTGTCGCTTGACCTTCCCTCGAACCTTGCCGTCCTAGTTGAGGTTGTTTGCCACTGTTTTGCAGCCATTTCCAGCCAAGAACACCAACCTAGCAAGTGGGTTTCCAGCAGGCTTGTAGGCCCACTTTTGAGGTGTTTTGGGCCTCGGAGCCTAGGCCCGCTTTGGAGCTAAACGTCCCTTGTGACGTTCCCGACATTTCGATCCGAGCGGATTGTTAAATGGGTGAGTTTAGCTCACTAATCCTTGCTTAGTTTTGCTAATGATGCTTAAGGGTTGATTAATGTTAATTAAGTAGGATTAGTGGTTAGGTTAGAGTAGATTAGTGATTATTAATTAATTGTGATGCATGTTGGGATTATGTTTAGTGCATTTAGCTAGAGGATAGTCTATAATATTTATTGAATACATCTCGAGATTTTTCCCAACTGTCTCGGGCTCCAATTAGGCATTACGGGCCTAAATTGGATTTTTTAGTAATTATTTAATAATTTTCGAAATTAATTTAATTAATTATTTATTTTTCGGAAATTAGGTTGAGATAGCCGACAACCGAAATTTTATGTTGATTCTTGTGGTGCCATCTATTTATTTATTTGAGCTCTACATTGTGTCGAATTGAATTGATTGTGGAATTTTAGGAATTATTCCTAAATTGTTTGAAATTGAGCAATTGATTGGTAGATGGCTGAGTATGGGTATATAGCGCCAGTAATGCTTGATGGGCTATAAAGTAGAGAGAATTGTGAGAGTGAACTGAAAATACTCTTGGCTAAGACCAATCAGGTACGATGTTATTGGACATGATTAGTATGTCACGTTGGCGAAAATGGTGCCAGAGAGAGAAAGAATGCACGTGACTTATGGACATACGTGGTTTGATGATTAAGGATATCACTGGCAAAAATAACGCCTCAAAGAATGCATGTAACTGTCTATTATATGCATCACGTTGGCGAAAACGATGCCAGAGAGAAAGAATAGACGTGATTTATGGACATACGTGGTTCGGTGATTAAGGATATCACTGGCGAAAATGGCGCCTTAAAGAACGCATGTAACTGTCTATTTCATACGTTACCTTGGCGAAAACAATGCCCAAGAGCATTAATGTGGCTCTGTGACTAAGTGTACTATTGGAGGTTGTATAGTGAGGAGTGAAATGACCTAGAGATGGTCCGACTGACATGTAATCGACTAAGTCAATTGATCAATGCTTTGATCTAATGTCGTGAATTGATTGAATAATTGATGTGATATATGAGGCATCTGTGTATAACCTTGAATTGCAGGTTGGGAATGAGGCCAAGGTAAGTCCTCTGACTTGTGCTGTGGTTGGGCAACCGTATGGTGTATTGGTTTACTAATCGAGTCTTAGGAGGTAGAACTCACTGAGACGTTGTCTCACTGGTTATTATATAACCATTTCAGGCCCCTAGATGGCAACACCTCCACCTCCTCGTCCTGCTATGCATTTTGGTATTCCTTAGGATATGACAGAGATAGAATACCACTTTCATATACATCCTCATCCAGAAGGGCTGGAGCACCTTTTAGTTAAGTCGACCATCTGGGTTGACGTAGGTGAGGAAGACTTGAGGCCCCATGAGTACCAGTCATGGTATCGTGAGTACTATGATAGGCAAGAGAGGGCCCCATACCCGAGGGTGATGTAGCTGGGTATGTTATGGAAGAGGCATTTGGAGAGGGTACAATAGACCATAAGGATGGGTCAATTGTGGATGCTAAGGACCCAAAACTTGAGGACGAAGCTCGCACTCCCGTGTATTTAATCGACGATGACAACTGGAATAGAGAGGAAGGTGAGATCGTGGAACAGGAGGCGGAAGAACCGGAGGAGGACGAGGAATGGGGAGTAGCAGAGGAGGTACCTGAGGATGAGCCTACAGCTGAAGCCGAGGATGAGCTTGACGAAGAAGATGAAGAGCTTGAAGAAAATGAGCTTAGAGAAGAAGAATCGGAGGAGGATCAGGATGATCCTGAGTATGATCCGGATGAGGATTGAGATCCCATCCCTTTTGTGCACCATATATAGGTGTAGATAAGTGTGAGACTAGAAAGTTGTGAATAGTATTGTAAAATATACTATGGGTTGTACTGGGTATAAAAGTGTTGTTGTGAATTTTAATATGAAAAATATGGCCTGCTTTTCTATCCCATTGTTTTATTGTTTAGGAATTTATAACTGCTTTTGCATGTGCTATTGAAAATGAAAGGGTCGACGATACATGGTTCTAGGATATCGCATTCTAAAATCGACCAAGTAGAAGGATGGGTGCGTTCCTGAGGATTGAGGCGTGACAGCAATAGTATAAGAGATTTGATAGATTATGTTGAGTCATGACTATTCGCGAAGTATGCATGACAGTTGTGTGTACCATAAGAGATTGCATGATGGCTCTTTTATTTATTTTATATTATATGTAAATGGCATGCTTATTACAACAAGAACATATGCAAGATATGAAATTTGAAGATGCAACTTAGCAATGAATTTGAGATGAAAGATCTCACAGCTTCCAAGAAAATTCTTGGTGTGGAGATTCAGAGAGACAAACATGTTGGGAAGTTATACTTTTCGCAGAAGAAGTATATTGAAAAAGTGCTCGAATGCTTTGGTACGAAGAATGCCCAACTCGTAGATACTACTTTGGCATTCCATTTTAGGATTTTGACTTCTTTGTTGCCTAAAACTAAAGAAGAGAAAGATGAGATGTCATGAGTTCCATATTCTAGTGCTATAGATAGTCTCACATATGCTATGGTTTACACTCGTCCATATATTTCACGGTCTGGATAAAGTTTACTGGCAAGCCATGAAATAAATTCTTCGGTACATCCGGGGTACCTCAGATGTGGGTTTGGTCTTTGATAAAGATTGTAATATAGGACATTCCGTTGTTGATTCTAACTGCAAAAAGTGATCTCAACAAAAGGTCTTTGACATATTATGCTTTTATGCTTGGTGTTCCGTGATTAGTTGGAGAGCATTTTTGTTGGACACAATTGCTTTGTCTACCACCGAATTAGAGTGCATGGTAGCAACGGAAACAGTAAAAGTAGATCTTTGGTTGAAGCATTTAATTACAGAACTTAGAGTGAAGTAGGAGGGAGCCTCCATTATTTTTTGTGATAACCAAAGTGCGATCTAGTTGAGAGCATAAAACATATCGACATACGATATCACTTTATGCGTGACAAGGTTACCAAGAGTACAATTATGATGAAGAAAGTATTTGCGGCGGATAATCTAGCCGATATGTTGACAGCACTAATTCTTTTGACCAAGTTCAAGCATTGCTTGGAGTTGATTGGTGTTTTAACCATTTGATTTGCTTAGGCGAAGTTGGTGATGTTTTATCCCTTATTTCCTACACTGAGTACGCTCACGTAGGCTTAGGGGTGTGCATGGTCAATTACTCAATTTCAAGGGTAGCCTTGTGTATTCACTTTTGGTGGTGAGGGAGAGTCTTGTGGTATTTGGCATAATGCTCTTTTGGAGATTTGAAGCCAATATGAAGATTTATTGAGTTTTGACTTTCAAATTAGAGATAAGAATATTTTGACCATGCATTTTTATTTTAGATTTTTTTGAAAGGAGACTAAATGGAATGTGTTTAATAACACATCAAAAATCCTAGCCTCCATATTATTTCTTTTTTTTATTTTATTGTTATCTTCTCGTTATATCTTTAGATATTGCGGCTCACCAAATGGTTTTTAGAGCTTTTGGATTGTACTTTCGTACCCTTTGTTGAAGATAGTAAAACCTCTCTCTCTCCTCGTGGTTTACCTGATTTTGGATTTCCACGTAAATTTTGTGTCTCGTGTAATTTTGATTTTGCTTTCATCATTTGCTACTTTTGCTTTGATTGGTGTATCTTTTGACATTTTTTTCACAACAGGCTATAAGCCGCCGTCCGAGCTATGGCTAGCGAGCTGTTGGTCTTGACTTACTCATTTGATGAACCTTGAGCCAACCCTCATGGGTCCTTATGGCTTGGGATGCATCACCTTGACTTTTTGAACTTTTCTAAACTGTTTTTGAATTAAATGAAAAATTAAGAAAAATAATTACATGATAGCTTTTAATCTACTTTAAAAATAGCAATATGTTTTAAATCATAAAAAAAATAATTATAAATCGTTATAAATTCTACCCTTTTAACAATTTGTGACTTTCAATAAGCTGTCAAAATTGTGTGCATGCTGGACAGTGGGCATTCGTAAGGCTATTGGTTCATTAACATTCTTGTGAAGTGTCTTGGGCCGACCCTCATGAGTCCCAGTGGCTCGTAGATGCATTGAGGCATCTTGGCCTTTGCTTGGGGTCGTGTGGCGTGCGAGATGAGGTCCGTAGCCCACCGTTCAGACCATACAAGTGGCTGGACAGCGAACTTTCAACCTCATTTGGGTCTTGCTAAAGCCCCCAAGCGGTCCTGGCCCGTTTATTTATGTGCATATATATATATATATATATATATATATATATATATATATATATATATATATATATATTTCTCAGGTCATCTCACTTTTTTGCATTATATTAAGCTCAATTCTTAAAGTTGCAACTCGTTTGTTATCTTCCGACGTAAGTTAATTTGTGGAGGTGTAATTTACTTCTACCGTGGATATTTATGGAAATGAAAAAAAAAATGATCAAAGTTGCATTTATGTAGAAATTGCATTATGGGAATTGATTCAATTCAAGCTTATATTCCGTTTATTTTGTTGAAAGTTTTCTGTTGGGTAACATTTTTCTCATTTTCTGATGTTTAGATCATAGGAAGATAAGATAATGCACTATCATTTCATAGTCAGCAAGATGCCTATACCTTGCATTCAGGACTTTCTAAAAATCAGAAAATATTGGCTTTTCATAAATTTTGGTTTTCCTTCTTGGAATCGGCCAGGAGCAAGCTGCATGCCCATCTCAGTTTATTTTCTTGTGGTAGAGGAAAAAATAGAAAGAAGCAAAAGTCGAGAGGTAAAAGTAGAGGAATAAAACACGATAACCTTCCTCATTGCAGTTGAGAATTTGGAAGCAAGAACCAACAGGAAATATCAATCACTTCCAACTGCAGAAACATGAATTTCTTGGCCGGTCGTGTGCTTGAAAGCACTTCATTTGTTCCAGGCTAACCTAGGAAATCACAAATGATCGACATCAATGGCTTCATCAAATCGAGCATAGATATTTTCTTGAGTAGTCACTTGAGAGAGATCGCGTTGAAGTTCTCATTGTTGACTTTGTGCCCGTGGCATGGGTGCATTCGATAGGATGCTCTTGAACAAAGCATGTGCATGAGAGGGGAGATAAATTAGGACTTCGTATCCCGATCCCAACACAGCAACGAACGTAAGCCTTTTGTATACCTTGATCCAACCTCCGAGCTGATCAGAAACCAAAGAGTCTTGTTTCTGTTTGACGTGAATTACTGCACGAAAGCTTTTCTCCAGCTTGATCTGTATTGCGCTTACCAGATTGTTGTCGTTCCAAGGGTACCATTTATCCTGTAGTTTGAGCTTAAGGGCTTTAGCGTTGCGCCAAGTTGTTGACAAAGGAATGGCTATATCTATAGTCCCACTGCTCAAAAAGAAAAAAGTTTAATCTGTGAAAGTAAATATTTGGTACTGTTAATGTCTAAAAAAAAAGACATCTTGATGATGAATGAATATATAACTTCCACTATCGTCAATTAATGTTTATGCGCGATGTGACATCCTGAAATTTGACCCCATCTCGAATATATGAAATGGGCATTTCGTCGACGCGCCTGTGGTCTTTTTTCTCTGAGTTGGCCACTCACGAATTAACTAACCTATTAGGTGAAGCCGTTAAGGGATATAAACGCGATAGTCTCAGGGAAGGCATACCTGCAAGAAACTGACTACGTTTTCCCTGGTTCTAAGTCTAGGTCCATTCTGTGGCACCCCTCGACGGTCCCCGATCCGCTAGAGTCACCACAGTTCGCTTTTCCTTTTTCTTTCCCAAATAACAAGTCACTCTGATTTTATTACCAAAAAAAAAAACAAGTCACTCTGATACCATTTTTTTTTAGTTGCAGCGGGTCCATACAACCATGGGGGTTTACATCTTTTATTAACGGTCCCTTGCGCAATTTACATAACGGAAGCATATCTAACAATTCCCTTCCCTACATTCAGAAATCGATGCACACCTACAAAATATTTATAAGTAAAAGCCGTACACTTTTATTTACTTAAATCAGATGGACATCATTCATCGGTACATCAAAATGCCGTAGTCTTCTATATTCGGCTACACTTCAAAAGATGACCGACATCTCCTCCAACAGTCATACACTTAAAGTCCATCGATCAGTGTCGGCATCTAAAAGCTCCTTCCTTTGTTATCCTCCTCCTCACGGTCATATCCAATCACTCGATCCATCTACCGGTAGCAGTGGCAGCAGAGGTATCTAATCTAATCTGAAATGTTATTCCCCAAAAGGGGTGAGTACAACCACTCAGCAGATAGGGAAATCCAGTAACAACTCAATGCATCAAGCAAATCATACATGCATTGCAAGCGTTACTCACCTTGAAGCCATGCGCATACTATCATGCATCATCATAACAGTTCATAACACATACATGTGTATCATCATCATATCACATCATCATTAGCCATGCATCACCGTGCATATCACATCATCATTAGCCATGCATCACCATGCATATCACATCATATCATCATTAGCCATGCATCACCGTGCATATCATATCATCATTAGCCATGCATCACCATGCATATCACATCATATCATCATTAGCCATGCATCACCATGCATATCATATCATCATTAGCCATGCATCACCGTGCATATCATATCATCATTAGCCATGCATCACCATGCATATCACATCGTATCATCATCATCATCATCATGCATATCATCATGCATATCATACCATGGGTGATCATCATATCACATCACATATCATCATCATCATCTTTAAATTTGATCACCACATCACCCTTCCTCGATTCATCAATTTCATCTCATATTTTACACTCGCATCCCATGCGAGAAAAACCTCCGGGCATGTATCCAAGATACAACCGGGCATCCGGCACCCCCACATTCCGGGCATCTCGTATCCCAACTAGCATCACGAGGCATCCGGGCATGTATCCAAGATACAACCGGGCATCCAAAGGGCATCGACTCATTCGAACCTTTGGGCATCTCGCACCCCACCTGGCATCACGAGGAATCTCCGGGGCTCGCCATGAAAATGGTTACCCCTACCCTCCGGGCATGCATCATGATACAACCCCTCACCCTCCGAGTATGTATCATAATACAACCGGGCATCCCGACACTCCCGGGGAAAACCTCTGGGCATGTATTCATAATACAACCAGGCATCCAAAGGGCATCGACTCATTCGAACCTTTGGGCATCCCGAAACTCCCGGGAATAATCATCCGCCACAAACGGCTTCCTCATTCATCATTATCCATGGTCACCATTTTGGTTCTCAACTCATCATGGCGCACAATATAATGAACAACAAGATCATATGCAGCATTCAATTCATACATGCATCTCAATTCATAGTCATGCATGCATCAATACATCATCATCCAATCCATACAAAATTCCAGCAAATACCACTTTCAGAAAATATTTAAATATTCATATGATTCTCAAGAATCGTGAAATTAAGGCTAGTGGTAGACAAGTCAATAAGATAGCAATTTCATAAAAGATACATGCCCAATCGAATTCCACACAAGAATCATAATTCACACAAATACAACATGTAATTTCGGACATCAACAGAATGCACAGTTTCCGAAATAATTCGATTAAAATATTCATATGGCCTCCAAAAATTACGAAATTTTACAGGGTGATAGAAAACACATTTTCGTACCTTTTTAATTAAGAACTTTAAGCCAAATTATTTTTAGATTAATTTCTATAGCCCTACGAAGCTTCTGGAATCACTACCGCGACGTCCAGAACACACTTCTCCGTATTTCTTAGATTTTACCCATTAAATCTCTTTCGTTCCTTCTGAAATTTAAGTATGTTATGTAACAATGTGTCCTTTACAATTTTCGTGAAGGGATCTAGGTCAAATACCCAGATTATGGTCACCATTTTAACCCATGAAGTCTCGGGTGTCTCGGTACACCTCATCAGAATCAACCATCTCCAAGATCTAACCGATTCACCAAGTTATACTTGTTCTTTTTGCCTCATATTCGAGTATGTTGTAGCTTAAGGTGTTTCCTACAACTTTCAAGAAGACAACAAAGTGAGATCTCCAACAGAAATCAACATGCAACCAAGAAATCAACAAAAGGTCAGTGAAGATTTCGCGGATCTGAGGTCTCCGTATAACAGAGCTTTTGACCCCACATATCACCATCGTTTTCCATGAAATTCGAGTATGTCATACTACAAGATGTTAGCTTCAACTTTCATGAAGACACCGAAGCCAAAATCGCACTCCAAGTACACATGCAAGCTCGACTAAGATACTGACTATCACAAACCAAACGAAAACAGTCACATAGCTTGAACACATCCAACCCTTACCTCGGTTTTTCGCCCAAATCACACCTAAAACCGAACATGCAACCAACAAAACAGACATGCAAGAGAAGTTACGGACTCCACTTGCCTTAAAGGTGAACAAACGACGACGAACGGCGACGATCGGACGGCGAATGAACGGCACACCCCTCCAGCTCCGCCTCCTCCCCTCTCGGCTTCTCTCCCTTTCTCTCAAACTCTCTCTCTCTTTCTCGCCCTCTCTTTGGACGAAATGGAGCAAGTAGCCGGCCATTTCTCTCTCCTAACTCCTTTTATATCCCCATCTTCTCATCATTGCTTGCCTCCTAAATGGACCAATGCATGGCATCCTAGTCTAGGCCAATGCATGCTTTTGTCCCTTGCCACTTGGCATTTTTATTTTTGAATTGATTGGGCTTGGGCTTAGGCCCATCCGGCCATTCCCTTGGGCTGGTCGAGCTCCCTCTTGGGCTCTAATGGGCCGACAAGCTTGGCCCATCAAGCTTAGGCCAAATGGGTCCAAGGCCCATTCGAATTTAATCCCCTTTTTTCTCTCTCTCTTTTTTTTTTTTTTTGAATTCCTTCTATAAATATTTTTAAATTCCAATTTTCATCTTGGCCAAAGTCTTGGGACACTTTGTTTATTAAGATTTAAATTTATAATCTCATGGCCAATTATTAATCTATAAATTTAAATACACAAATCATCAAATTAAAAGACTAATGGCTAAAACATAAGCCATGGAAATTCTATCGCCTAATTAAAGACTTTAACACACCTTAAGACTTAGCTTTGAATTTTGGGATGCCACACATTCAATGGTATCAGAGCCATGGTTTCATTTGTAATAATATCTGTTCCATGAGCTCAGTAGGTGAATCCAGTGCTAAGAAGATCTCTTCACATCATGACAGATCCAGAAATACTAGAAGCATTTGTTTCTCTCTCTGCATCTCCATCTTCTTCAACCCCTTCAGATTTCCGTGTTTCCAATGCTTCTAAGATAGACTATCTCTATGAAGTCTCTCTTAGTGATGAAACCAAGATCTCCGAAACTCAACTTCCCCTTATGAACCCTTATTCAGCTTTTGCTAAACCCACCTCATCATTTTCTCCCATTCGCTCCATTCGCCAACTCATTTGCCAAACTCCAAAGGAAGTAAAGGAGTACGTCTAGTCCTCCAAGTTTGACCAACATCCCATTCCTGCCACTGAAAAGGAGTACTTTGTTACTCTCCAGATTCCTCAAGAGTTTTCCAGGCAATGGATTCAACAAGGATATTCTCATATCCATTATGGGGCTGTTCGTCTTGTTCAAACCTTTCACGGTCGCAAGGGCTTGCTAGTTGTGGCAAGAATAGCGTTACTGGATACTCGATTCCTAGAATACCAGCATACTTGTATTGGTATTGTCCAAACCACTTTGAATGCTAGAACAGTTTTTGAGACTTTGTATCCAAATGTAGCATCCTAGAATTTCTTGTCAATCCTTAGAGGTGCTTTAATTCATGTTTTGCATTGAGATTTTGGCCAAGCTTTTAATGGATAAATTTTGGGAAAGAAAGTTCTATCTTTGACCATATGTATTATAGATTGAAAATTATGGATTTATGATTTCAAGTGTATAGCCATTTAATTTTGCAATTTAGTACTTTGATTTAATAGGGATTTAGTTAGTTTTTAAAAGGGTCAAATTTTGGATTTATTTAGGCTTGGGACTTAGGCCCAAGAGTGTTGGGCCTAAGATAGGCCTTAGTGGCCGGCCCATAAGCCCATGAGGGGCTGTTGTCGCACGAAGGAAGGGGGGGGGGAAATCTGGTTGTATGCCTCCCCCATTTGTCCCATGGTGATGGCCAAGTGTCCTCCATGCAAATAGTAATGATGGCTAATGATGGAGGGGAAGGAAATTAGGGGAAAATGATGACCGGTTTAAGCGAGAGAGAGGGAGAGAGAGAGGAGAGTTTGTCTGAGAGAGAGAGAGAAGAGAGAAAGAGAAGGAATAAAGGAAGAAGGGAAGAGAGGAAGGAGGAGGACCGTCCATCGATCGTCCGCCGTGCGCCACCGTCCGTCACCGCTGTTGTCTCGCCGTTGTGCTCGTTGTTTGCTCGGTCTAGAGGCAAGTGGGATCCTTGATCTACTCTTGCATGATTGTGCCTAGTGTGTGTGATTGAAAGGTGACAAATTTCGGATGTCTAGGATGTGAAAAAAACTGAAGTTTTAAGAGTGGTGTTCTAGGCTAGTAAACTGTTCTTGAGAAAACAGCTCGGCCTTAGATGTTCTAGTGACTTGCATGTGATGTTCGAGTTGGATTTTGGCTTTGAATCATAAATTAAATTTGTTAAGAACTTCTTGGAGTATAACATACTCAAATTTGGGATAAAACAAACAAGTATAAAGGGGTGAAATCGTTATTCTTTCGAAAGACTGAATCTGGAGATTTTGGTACCCACCTTTGATGAATACATGGACTGTAAGGCTATCTTTTTGTTGAAATTTCACTTCAATTAATTAAAAAGATATGTAAAGGACATCCTGAGGTTTAACATATAAAAAATTTAGAGAAAACCAACAAGAATAGGTAGGTAAAGTTGTGGTCTTTCGAAGGTAGTTGGATCTGGAAATTTCAGTACTAGGAACAGAAGTTTTAACCGCCTATATTTAATTACCTAGGAAGAATCTGACTTTGATTCCTTCATTAAAAATCTACCTTAGGGTCTTGAATATCGCATAGTCAAATTTCATAATTTTTGAAGGTCATTTGGGTATTTAATCGGAAATGTTTCTAAAACCGTGCAATCTGATGTGTTCGGACTTGGTAAGTTGCAATGCGTGGACTATATCGTTTTGTATGAGGTTCTTTCGGAAATGTGTTCTGCATGAAATATTTCTCTTTATGTCTTCCCTACAACATATTCAAATTTCATAATTTTTTAAAGTTCATTTGCCTATTTAACCAAAAAAATTTCAAAAAATGTGCAAGTTGAATTGTTAGAATAGTAGTGCTGTGACGCTTGGTCTATACCGAATTTTATGAGGGTATTTTGGTGTAGTGTTCTTCATCAAATATCTGCCTTTATGTCTCAACTATTACATGTTTGAATTTCATAATTTTTGAAAGTCAATTGTGTATTTAATTAAAATGTTTTCTAAGTCTGTGCAAGCTGGATTGTGCGAATTTCAAAAGCTGTAATGCATGGACTATTCTGTTTTGTATGAGCCCCATAAATTGTATTGTTTTAAGTGATTGAATCTTGCTACACATGTGATGATATTTGGCATTACATATAAAATCAAAAGCTGAAATTGACCTTGTTGCCATCACATCATGTACCATGTTGATATTGAGACATAAATTGTGAATATGAATTACGATAAATGAGGATACCGTCAGAGGGGTGAGCCGACGATGCCCCGGGAGTGCTAGATGCCCAGGATGTGGGGGTGCCAGATGTCGTCGGGAGTTTTGAGATACCCGGGATGTGGGGGTGCCGAAAGCCTCGGAGGTGTGTGCCGAGGGGATATCTCGTGATGCCAGTTGGGATACAAGATGCTCGGAATTTGGGGGTGCCAGATTCCCGAAGGTGTGTGTCGAAGGTTCCTCGCGATGCTAGGTTGGGTGCGAGCGATAAAATGTGGGATGCAATCATTGGTCCCAGGAAAAATAATGTGGTGATCTAATTGAAAGATAAAAAGTTGAAATTGAATCATGCATGGTATGGTGACATGTATGCATGGCTGTATGATATGATATGTATGAGTGCATGGTGGTATGTGCACATAAGGCATGGGTATGCATGAATGCCTGATGATGAGTGCATGGTTGTATATACACCTATGGCATGATGGTATATGCATGAATAATAGATGATGAGTGCATGATGGTGTATGCACATATGGTATGATGACACATGCATGTCTGCAAGGTAAGTTATGCTTGGATGTATGGATGATATGCACTCTACTATGATGTCATGATTGTTCTGCTTGATGCATTGAGTAGTTTAATGGATCTTTTACCTGTTGAGTGGTTGTACTCACCCCCTTGGGGACTAACATTTCAGATTAGAAAGATGCCTCTCCCTCCGGTCACGCGGGGTACCTTTTACGGCCTTCCATCTGACGTGGAGGTTGAGTGTTCGGAGATTGATTGTGTCACCATACTTGGTTTGACGTTTATACGGGTTCGTGTGCTGGTGATGTATGATGTGGGCCTAGCTGGGGGCCCGGTCATCCAGGAGTACTTGTCGGTCCACGTTCGCCGTGACAGAGTGACACGGGGGATGTTGCCGCCACCACCGCCCGATGCACCAGGGTGGGTGTGATGGCCTGCGTGAGGAGTGGGAGCTGACACTTTTTGAAGATAGCTGTCACTTGTAGATGGAGGATTACACTTGATCAATATAGGGGGTTGAGATCTCTCTTTTGAGCCGTGGCCAAGTTTAGTTAAAAGTCTTGGCTTTTCTTTTTGGTTGTACCGACCCGAGAAATCCATCTTGAAAATATAAATAAAAGTGGCTCGGATTTATCTTTTCTTATGGTGCGTATTTGGCGTGCATTGCATTATGGTTATTGGAGGGAGAAATGGTGAGACTTGTTTATGCTTCCACTAATACACTGCGCTGGGACTGTTTTCAAAAAAAAAAAAAAAAAAGCCTATGAACTACGGTGCTTCCGCTAAGAGATGTAACGGGTATTAAAAAGGAGGAGCGATAGGTATCTGTGGCAACCTTAGATGTTTGGGGGTGCCATAGCATTGTTTTGGTATCAGAGTAATGGTTATAGATTGGAGTGATAATGAGCCTCATTTGGAAATTGAGGAACATGATGACAATGCACACCGTAGGATATTAATTGGAATAGTTGGGTAACTTTGAATAACAGGTGATGAGTATTCACTCGTAGATCCCTAGTAGTTATTATGAGTTACTTTTAGGTACCAGTAACATGGTTATGTTACTTATTTTTCCTTAGTTGCTGTTGTTTAATGAAGACATTGAGTCACAGATATTTCCTGAGGCAAATGCTTGGAAACTGTAGGAAAATCATGGTACGATATGGAAGTCATCATCCGTCAAGGGCTGAAGCCTCTGCAACAAGGGCTGAACCCCGGATGGAAGATATCCTACAAGCATTGGCCAATATAGGAAATCTGATGGAAAGACAAGCGCAGCAACAACCCAGAGCAGAACGCCGTACTCAAGGACTGGTGGAACAATTTTTGAAGTTGAAACCACCTAAATTCAATGGAATGGGAAGTCCTGAGGAGGCGGAGCATTGGATTGATGGGATGGAACGAATTTGCCAATTGTTGGACTGCAATGATGCTGAGAAAATAACTTTGGTAGAGTACTAGCTGGAGGGAAACACAAAGTTTTGGTGGAGAGCTTCGAGGGACACAATTTTTCCACTAGGTACTGATGTTAATTGGGATGAGTTTGTTAGAGCTTTCAATAGAAAGCATTTTTCTGACTGTGCTATGGACAAGAAAATTATAGAATTTGTTCAATTAGAACAAAAGGAGTTGACAGTGGATCAATATGAGGCAAGATTTTCTAAACTGTCTAGATATGCTCCTAGACTAATTAAGGATCAAGAAGAGAAAGCTAAGAGGTTTCTGAAAGGGTTGAGAACCGATATCAGGAAACAATTGGTGCCTTTGAACATAAGAGAATTATAATGAGATCTATGAAATGGCACGGTTGGTGGAGCAGGAGATAGTAAGGGAACGGTCGGAGAATAAGAGACCATCATCTTTTAGTGATGTGAGATGGGGTAAGAGACCCTATATAGGTCAAGGTCAGACCTGGGAGTCTAAGAAAAAGGGCAATTTCGAGAATTTTGGAAGAGGCAGGGATGGCCTGAATCTAGGAAGAGCACCTTATCGAAATGAAGAATGTCAAAAGTGTGATGGGCGACATGGCCCAGGACCTTGGAATGGGTGAATGAGATGTTATGGTTGTGGACAAATAGGTCATCTTAAGAGAAACTGCCCACAAGAAAGGTCGCAAGTGAGTGTTGGCTCGATGCGGTACGACACAGAGAGTCTGTTAGACCAAACCTACCAAGGAATCCTAAGAGGCCACCGGCACAAGGAAGGGTGTATGTAATCACCCAGGAGGAAGTGGAAGCTTCCAAGAATGTTATCTCAAGTACGATCCTTATAAATGATAAAAAGGCATATGCATTGTTTGATACGAGTGCTACGCATTCATTTGTATCTGAAAGATATAAACAATTGAATAAGATAGAAACTACGTCTCTTGAGACGCCTCTTTGTGTTTCTACGCCTTTAAAGAATATGGTATTGTCTACGCTGGTGTGTGGACATTGTAAGATAACAATGGGAGGAAAGGATATGGAAATAGACTTGGTCATAATGGCTATGTATGATTTTGATGTTATCATAGGAATGGATTGGCTTCATAAGTATCGGGCCAAAATGGATTGCTATAGAAAAGTGATCCAATTTATTTTACCTGATCAATCTAGTTGTGAATTTTTGGGAGGTCAGACCAACCTATTTATAGCACTTATTTCAACAATAGAAGCCTGTGCGTTACTTGACAAAGGATGTCAAGGGTACCTAGCCATGGTTAAAGATTATATTAAGGAAGAGCCTAAGCTTGATGAAATTCGAGTAGTTAATGAATTTCAAGATGTATTTCCTGAGGAGTTGCCTGGATTACCGCGAGAACGAGAAATTGAGTTTGAAATTGAATTAATGCCTAGAACAGGACCTATATCGAAATCCCTCTATAGGATGGCCTTAGTCGAGTTGAAGGAATTGAAAGTGCAACTACATGAGTTGCTTGATAAAGGATTCATTAGGCTAAGTGCTTCACCTTAGGTGCACCCGGTCTTGTTTGTGAAAAAGAAAGATGGGTCGATGCGCTTATGCATTGACTATAGGCAACTTAATCAAGTGACCATTAAAAATAAATATCCTTTGCCTAGAATTGATGACTTATTTGACCAACTCCAGGGAAGTTCGGTCTTCTCTAAGATTGACTTAAGGTCGGGATACCATCAGTTAAGAATTAAGAAAGAAGGCATTCCTAAGACTGCGTTTAGGACTCGTTATGGACATTATGAGTTCCTTGTTATGCCATTTGGATTGACAAATGCACCGGCTGCATTTATGGATCTAATGAATAGGGTATTTAAGCCTTATTTAGACCAGTTTGTGATTGTTTTTATTGATGATATCCTGATATATTCGAGAGGGCCTAAAGAGCATGAACAACACTTGAGGATAGTATTGCAAACTCTGAGAGATCATAAGCTATATGCTAAATTTAGTAAGTGTGAATTCTGGCTGGACCAGATAATATTTTTAAGGCACGTAGTATTAGGAGGAGGAATTACAGTGGACCCGACGAAAGTTGAGATGGTAATAAATTGGCCGAGACCGACAACACCCACTGAAATACGGAGTTTCTTAGGACTGGCTGGTTACTATAGAAGGTTTATTGAAGGGTTTTCACGATTGGTAGGTCCTTTAACAAAATTGACTCGAAAGAACATGAAGTTTAAATGGAATGGGGAATGCGAAAAGAGTTTCCGGGAGCTTAAAAGAAAATTGACCTCGGCTCCAATCTTGACTATACCAATAGGATCGGATGGTTTTACGGTATATAGTGATGCATCTCACAAAGGACTGGGATGTGTTTTGATGCAGCACGGCAAGGTCATAGCCTATGCATCTAGACAATTGAAACCCCATGAACTGAACTACCCAATGCATGATCTAGAATTAGTAGCTATAGTTTTCGCTTTAAAGATATGGAAGCATTATTTATATAGGGAAAAGTTTGAGATTTATACAGATCATAAGAGCTTGAAATATCCGTTCTCACAAAAGAAGTTCAACATGAGACAAAGGAGATGGATGGAGTTGTTAAAGGATTATGATTGTGAGATACGCTACCATCCAGGGAAGCCGAATAAGGTAGCAGATGCTCTTAGCCATAAGTCAGCTATGGAGATGGCCTGTTTAAGAATGGCGGAATGGAGCTTGTTAATGTCTGTAACGGACTCAGAGTTTAAATTAAAAGTGGATTGTCTTACCGGTATGCTTAGTGCATTAAGGATTGAACCTGAAATTATTCAGAAAGTCAAGATCTTGCAAGAGTCTGACCCGGAAATTATGAAAGTGAAAGATGTAGTGTCTTTAGGAAAAAGACCAGAATTTCGAATCTCTGAAGATGGAGTGGTAAGATGCCAGGGACGACTCTTTGTTCCCGACAACGAAGAATTAAAGAAGGAAATTCTGTTGGAGGCATATAGGAGTAATTACAATGTTCATCCGAGTAGTACAAAGATGTATATGAATTTGCATTAGCAATTTTGGTGGAATGGTATGAAAGCATATACGACTAAGCACGTTTCTCAATGTTTGATGTGCCAACAGTAAAAGTGGAACATCGCAAACCGTAGGACTCTTGAGACCATTAGACATACCATAATGGAAATGAGAGCATATAACAAAGTGGACTTTGTACAAGGATTGCCAAGGACATCAAGTGGTCATGACTCTATCTGGGTCATAGTAGACCATTTGACTAAGTCTACTCATTTCCTAGCAATTCGCATAGACTACCCAATGGACAAATATGCGGATATATATGTAAGTCAAGTGGTACACTTACATGGTGTTCCAGTAACTATTACCTCAGACCGGGATTCGAGATTTACTTCGAACTTTTGGCAGAGTCTTCAAATTGCCTTAGGAACTAAACTCTAGTTTCATCCTCAAATAGATGGACAAACAGAAAGAGTAATCCAAACATTAGAGGATATGTTAAGAGCTTGTGTGATTGACTTTAAAGGGAATTGGGATGAAAGATTGCATTTAGTGGAGTTTGCTTATAATAATGGCTTTCAGAAAAGTATAGGCATGACTCCTTATGAAGCATTATATGGAAGGAGATGTAGGACTCTTGTCTGTTGGAATGAAGTAGGTGAAAAGAAATTGACAGGACCTGAACTGGTACAAGTTACCACTGAAGCTGTCGAAATTATCAGGAAAAGACTTAAAACAGCTCAGAATAGATAGAAAGACTACGCAGATAGGCGTAGAAGGCCTTTGGAGTTTAGTGTAGGAGATCATGTATTCCTTAAAGTATCTCCAATGAAAGGAACATCTCGATTTGGAATGAAGGGTAAGTTAAGCCCTAGATTTGTCGGACCTTTTGAGATACTTGAAAGAATAGGAGATGTAGCTTATCGTTTGGTGCTACCTCCTAAATTGGGGAATTTGCATGATGTGTTTCATGTGTCGATGCTAAGGAAATATCACGAGATCCGGTCACATACTCGATCATGAAGCCATCGAAGTAGATGAGAAAATGAGGTACATCGAAGAGCCTGTGCAAATATTGGATCAAAAGGAGCAAGTCCTTATGTGGCACCCCTTGACGGCCCCCGATCCAATTAGGGTCACCACAGTTCGCTTACCATTCACTTTTCTTAATAACATGTCACTCTGATACCATTTCAATTGCAGCGGGTCCATACAACCTGGGGGTTTACATCTTTTAGATCGGTCCCTTGCGCAATTTATATACGGAAGCACATCCAATAACTCCCTTCCCTGTATTCAGAAAACGATGCACACCTACTAAATATTTATAAGTAAAAGCCGTATACTTTTATTTACTTAAACCAGATGTACATCATTCATCGGTACATCAAAATGCCATAGTTTTCTATACTAGGCTATACTCCAAAAGATGACCGACATCTCCTCCAACAGTCATATACTTAAAGTCCATCGATCAGTGTCAGCGTCCAAAAGTTCCCTCATTTGCTATCCTTCCCCTTGTGGTCATATCCAACCGCTCAATCCATCTACTGATTTGAAATGTTGGTCCCCAAAAGGGGTGAGTACAACCACTCAGCAGGTAAAGGAATCCAATAACTACTCAATGCATCATACAAGTCATACATGCATTGCAGGCATTACTTACCTTGAAGCCATGTATACACTATCATGCATCATCACCACAATCATAACACATACATGTGTATCATCATGTCATACTCATATCATCGTTATCATGACGTTATTTTATCACACACATATTATCATCATCATATACATGACCCCATCATACCATACACATGTCATCATCATCATGACATCATCATATCCAAATATATGCATATCATCATAACATATCATATATCATCATCATCATGCATATCATCATGCCATATCATATTTCATCATCATATCATGTCTCATCATCATATCATGTCATATATCATCATCATCATGCATATCGGCATGCCATATCATATCTCATCATCATATCATGTCATATATCATCATCATCATCATCATCATCATCATCACCATCATCATCATCATGCATATCATCATGCATATCATCATGCATATCATCATGCCATGGTTTAATTTCCACTTTTAACTTTCAATTTGATCACCACATCACCCATTCCTCAAATCATCAATTTCATCATCCCCTCGGGCAAAGACCTCCGAGGCTTCTCCGGCATTCAGCCATTCCAAGCCATAGGGCATCCGCCCCCACATTCCAAGCATCTCGCATCCCAAGCGGCATCACGAGGCATTCCCCGGGCAAAAACCTCCAACAGGCTTCCGGCATTTACACTCCTGGCCGGGCATCTCACACCCCAATCCTAGCATCGCGAGGCATTCCCTTCGGGCAAAGACCTCCGACAGGGCTTCCAGCCCCCCACATTCCGGGCATCATCCTCCACCACAACCACCTCCTCACTTATCATTATCCATGTTTACCAATTTCGATTTTAATTTAGCATGGCATATGACGTGACATCAAACAAGTCTTACTTGGCATGGAATTTACACATGCATCTCAATTCAATGTCATGCATACATCAAGACCTCATCATACATGCAACATGGTACAATTATTCATAGAATAGAATTCATGGAATTTGTACCAATTAAAATAATTCATAAATCATGCCATTTTTCATTTATTTAAATTCCAACTCGTACCACTTTCAAAGATATTTAATTTAAAGATCCATATCATTCTCAAAAATCATAGAAATTAAGGCAAGTGATAATCAAGATAATGGGACAATGAATTTCGTGTAAAATACATGGCCAAATAGAATTTCCACACAAATCAATAATTCACACAAAACAGCATATAATTTTTGAATGAAATCAGAATGCACAGTCTCCGAAGAAATTCGATTAAAATATCCATACGACCTCCAAAAATTACGAAAATTTTCCGAGTAATAGCCAAGACATTTATGTACATCTTTCATCAAGACTTCCAAGTCAGATTATTTTTATATTATTTTCTACAATCACACGAAGCTTCTAGATCCATCACCGAATCGTCCAGTGCATACTTCTCCGAAATACCGAGTTTTCACCTACCTATTCTTCTTCGTTTCCTCTGAAATTTGGATATGTTCTATATCAAGATGTCCTCTACAAGTTTAATGAAGAGATCTAAGTCAAATAATCAGATTATAGTCGTCATTTAGGTCCATGAAGTATCGGGTGTCCTGTAATACATCTCCAGAATTACCGTCTTCAAGATCTAGTCGATTTACTAGGTTATAATTGTTAATATTGCTTCAAATTTGAGTATGTTGTATTTTAAGATGTCCCCTACAACTTTTGTGAAGAAATCGAAGAGATATTCTTAGCACAACTCAACATGCAACCACAAATCCATCAAGAGATCAGTGAAATCGTTCCAGATCTGAGGTCTCCGTAGGATGAGAGTTTAACCCCTTAAATCTCCATAATTTTCCACAAAATTTTAGTATGTTATATTTTAAGATGTTAGCTACAATTTTTATGAATAAATCGAAGCGAAAATCGAACTCTAAACATGCATGCAAGCTCACACAACATTGTGACTCAAACTGTTCAAGCGAAAACAGCAACACCACTCAAGAACAAGCCATCCATACTTCGGTTTTCCTCTCCTAACCACTCAAATTCGACACTATATCAAACATACATGTAACAAACACACATGCAAGAGCAGCAAAGGACCCCCAACTTGCCTCTAGACCGAACGGACGACGGCACACGGCGGCGATCACGGCGGCGAACGGCGGGCGGACTCCTTCCTCTCGGCTTCTCCTCCCTCGGCCACACTCTCTCCCTCTCTCTCGCACGGTTCTCTCTCTCACTTGGCTTGGCCGAATGCCACTAACCAGCCACCCTCTCTCTCTCTTTCCCCTTTTATTTCCCCACAAAGCCATCATTAGTCATGATGAGATGCCACCCACAATGGCCAATGGATGAGACTCTCTTTTTGCCACTTGGCAAAGCTCATGCAAGATGGGCTTGGGAGTATTTTGGCCAGCAAATGGGCTTGGGCCGGCCACTCTGGGCCTCCTCTTGGGCTGGTCGACAGCCCCCTTTGTGGGCCTAATTGGGCCGACTAGCTTGGCCCATCAAAGGCTCAAGCTATTGGGCCTAAGGCCCAACCCAATTAAAATCAATTTTATCCCTTTCTTATTATTTCTTTTAAGAATTAAATTACTAAATTCCACATGGCCAAAATCTTGTAATATTTTTCATATAGGAATTTAATTTATGAGGTGCATAGCCAAGCTAGATTATTAATTTATCCTATAGTCCTAAATTCAAAATTCATAAACACAAGCACAATAACACATAGCCTTAAGAAAACTAATGGCTAACACATAGACCATAGGTAATTTCATTACCTAATTATAGGCTTTAATTCCTCTAGAGGGTGACTTGAATTTTGGGATGCCACACCTTAGGACCAAGACAATTCCACCGGTTAAGATATTATGGCGACATCACGATATGGAGGAAGCCACATGAGAGAGTGAAGATCAAATCAAGGAAAAGTACCCCTACTTGTTTCAAAAGGCATGAGTGATGTCTAATTTCGAGGACGAAATTCTCTAAGGAGGGGAGAATTGTGGCATCCTAGAATTTCTTGTCAATCCTTAGAGGTGTTTTAATTCATGTTTTGCATTGAGATTTTGGCCAAGCTTTTAATGGATAAATTTTGGGAAAGAAAGTTCTATCTTTCGCCATATGTGTTATAAATTGGAACTTATGGATTTATGATTTCAAGTGTATAGCCATTTAATTTTGCAATTTAGTACTTTGATTTAATAGGGATTTAGTTAGTTTTTAAAAGGGTCAAATTTTGGATTTATTTAGGCTTGGGACTTAGGCCCAAGAGTGTTGGGCCTAAGATGGGCCTTAATGGCCAGTCCATAAGCCCATGAGGGGCTGTTTTCGCACGAAGGAGGGGGAGTCCAGTTGCATGCCTCCCCCATTTGTCCCATGGTGATGGCCAAGTGTCCTCCATGCAAATAGTAATGATGGCTAATGATGGAGGGGAAGGAAATTAGGGAAAAATGATGGCCGGTTTAAGCGAGAGAGAGAGAGAGAGAGAGGAGAGTTCGTCCGAGAGAGAGAGAGAGAAGAGAGAAAGAGAAGGAAGAGAGGAAGAAGGGAAGAGAGGAAGGAGGAGGACCGTCTGTCGATGCGTCCGCCGTGCGCCACCGTCCGTCGCGGCCGTTGTCTCGCTGTTGTGCTCGCTGTTTGCTCGGTCTAGAGGCAAGTGGGATCCTTGATCTACTCTTGCATGATTGTGCCTAGTGTGTGTGATTGAAAGGTGACAAATTTCGGATGTCTAGGATGTGAAAAAAACTGAAGTTTTAAGAGTGGTGTTCTAGGCTAGTAAAATGTTCTTGAGAAAACAGCTTGGCCTTCAACGTTCTAGTGACTTGCATGTGATGTTCGAGTTGGATTTTGGCTTTGACTTCTAAATGAAAATTTTTAATAACTTCTTGGAGTATAACATACTCAAATTTGGGATAAAACAAACAAGTATAAGGGGGTGAAATCGTTATTCTTTGGAAAGACTGAATCTGGAGATTTTGGTACCCACCTTTGATGAATACATGGACTGTAAGGCTATCTTTTTGTTGAAATTTCACTTCTATTTATTAACAAAAGATGTAAAGGACATCTTGAGGTTTAACATATAAAAAATTTAGAGAAAACCAACAAGAATATGTAGGTAAAGTCATGGTCTTTCGGAGGTAGTTGGATCTGGAAATTTCGGTACTAGGAACAGAAGTTTTAACCGCCTATATTTAATTACCTATGAGGAATCTGACTTTGATGCCTTCAATGAAAAATCTACCTTAGGGTCTTGACTATCACATAGTCGAATTTCATAATTTTTTAAGGTCATTTGGGTATTTAATCGGAATGTTTCTAAAACCGTGCAATCTGATGTGTTTGGACTTGGTAAGTTGCAATACGTGGACTATATCGTTTTGTATGAGATTCTTTCGGAAATGCATTCTGCATGAAATTTTTCTCTTTATTTCTTCCCTACAACATATTCAAATTTTGTAATTTTTTAAGTTCATTTGCCTATTTAACCAAAAATGTTTCAAAAAATGTGCAAGTTGAATTGTTAGAATAGTAGTGCTGTGATGCTTGGTCTATACCGAATTGTATGAGGGTCTTTTGGTGTAGTGTTCTTCATGAAATATCTGCCTTTATGTCTCGACTATTACATGTTTGAATTTCATAATTTTTGAAAGTCATTTGTGTATTTAATTAAAATATTTTCTAAAACTGTGCAAGCTGGATTGTGCGAATTTCAAAAGCTGTAATGCATGGACTATTCTGTTTTGTATGAGCCCCATAAATTGTACTATTTTAAGTGATTGAATCTTGCTACGCATGTGATGATATTTGGCATTACATATAAAATCAAAAGCTGAAATTGACCTTGTTGCCATCACATCATGTGCCATGTTGATATGGAGACATAAATTGTGAATAAGAATTATGATAAATGAGGATACCGTCGAAGGGATGAGCCGACAATGCCCGGGAGTGTCGGGATGCCCGGAAGGGAGTGCCGGATGCCCGGGATGTGGGGATTCCGGACGTCCTCGAGAGTTCCAAGATGCCAGGATGTGGGGGTGTCGGAAGCCTCGGATGTGTGTGCTGAGGGATACCTTGTGATGCTAGTTGGGATACAAGATGCCCGGAATGTGGGGGTGCCGGATGCCCGAGGTGTGTGTCGGAGGTTCCTCGCGATGCCGGGTTGGGTGCGGCGATAAAATGTGGGATGCAATCCTTTGGTCCGGGAAAGAAAAAATGTGGTGATCTAATTGAAAGATAAAAAGTTGAAATTGAATTATGCATGGTATGGTAACATGTATGCATGGCTGTATGATATGATATGTATGAGTGCATAGTGGTATGTGCACATAAGGCATGGGTATGCATGAATGCTTGATGATGAGTGCATGGTTGTATATGCACCTATGGCATGATGGTATATGCATGAATAATAGATGATGAGTGCATGATGGTGTATGCACATATTGTATGATGACATATGCATGTCTGCAAGGTAAGTTATGCTTTGATGCATGAATGATATGCACTCTACTATGATGTCATGATTGTCTTGTTTGATGCATTCAGTAGTTTAATGGATCTTTTACCTACTGAGTGGTTGTACTCACCCCTTTGGAGACTAACATTTCAGATTAGAAAGATGCCTCTCTCCCTCCGGTCACACGGGGGTACCTTTACGGCCTTCCATCGACGTGGAGGTCGAGTGTTCGGAGATTGATTGTGTCACCATACCAGTCGACGTTTATACGGGTTCATGTGCTAGTGATGTATGATGTGGGCCTGGTTGGGGGCTCGGTCATCCAGGAGTTCTTGTTGGTCCACGTTCGCCGTGACGGAGTGATACGGGGGATGTTGCCACCGCCACTGCTCGATGCACCAGGGTGGGTGTGATGGCTCGCGTAAGGAGTGGGAGCGACACTTTTTAGGATAACCGACACTTGTAGATGGAGGATTACACTTGATCGATATAGGGGTCGAGATCTCTCTTTTGAGCTGTGGCCAAGTTTAGCTAAAAGTCTTGGCTTTTCTTTTTGGTTGTACCGACCGAGAAATCCATCATGAAAATATAAATAAAAGTGGCTTGGCTTTATCTTTTCTTATGGTACATAGTTGGCGTGCATTGCATTATTGTTATTGGAGGGAGAAATGGTGAGACTCGTTTATGCTTCCGCTTAATACACTTTTGCACTAGGACTATTTTCAAAAAAAAAAAAAAAAAAGCCTATGAACTACGTTGTGCTTCCCTAAGAGATGTAACGAGGTGTTAAAAAGGAGGAGCGATAGGTATACGTGAGTGAGCTTAGATGTTTGGGGTGCCACATCAAACTTCAATATAGCTCTTCCGGACCCCGGCTACTTTCTTTTCTAAAAGTACAAGTTCAGCTCTTGGAGCTCCTTAAATTGCGGACTTTGTTGCTACAACACTTCACTACTAGATGGTTTATCGAGTGTAGAACCATGCTCTTGATTTAAATTTCTCCAATTTTATTCATTTCCATGCAAAATGAAGATGCTTTATTCATTTCCATGCAAAATGATCAAGCGTCCTGCATCCATGTTCCCGGAAAATCTCGAAGGAAAAGTTGGCCAAGCTCCTTCTAGAGACTTGGATCACCAACTATGAAAAGTTGCATCAAAATAACAAGCATTTCCGATCATCGGACTGCGAGTTCGTCAAGAAGAAAGATGGGAACTTGTTTCCATCAAATTTGGCAAGGAAAATGAAGATAGTCCTTCTATTTTCCAGACTCTCTTCATGATTAAACCATGTGTTCTTGAGTCAATTTAAAGAGCCGAGATCTAAAAAAACTTGTTCAATATTTCAAAAGTGATGGACATCCTGTCAATTACTACAAGGACCGATATGGTCACTATTTCTCGGATCATTTTTGTTAATGTTCCTACTGCACAAACTCTCTGATGAGGTAGACCCAAATGCAAAACCTCGCGAAAACACAAGAAGCCAAAGGATGCTATGTACCAAAAAGTACCTAAATGGAGACCCCTCCGTAGATACTCTTGGTGAATGCGACAAATTCCAGTTTATGGTTTCTTATGCATCAACTCTACCACCAAAGTTCATTACTCCGCCCCTGAGTCTCACCAACTCCACCACCATCACCTCCTCCATCTCCTCTTCAAAAAAAAACCAGCTCTTTCCCCATTTTATAAGCCAATCCTAAAGTGGCCAAAAAGCATTCCTACCCACTTGAGGCTCTAGCAAAAACACCACCAAGTTCTTCCATTGCCATGTTCCGTGAGATAGACTTTCCCTCTCTTGTCCCGAAAGTTCCAAACTCTTATTTCCTGCTCCCAAAGAATTCATTGACCCACAAGGAGATATCGGCATGCTCCCAAGATACCTGCCCCATTAATGTGGATGAACATGGAAATTAGAAAATGACTCCTATTCTTTGAAAGCTGTCCTAAATTGGCAATCGGAGATTCTTTTAACACATAACAATGCGTTTCAAAGCAATTGATTCTAAGATTATGAATGTGCAACAAGATCTTCGAAGATATGATGAAACCACCAAGAGGCAGATCAACTCCTTGAAGAGGCTTCATGCCTTGGAATCCGGACAACATTTAGGGTATCATCATCTTGAGAAAGTCCCAAAGCGAAAATAGAAAAGCTTAAGAGACATATCTAACTCCTTGAAGAACGAAGGTTCAACCTTTTCAACCCATATCTAACCACAATACAAACAGAACATTACGCCTACACCACCTCGATCGTCTATCTTTGCTACCCTCACAGAGACGTCCCTATCAAACAAGACAAGATAGATGTGGTAGAAATACGAAATCGCCTTAAAGAATTGGATCGCATAAGGAATGAAAAGGGAAAAAGAAAATGCTTGAAGAATCCTAACTTGTTATAAAGGAAAAGCCATATCATATGATGTTGTCCAATCCGTTGGAATCTTTCCTAAAAGATTTGGGCAATTAGGAAAAACAGCTTGATCTTGTCACTCGATAGTCTAATCTTGCCATTCCAAAAGATCAGATTCTATTCCCAGTAAAGCCAGCTTTTCCAAACATCTTTGATAATGAATCAGAATCGATATCATTTTCATCATCTTCATCCTTCTCAATCCCTGCCATTGATTCATTTCCTATTGTACCGAACTGCATTAATACTCATAGATCCATCCTCGGACAAGATATGGAATCAAACCCTTATGAACCGGAGGTTGTTCAGCCAAACAATCCCTCTCGGCATATGTCTACTACATCAAAACGGTTTTTTACTTGTTGATGACTAGAAAGATTTGAAGAATTTCATACTTGGTTAAATGCCCAAGCTCTTACCAATCAAGATAAATATGATGTCCTTTTTGGTTTTGTCCATGAGGTTTATAGCCAACCTCAAGCATTGGTGGCAATCGGTTCTGAGAACAAGATCGGCTTCAATTTTACTATCACACGACTTTGGTCATGCCATTACCCTTTTATATCATTTCTTCATTGGAAAACCTTGACCTCCAAGAGCTTAAAATGAGAATTTTTCGAAAGAAGATCTTTTCTCTCGAAAAAAGCATCTTGATAAACATTATCGAGAAATGCTTAAGCTCTTTTATGGTATTAGAGCTGATCCAAACCTAAAGCACGTCTTTCTGATTTCCATCCCCAAAGAATTATCCCAACATGTTGATAAATCTTTTCTCGGTAGACAAAGGAGGATTCAAGATATTCCGTTGGGAGAAATACAACAAGAAATCCCTTTGTGCCTTAATGATTTCTGTTTGAAGCACCAAATGGTCCGAGACTTTATCTCTGGTTATACGAGAACTTGATGCAACCTATTCTCTTAAAGTTAAAGATCAAATACTCCAAGCGAGATTGTGATGGTTCTTATGGAAAATCTTCCGAGAAAAAGAAGCACTTGAAGCTTTGGATAAAGAAATCTAGACATGGCTCTAAGCACTTTTGAAGAAATATGAAATGGCGATACCTACCCGAAGAAAAAGGAAAGATTGCTCGAGCCACAGAAATCAAATAGACGCTTCATCTACAATCGAAATGACATTTTGCCAAAAATTGTCCTAAGCAAGAAAATGTCAAAATCATTTGATACATCATATAGAGAATGAAACTAGTATTTCTCTTGAAAATGATGATATTGAATCTTTATTTTCTACGGATGAAGAACCATCTAAACAAATTCCTTGCGTCATACCTTGTTACCAAACTCCCAATGAAAGCTGATTTGGATTCCAGATTCTGAAGATATTTTTCACATATCTCTTGCATTTTTAAAACAAAGCACTGAGATATTTTCAAGCCAAATTCATTGTCTCGTTTTCTCGTGAAATTCTTCACTTTAAAGTTTGCCGAGCCTATCACTGTCATTGCTCTCATAGACACTAGAGCAAGTTCTTCAATCTTAGATACTAAAGTTCTTCCTAAAAGATATTGGACTTCCCGTATTCGATATTTCAGCTCTACCTCGGGGAGATACTTTTTCTACGAATGTGAGAACTACCCCAAGAATCGTTTAGTTTTTCCCAGGTGTTCATATAACCACAAAAATCTTTGGATCAGTCTCCCCAACAAAGATTTGATTATTGGGAGGATATCATGACTAAGATTTCTCAACTTCATCATTCTTGGAAAATATCTTAAGTATAAGGATCAATTCTCGGAATTCGCCAATATTCAAAGACTTTTTTTCATTCAAATGAGTACGTTAGACTCGATCATGCAAAATTTGTTGGAATCCTATTCGGAATCTTATTTTGAATTGCGTTCCTTTAAAAAAGAATGAAGATATCACCCAGACTAAAGGCGAGTCACATGGGAATGAAGCGTAACACCGATTTTAGCTCAAAGGGAATGCTTGGAACTATTGCGCGGGGCCTTATTGAAATCTCCAATTTTCAATGGGCTTGTGAAGCTTTCTATATCAATAGCGTGCCAAGCAAAATAGATGAAAGATAAGATTGGTAATTAATTATTAGTCTCTTGACATTTTTTCTCCAATGACAAATTCCCCTTTACCCTTTAGAAATTCCCTCTTCTACCTGGATTATCTAAGACCCACATCTACTCCAAATTCGATCTCAAAGCCAGATTTTGGCAATTGGGCATCCATCCTGAAGATAAACCCAAAACAGGGTTCTGTATTCCAAATCAACACTTCCAATAGAAAGTTCTTCCTTTTGGCCTAAAGGTAGCAACGTATCGAATTTTCCAACCAATCTGTCAAGTGCGCAACGGTATACATCAAGCGATATCACGCTCTACGGTCCGATGAGTGATAGTACTAGTAGGAACACTTAGAAAGGGGTGAATAGGTGTAAAAACTAATTTTATAAAATTTAGCAACTTAATTCAGCTTATATGAAAATCGAAGACTTAAGATATAGAAGATTTGTAACAATATATATAAGACTGTGAATTAAGTAAAGAGATAAAGGAAAGAGAATTGGAACACGATGTTTTATAGTGGTTCGGCTTAGACCAAGCCTACGTCCACCCTCCCGCATTGATAGCCCACTGGCTCGATTTCACTAAGAATCAAAAGAAATGTTACAGTCTCATGTCCTTGAGTCCACAGCGTAGAGACTCTGCTACACTTCCTTAAGGTCTTACAAGTATTTAATCTCTCTTTTGAGAACAAATTTACGCTCAACAATTGAATTAGCAAAGAACAAAGGAGTTTCGGACTTTGGAATTATTTCGCATTAGCGCACTCGAATAACTGGAGCGTCTTCTTTATATACTCCTCCATGCCTTCATAACCGTTGGCACCTTCCAAATGAGTTCTTCCAATCTACCTAGTTGGACAAAATCACTAGGGAGATCTCGAGTTACTTAAGGAAAGTGAAGATAACCCAACAATCCTACTCCTTTATATAATCAAGATCTAGGTTTCCATAAGTAGAACCTTCCAAGTATACTTTACAATCAACGGATCTATATTACTTGAATTATTTGCAATACGAATAATAAGATCTTACGATGCTATCTCCAGCCGTGAGATAATCTTCAACCAATCGAATCAAATCCTTAAAAGATATATACTCGGATCTCAGATGAAGATTTCTTGATCGATCAGGAATTGTCAAAGAGGGTAGACTTTAAATCTTGAGTCCGGCGGTCTTGATTTGATGAAATGAAACATTTTGTCAACTTTAAAATAGATAAAGAGGTTTCTCCAACAATCTCCCCTTTTTGATGGTGACAAAACTTTCCTCAGATTTGGACATTTTGACCTGCAAGACAACACTTAAGCAAACCAAGATTTCTTATAAAGGAAAATTAGAGATTATGATGAGGATAGTAGCAATTACGCAACCACGAAACGTGTTAGTCCTGTAACACAACTATCTTTAACATAATCAATAATAGCTTAAGTTGCAAGCATAATCAGTCCAAAACAGTCAATTAAAACCACACCAAACAGAAGATAAAGTCAAAACCAAATCAAAAAGTCAAAAAGATATGAAGATAAGTCAACATAAGTCATCAAATCTACATAAAACCTCTCCTCCTTTTTGTCAACTGCGAAAGTGGAGAAAATACTAAAAAGAGATGGATTGAGAAATGGAGTCAAAATCAAGGCTGTTTGGGTAGGTGAAGCTCAAATTTTCCCATAGAATGCACGGTCTTCTCAAGCCTGTCAAAACTCTACTTCAGTGACTAAAAATCCTCACTCTGCACATTAGACTGAACTTGAATCTTTAGGGCATTCAACTATTCATGCAAAGACACCGAAGTGGCCTTAAAAGCATTCTTGAAATCATGCATCTCAAATCCCATTGCATATTCTTTGTTTTCGAATTCATCCAATAGAACTTCCGGCAATTTTTGAAAAGTCTGGCTGTTTGGCCGGTTGCATCACTAGGACTTGACCAAGTCAAATTCAGAGATTTTAAGAAATGATGGAGCTTTAGCGGTGTCCACCATATTTGTCTTACGGATAGTGCGAGGTATACACATCCTTAGGGTGCAATTTGTGGAGCAACTTACATCACTAGCAAATAAGGGTGAAGAAATACCTTTTATTCCTAACGGCTCCCTTGTTTTGATGCCCTCGAGGTGGAGTAGGTAGGTTTCCTCATGCGCCGAGACGCAAACTGAGAGAGATAGCCAGGTTGGCTCAAAATAGTCTTCTTGACCTTGAGCTTGATCTCTTCTCTCTTTGTCTTCCTTTTCTTCTTCATCTTCTTTTCTTCCTTCTTCTTCTTCTTCTTCTTCTTCTTCTTCTTCTTCTTCTTCTTCTTCCTCTTCTTCTCTTCCTTCCTCCTCTTCTTCTTCCTCTTCTTCTCTTCTTCCCACCTCTTCTTCCTCTTCTTCTCTTCCTTCATCTTCTTCTTCCTCTTCTCTTCTTCTTTCCTCTGTCCTCATCTGTTCTTATTCCTTCTCTGTGTCTTCTCTCCCTCTTTCCTTTTCTTTTGGCTCTTCTCTTGTCTCACGAAAGCTGACAAAACTTTTTAAGTTTCTCAAGGCTGATATAGTTAGTTCATCCTCATCTTCTTCATCTTGCAAAATGAGAGTTCTTTTCTTCTTCACAGGAGCAACCATGGGCTCCTTGCCTTTTTTCTTCACAGCAGTAGAGTCTTGTTTTGCTTTTGTGGGAGAATTTTCCTTCATATGCTCCAACACTTTGTTCAACTCTTTCAATCTCATCTTTGTGACCATTTTGAACCCAATCACCATAGGAGAGATGGTTGACAGGCATAATGGTGTAGAGATGTGAATTTTAAAGTGCCGAAAGAGCCATGAGATAAGAGCAGAATAAGGGAGTTGTCCCTCATCTTTCACCATAGTGCGGTACATATGAAACAATATGGTGTGAGGCAGAGAGAATTTAAATCCTGTGTTGGTGGCGCACATCAATTTAGCTTCCGATCGAGAAACATCTGTCTTGGATGTTGATTTAGGACGAATGCAGTTTATCACAATCTTGTGCAGCAAAATGTTAGAAGCACTCATCCTTGAGTAAGAAATCTTCCCTTCAACATCCCTATCTCTCACCAACGACAGAATAGCATGAGCAATAGACACACTAATTGGTTGGAAACTTGTTCTTTCCACCCCAATTATGTCAACCAGTGTGTCTGTATTCACCAAATATTCCTTGTCCTTCACAGTGAAGATAAAACTGTTTGCATCCAAGAAAGACAAGTTCGAGTAAAAGTATGCGTTAAGTTCTGAAAAAGCAGCAGAGGATTTAGAATAGAACCATTCCAGTTGCAGTAAAGCAAATTTCTCGCAGCAGATTGACCTTTATCGAATCAAGGAAATCAAAGTCAACAGTTCTAGGATTCATCATCCCTAGAAGTTAAACCCTAAACCCTTCAATCTAAACCTAAACCTAAAGCCTAAACCCTAAACACCTA